>JAFBJZ010000431.1:0-572500 GCA_016785225.1 Psettodes erumei | reverse complement strand
AGAAAACCAGCTCCGGCTCTTTTCGGATATCCCCCCGCACGTGTCCGGTCCAGGGCTAAACGGCTAGCTGCTCGGGGGGTGGGGTGGGGGGGACGTGTTCCCGATTGGCTCGGCAACGTGAGTTGGTAAACCCGGGGACTGTTCTCACGACGGGCTCCTCATCCTTTCAACAATAAAACAAGCCCTAATGGCTTATCCAGCTCCGAGGCATGCGCGGCCCAGCTGTGCCGTCCGTCTCCGCCTCGCTCCTTAATGAGAAGTGCCAGCGTGCGCAGAGTCAACAGTCTAGTAAACCTCAGAGTGAACTCTGGTCTGACCCCAACTGAGGTCTGTGTGTGTTCGCTGTCTCGCCCTCCTCTGGGAGAAACAAACAGCTCCTGCAAACACTAAAACTAAAAGTTTAGTGTAGGGATTCTTGAGGTCTTTGTGTTGGGTGGGGGGGCTCATGTTCTTCACTTAACAGAACCACCACCCATGAAGCGCTCAGCTTGCTCCTGTGAGGCCAAAATGCCCCCTGATGGGGAAATGACAAAGAGCCTGAAATCATAATGATAATACTAAAAAAAAACTGAAAACAAAACAAAACCATAAACCGACGACAAACAGGAGCCAGATTTTATTTATTTATTTATTTTAAAAAAATTATGACATCCTGTCTCTGTTCCCAAAGCGGTGTTCGTTAACACAGCCTGTCTAACCCCACTGTAATAATGTGACGCACTGTAAGAAAAAAAAAGGTTCCTCTGTGGAGGACAGCTTTATGAGCGACGGATTGACTTGCTGTGAGCGAGGCTGGCAAGTGACAGCAGGTGGGAAGAGTCAACAGTTTGCGTTTTTATCTGATGCCGTGCATTTGATCGCAGCACTGCGTGTTTGCTCTCGCAGGGGCTGCGACAACTTCTGCTTTGGGAACACGCGCGACTCGTCTCTCTCATACTCGACTCCCCGCGGCAGCCGCCGATCGACCGCGTACCTCGTTTCCGGCCTTCTCCCCTTTCGTGGCGCTCGCGGACGTCCACGCCCGCCAACCCCCCGGCTACCGGGTGCCGAGGAGCTGTGGGAAGAAAGGAGGGCCCGGTCGTGTCTCTCGGCAGCCCACACAGCGCCGTCAGAGCGCATTTCCGTGTGACAGGGGAGACGCGTTCTGCGCGGGCGGGGGCCGTGCAACAAGAAACGCACGCCGACACGCATGCCGATACATATGCAGATACGCGACACGCTCGCCCCGGGCTCTATAGGACGGCGAGAGGGGCTGGGAGCATAATGAGGAGGGGTTAAGTAGGGGGTATATCAGAAAATAACCCAGGACAATCTTTCCCAGGCTGTCTTAATGGGGAAGTGAGGCACGATTTCCAAAACAGCCCCCGCCCTCCCCCTCTGTGTTTGTGCTCCCTAATTGTGCTTTGTGCTGCATATTGCAAAAATAAGCCGTACGCTGTACATTCCTCCACCGCCTGCGTAATAAAATCACGTTAAAGGAGCGGCCCAGTAAAACCTCTGAGCCCAAACTTCCAACTCAGCCTTGTTCTGCAGCTCCACTGATTTAGTTGCGTTTTTGCGGCGGCCGAGAAAAAATTAAAATGCCGGTGATATTTCTCCTTTCAACTCGGGCAGGCACCGTTTGATAATGGCGGTCGTCTTCCAGTCTATGTGACTGGAGTCTTCGTCGCTGACTGAGTTTCTATTCCCATGGGGGGCGAAAATGCTACCGAACAAGATCTTCTTGGACCTGGCTTTATCGTGCTGTATACACACAATTCCAAGCAATAAATCATACGTCAGGTAAGATCTACAGTCATGTATACAAGGTCCATAAATGTCAGGCAAAGCTGAACTTAAGCAACAGCATACAAGCTACCATATATCACGGAGGGAAGAACAGGACCAGTCAGAAATTATGATGTAAAATGTGAGAGAAAGGGGAGCGGCCAAAAATCACAGAGGATTAGGGCCTAACTCGGGTGGGGAAAGAGAAAGTGATGAAAGTCTGCACATGAGTGACTGAAATGAAATCAGACGAAATGCGAGAGCACGAGTTGCGGTGTGGAAAAAGCTGTTTCCTAGGAGATCTGACCAACACTGACCAGCAGAGAAGAAGAAACGTCTGTCGCCTCCCGGCACAGACGGCGCGGTGCTGTGTGGCTGAGCGCCTCTCGCTCGCAGGCGTCAGCAGGCTGCGGTCGGCTCAGCAGCAAACCGGCGTTTTACTGGTTCCCCCGGGCAGTGCCGCGGAGCCGTCTTTCACCGAGCCCGGGCGATTAGGAGCCCGACGTCCCGACGGCACGGTTCAGGCCGCCAGACTGTGATTTACACCTCTGACCAAACGCCATCGCGGACACTTAGAAACCGCAGCACAGAGCGGACACGGCTCCGAATAGGTCGAATCAGCGCACGTGACGGGCGGAACCTTTCTCCGCGCATTTGAGATGAGACGACATCTTCTGTCGTTACCACTTTGGGTGGGTGTTGTTATAGCTTTGGTTTGATTGTCGCGCTGCTGACAATCCACTTCAAATACTGAAAGCTGAGGTTTTCTTTCGTTTTAAAGCCTTGAATGAATATCGTTAGGTGTCGTGCGCTAATAAACCGTGAGCGGAAATTCTAAATTCTCAGGGACTTCTTCATAAAATATCGACACCACAAGGTTTGGACTGTATGTCACTGAGGACACAGAGGTCATGCCCTCTCCTCGTTTCTGGGGAATTCTGGGGGTTTCAAAAACTTGGACTTTTCTACAACTCCAAGCATTTACACGCAGGTTGGATTCAGTCAAACGGCTTTAAATATTAATCCAATTGACTGTTATGGTGCAAAGTGATTAAATCACATTAACGAATTATAAGCGCGGAGGAGGTTTTGTGGTCAGGTTGAGTGAGGGGAAAGACTTAAAATAACAGTTAAATGAATTCACTAAATGAGTGGAAAAAAGTTATATCCTCAAAACTAACAGACTGTTGGCGATGGTTGGTCAAAAAAATGTCTCGAGTCTTGAACAGAACGCAGGATTTTGTGGGAAAATAAGGGCCCATGACGACGAGCTTAGGATCAAATTCCATCTTACGTTATATTAAATTACCCACCAGTCTTTTTATTTAAAAATCCCTAACCAAACAGATACTTGGAGAGCTGGCCAAATTTTTATATTATTACATATAATTACAATTTCTTTTGCTACCAAATTCATTTTATGTTGTTACGATTTCAGAAAATCTGTCGAAATAAATTAATGATATTTTTTAAAATCCATTTTTTAATCAAATTATTTCTTGCATTTGCTGAGGACATTCTCGAAAACGCCTGATTCGCCACTACATCTTTTGTTCCGGCGTAATGAATTCCCGCTGTCACCAGCGCATTATTCATGCCGGCTGTTTGTTGCATGTGTGAAACTCCAGCGAATGAATGAGCTTCTGCAGAACAATCGGCAGATGTTGGCCGGCCCCGGAGCCGAGCGCGCGTACCTGTGCTCCGGAGGATGCTGGTCATCCAACACGCACGAGCTCAAAGACCAAGACAAGGTATTCAACCTCAGCACACCTGGATATACACAGCACCGGTGTTGTGTTTGTTGTTGTTGTAATTGAGTGAATGCGAGGCGGGGGATGCAGAAGACATCAGGATTTTGAGGCTCATACTGTACGTGCGTGATAAAGTACAAGACGGCAGGATTTATTTCCTCTTCTTTAGTTCTCCAGATTACGTAAAACGCAGTTGTGGCTCCGACCGCGGAGCTGCATCTGGACCCTGCGGGGCGAGCGTGAAATCATTTCTCTATTCCTGCAATTTGCTTTAATGCCTTGCAGATGGTACTGTGTGTGTGCGTGTGTGTGTCACATGAGTAATAACTCTTACAGTAGGAGCAGAGGAAGAGGGAGCGGGAGGAAGGCATGTGCCGCAGAGTGTGTGAGCACTGCAATCAAAGAGCGAACCGTACAAAACACACATGAGCTTTGCTCGGCGAGTGGAGTTAAAGTGTCCCATGCTCAGAGGATACGAAGGGTGGTGGTGGTGGTGGTGGTGGTGGGGGGGTTCAGGATGCGATGGCCTCGGGGCCAGAGAGGTCTGTTTGTTGAGTATTTCTTTTTGCCGTTGCAGTCGCCGTGCCTTCAGCAGGAGGGTGAATGACATCACCGCAAGGAGAAATTTGGCCTGGTTTCAATTATTTTCACCATTTTCCCGTCAACGTGTGGCGAAAACAGAAGCTCCGCAGGAACGCGCGGGTTGGAGACAATAAAGGCACGGGAGCACGGCGAGCGAGAGGCTTCCGGGGCTTCTGGTTGATTCTGCGACATGTGGCTAAAAGTACACATCAGAGGTGACGCAGCTCCTGAGAGCTATCGCCTTACTGTACCTTGTTGGGACTGGCTGACATTGAGATAGGCCCCCAGCTGCTGACGGGTAGTTTGTCACTGGCGTTTGGAAGCATTCACTGGCTTTCTCAGCTTGAAGATGGCTCTCTGCGAATGGAGCGACCATATGTGCTCGCGCGGCTTGCACGTACGCTGTCGAGGCAACAGCCCGTCACATGAAAAAGAGGTGGGAGCGGACAAACCGATAAATGTGGGCAAAAGTTAGAAGAACTTTCCTAGCTTTGTTTTTTTCCCCTCCCATCTATTATGAATAATGCTATGTCACATGTTTATGACATCATGTATTTCACAGCACTGTTTGATGCTGGTATGATCTGGCGTGAGCCCCTCTGTCACGTGCCCAGCTGAAGGTGAAACGCAGGCGCACCCCAAGGAGCGGAAGTGAGGCAGTGATTGCGACGCGTAGAGGCTCCTGCTTTTAAAAAAAAAAGCAAACAAAAAAAAACAGGTCGCGCAGGTTGGCGCGAGGACACGGCGAACCGAAAGGGCTGGAATTCCTCTCCTTCCGCGCTCGGCCGAGCTGCAAGGTGAGCGTCGCGCCGCCCCCTGCGCTCCGTGCGGCGGCAGCGGCAGCAGCAGCGCGCTCCGCGCTCCGCGCTCCGCCGCGGTGCGCCTCGCCTCGCCCCTCCCATCCCTCCGCTTTAACTCTCCCCTGTGCTCGCCAATAAAGCGCTTTTTGTCCAGGGAGTCGGCACTTGAGCGCATTCCTTGACGTGGAGGTCGGTGTACCCCCCTCCAAGGATTTGATGAAGACCGTGAAAGTTTAGTAGGTCCACAGGAACTTTTTTTTTTTTTTTTTTTTTTTTAGAGAGATCGCTTATTCGGAAAACTACAACGTCTGGAGTTATATCGGCGAACTGCTCCGCTTGGATAAAGACACAAGCGCGACTGCGCTCCCAACTTTACTTCTTCGAAGTTCAGGGTAAGAGTTTTCCTGCCATGACTTACGGCTTCGGGATAAAATTGTCACTCCTTTTCGGGTTTCAACTCTTGGGACGGGATCAACGTGAAGACGCGTAAGAAGAATGGCGGTTAAGGTTGGATGCGATTCGCTTTAGGGACACCTGAATGCTCTGATTAACAAAGTCATCTCTCAACACGAAATTTAAAAATAAAAGTCGGCTTCGTCGGCTTTTCGTTTCTTTTAAAATCTGTCAACAAAGACCGGTGGCGCTCATAAAAGTCGCGTCCGTGTGTCCTGAATGACGACTCCCTCAGCGAAAACTCACTGGAATAACCCAGCAGTGTTTTTGTCTGCTCAAGTGTTAGTGGCAACATCTTTAAAGGCGTTTTACGCTTTAAAGCGCAGCGTGCCAACCTAATGATAAACCCTGCTCGGTTTTTTTTTGTTTTTTCCCGCAAATGCACGTTCACATCCCCGTAAAACGCAACTGTCGCTCTCGGCTGCGAGGAGCTGAACTGCAGATCAGCGGCTTATTGGACCTAACAGGTTTTTTTTTTATCGGCTCCGCGGGCGCCACCGACGCGTCGGATGACGGAATGCTGACGGCGAAAGAAAAGTTCGCGTAGAATCGCGAGCGTGTGCGCGGAGCGAAAAAGGGGAGCCGCCGGGGGCGAGCAAATGAGGCGGCCCGGCGCGGGACCGCAGGACGCCGCGTCGGGCGTGCAGGGGGGGGCCGAGCCCGGCGTCTGGACCGCACCGAGCCCGCCTTCGCCGCGGAGGACAGCTGGTTTTGGGGTTTTTTTTTAAATCCACGCGAGTTGTCCCGTGGATTCCAACACACGGGAGAGATGATGAAAAGTCAACGCGTTTGGTTTGTTTGAGGTCAGAGCGTGGTCATCCTGACAGCAGCTGGGCTACGTCACATCTAGAGACAAGTGGGGGTTAATGTTGGCCTACTGTTGATCACAGCTGTGCATCACTGTTTTGTTTTTGTTTTTCTTACGGTGAAAGCAAAAACTGCTGAAATGACGTCTAATTTGTGCAGCGCCAAGTCTGATTATCAGGGATCCGCTTGATGTGGTTTCACAACAGATCTTGAATGCATTGGGCGATAGATAAGCCACATCTCCATAAAAACGGATGGATGGATGACAAGGATATGTCTTTGTTTTGTTTTGTCTTACCGTATGAGCTTCAGACAAAAGCATTCTATCGTTCATCATGCTTATCATTATGAAAACAAAAAATACTTCACTTTGATTGAAATGCGGACAAAGCCCCAGAGCCGGATTTGAAGATGAACGAGTCAATCTATCGCTTTTTTGGCTGAAGGTGGCGCAGTGCGGCGACGGATGGATGGCTCGGATGCGGGGAAAGGTTACACTCAGAAGTTAGGGAGGCATCTTTTGTGTGTGTGTGTGTGTGTGTGTGTGTGTGTGTGTGTGTGTGTGTGCGTGCGCAGCGCTGCAGTGAGCAAAGCGGTTGAATTCCTGAGTGAATCTCTGACAGCGCCAACGACAACTTCCGCTAAAAGTGACGCAAAGACAAATCTCCATGACTGGGGCTGTCAGAGCGTGTTCCCTCCAGATAGTGCCGCGTCGTCTTTGCAAATAATATGCAAATGTCACTCCGATATAAACTTTGCATCTCCGAGGGGCGTCATTCGAGCATTTTATTATCCCAAAGGAGCTCTAATTCTTTAAAATTAAGTTAGAACTTTAAAATTGGAAGAGTTGATAATCCGTTGCTGGGCTTATAATCCTACAAACGTGATCACGCAGATCTCACTGTGTTAAAATGAAATTCCACTGGAATTTGAATGATCACTTATTGTGCGAAAGACTTGTGGAACCTACTCAGGGACGAGCGGCATCCCTGAGACCCAGCCGGGAATCTCTGATCAAAATATAACCAGGTCCGCCTGAGACGCTCGCTTCACGTAAGAACAGTCTTCTGACCACAATCCTTCCAGCTTTCAGTCAGATTAGCATCTTTTTAACACGGGCCCCATAAACAGGCATGGAAAATCGCCTGATCTTGCTCGGGGGGGAGGTCAAAACAGACGGGCGTAAACTGCTCCAACAGCCCCGCTATTAACCCCTGCACCGGTGCGCCGCCTGTTTCCTCGCCATGTGTTCCCCTCACAGGCCGTCATTATGCTGCAGGAGAAGCTGCCACGTCATTGACAGCATATAATGGTTGTAATTGGTTTATACCGGGCTACCAGACACAGCGGAGGGGCCACAGGAGGCCAATTATGCTTCGCTAATGTGGAGAACTTTCAGGTGGCGGCGCTGCACAGATTGTAGCACTTCCAGCGCGAGGGAACGTCAGCGTGAAGAACGCAGGAGTGCGCCAGAGCGGTTGTTTTCTGTACAAGCCGGTCGATAAAGACGCGGGGCTCGCTGCTCCCATGCCTCGCTGCGTACACAGCAGCCTGTTAGGGTTTGTTTTTTTTGCGCAGTCGCCCGTTGATGCGACGTACTGCTCGCCCACGCCGAGAGAGAGGGAAGTCCGAGGCGGCGCGAACGAGGAGAAGGAGGGAAGGGGAAAATGAGGCAGGGAGACGCTCTCTCCGCGTAACACATGGCGACACGTGAACGCTAAGATGTGCAATTGCGCACGCTGGCGTGAGCGCTAAGTGAGACACATGCGCACCGATCCGTGCGGGCGGATTTACGCCTCCCCCGCGGGACTTTTTCTTCCTCTCGAGCGTCGGCCCGTGGACGGGAAAGGTCGAGCGGGCGCTCTGTCGCGAAACCCAATTTAAACAATTAAGCGCAGGCCTGCTGTCACACCGCCGCGACCGCGCTACGCGTCCAGGGTCGGCGTACCGCCGCTGCGTCAGCCTGAACTTTTTATCTGTTATTTTCCTCACGAAATCAAGGCCGGCATTTCATTATCTGTGCCAAAGAGCGTGGGAGGGAAAAGCCAGTGACGGGGACCGGCGATCGCGCTCTGCCGTCGGTTGTGCTGAGACGCGGCGTTTCGCGGGCGACCTGCGCGCTGCCTGTAAATTTGTTCCCGAGCACGGCACGGTAGTTCGGGCCCCGAATGCTGCGTCTCTTCTTTCTCCAGAGCAGCAGAGGGGAGGTGGGAGATTTTCACATTGAGCCTCGTACCACCGGAGCTCAGATTTACACCAATTAGGGGGCAGTGCCTGAAGCATCCTACCCTGGGGATTAGAAGGTTAAAAGTCAGGTGCTGAGGCGAGGAGGCCTGGGAGGGGAAGAGAGGAGGGATGGGGGTGAGGAGTCGTCGGGGTTGGGGGATGGGGGGGTGGGGGGGCTGCTCTCTCGAAAGACACGTCTTAAATAAAAACCCCCGGCTTCAAAAAGCCTCGGCCCTCACACATCAATGCTGACCCAGCGGTATGCCGAGGCAAACCCCAGCCCGTACGCCTGCCAAGCTAAATTGAAGAAGAGCTCGCCGATGCAGCCAAATGATGCGTTCAGAAGAACCACTTCAAGACCTCGCATAAATATACACACACACACGAAGGGATCTGAGGGTTTTCTGGAGCGCCCCAGCTTGAGCGCAAAAAACCCCCCAAATAACTGCTGCCGTCCATGTCCGCGTCGACTCACGCGCACGCGCGCTCGCCGTCGTCGGATTTTAACAGCTTGTCGATCCCCTGAAGCAGATGACCCTTCGAGTCAAGCGTAGCATGAAAGAAGCTGCTTCTCTTGAGCTTTGTTTTAAATGAAACTCCCCGTATTTTCTTAACCTTCCCACTCTGGTTGGAAACTCTGCAAAAAGCCAAAAAAAATTCCCCCGAATTCCTCAACCGACTCCAGTGTAGTATTGAGGGAGGGCAGCAGAGTGAGAGAGACAGATGGAGAGTGAGGGAGAGAGAGAGAGAGAGAGGATGAGAGGGAGGATGCTCATCCCAGAAAGCCACCGCAAATTGCTGCATTTCAGTGAGGCCATAAAAAAAAGAGAAACTGCTCTTAATCTAAGGTTGTAATTACCTCTGGCCAGCACTGTAATTAGGAAATGAGCCCTGAACTAGATCTTACTGGGCAAGAGCAAAGCAAGGGCACATGCACACACACACACACACACACACACACACACACACACACACACACACACACACCTACAGTGTTTGACCAAAACCAAAATTGGGAAAGACAGATCTCCTTTTGAGAATATGGTCACGTGTTTTACCGCCAGCCATTAATGACTAATGGAAATTAAGCCACCGACATGAACATTAACTGTTATTGTTCTACCGGATGTGGATGTGAATGATGAGACCGCCGTGTGTGTGTGTGTGTGTGTGTGTGTGTGTGTGTGTGTCTACTGAGCATCAGGTCCTCAAGCGTCCTAGACCTCGTTCGTCACAGGACGCACTCTCCTTCATTACACCAGGCAAAGTTCATCGTTCACTTGTATACTTTACACACAATGTCTATTTCCGTCGCACTTGCGTGTCTGTGTGTGTGTGTTGGGGGGCGGCACTGATAGCGTTGTTATCCGCTGCCGTCCTCAGCGTGACAGCACGAGGGGCGTTCCGAGCAGGAAGGCCACATGCATGCGTACGGTGGAATGCCACGGCGCTATCGGCCCGGATCTCAATCACTCAACGCCGCAATCAGCAGACGAGTGGTTGTGACAGTGCCACAAGTCACGGCTTGTCACTTGTACACGTTCTACAAACAACAAGCATCAAAGAGTGTCACACAAATTGACGAGCAAGGCGGCGCGGCACCGGCAGAGCGCGGGGCTTTGTCTTCGCCCTGAGACGCGGCTGGGACAAACTGTTGGCAGTTTTCAGAAGACGGTTCTAAGCCGTAGCACCAGACTTGCCCCGGTAGAGCCAGGGAAGAGATTACGCCAGACGGGGGGAGCTAAGGAGGAGAAGGGTGAGGCGATATTTATGTTTAACAGATGAACGCAGGGGAAGAAATAAAATTACAGCGGACAGAAAGGCCGAAGAGAATCGGCGCTCCGAAAACGCGACACGAGGGAACGACAAAAATAGTTCCTTCAAAAGAGAATAAATGTGAACGTAAACCAATAACGGCGGAAGAAAAGAGGGAAATACCAGCAGGTTAAAAGATACTGCCAATGTTGTGGCAGTTTCCCTGTTGGCACAAATTAAAGACCAAACGTCTTGTGGAAAAAGATGTGGAAGAGGCAGCCCGAGTTATTAAGGCACACCAAAGCAGAAATATTGTTTTCAATGGTTTTTGTCTTTTAGAAAAAGAAGAGAAAAAAAAAGTAGGACGGTTATTCAAGAAGCTTAGTGGCGGGGATGATTTGCATCTATTTTGAGTGTGGAGTTCCACTTTGAAAGCTAAATATTTACAGTGCAGTCAGGAGGCTGTCTCAGAGGGAGACGCGGTGACCTCGGGAAACCGACCGCGGCGGGGTCAGCGCGCGCTCCCAAAGCCGGCCGCTCGCCCCCACGCCGCACGCATCAGCAACCGCCAGGTATACGCAACACCTGCCGTTTGCACGCTCGCGCAGAAAGACAACAACCTGCACACGGGCTTCTGTGCAAAAACGCTCCCGCGGACAAATAAACACACGGATGCGGCGGAGGCCCCTCGGAGCGGCACGGCGAGCCAAAACCGAGCCGCGGGTGGGGAGGCGTGTTATTTTCAGATGTAAACAGTGCTCTCGCGAACGCGGAGGAGGGCGCGAGTGCGCGGGGCGGGCCCAAGGTCGCAGGTGTTGCGCAATCAGGCGCGGCACGTGGTGGGGCAGTCATCCACCACCACAGGCCGGTGTGACTCAAGGCTCAGGTATATGAAATGTGGCCTAAAAAACAGCCGTTAGCAGAAACATGCCGGAAGAGCGAGGCTGGGATATTTAGTGTGTGAGCAAGTACGCTGTCAACAGTCTGTCTGTACAAAGAGGAGAGAAGAAGCAGGAAGAAAAAAAAACGTGTGCAATAATGTGCGCATCCCACCTAATTATCTCCTGAGCTGTTATCAGACTTCAATCACTTAAATGAGGAAACCCCCCAAAATTGCACGATTGGAGAGATAGGATCTTGGCACGTAAACGCACAAACACTTGCGCGCTTCTTCATCACTTCAAATCAAAGCTGCTGGCGCCCATGCCACGGGGTCGGCCTGACTCAAACGCGCACACGGTCAAAAAACAACAAAAAAAAAACCAACCTTATACCTGCTGTGAAACATTAAAATCCTCCCACGTAGCCGAATTGACATCTTTGCAGGAAACTTTTACATCAGCGACCTTTGATGACCTCCGGAGGCGGCGGTGGCGCGTTCCTCCGTTCAGAGGGCGAAACCGATCTCGCCGCGCGGAAAAACGGGCGCCGCGAACACAAACGCGCGGGGGCTCGGACGGGCGGGGCGACGGTCACGTGTCGCGCTGCGGTCGAGGCGCCGCTCGAGCACAGGGCGCACGCGATACCGCGGGACAAGGAGCTGACGGAGCGGAGAGCGGTCGGCCCGCATTCCTCCTCTCCCGCTCTGTCATTCTGTCGCGCAGCCACGCGGCGCTCAGCACGCTCCCGCACACAGTTGGAATCCAACCAATTAACAGCGACAAAAACAAAAGAGGAAAAAAAAAAAAAAGCTTCCTGTTCCTGTTTGTGGGCCATTAACGATGCATGACGGGGGGGCTGGGTCCCAAATAAAAAACTGGAAATAAAAAAGAAAACACACTGCAACATATTTGGCTAATGGGTACAACTGTTGTGTTGTTATTTCCAGGGAAGCGACACCTGAAGCCCCCCCCGTCCCAAAAAAAAAAAAAAAAGAAAAGTGGAGCGGCAGTAGAGGAGGAAGCTTCTTCACTGGGTGAGTGGAGCATTAAATAAAATCTGACAGCTTTATCAGTAATCTGCGTCATCATGAAAAAGATGCGATCGAAAAAAACAACAACAACAACAAAAAAACAGCCTCTTACGTAAGCGAAAAATGGATTCTCCACACACATCACAAGGGTGCCCCTCTGTTTGCATCCAGAAACCCAGGCCGCACGCCGTCGGCGGTCCTCGCCGTGTTAACCATAACACCCTGCTTCCTCAATGCGGCCCTTTCACCCGGCTCCGAGCCTCTTAACAAGACTGGCAGGGGAACAAGAGCGGCTCTCTTAACACACACACACCAGCATTTTATTAGACTCCCTTAGGCTGCGTACGGTTCCACACGGAGGGAAAAGTAAAACAGAGAGGGGAGGAAGTTTGGACTTTACCGTGCCCTTCCGGTTGCTGAGATTACGGAGCTGTTGCGGGAGTGGGTGGCAGGTAGACAAATATGTAGCCATGTATACGTCGACGGCGTGTGTGGAGTGGGAGTAAAGTACGCAGTTCCTCAGTATCTCTGTTGCAAATGGTATTTTCGATTTCCTGGGACTCAGTTTGAGAGACGAAACAAAACTAGTCGCCTTCATTCTGCAGGCAGCGGGCTGGTTTTTCGGCAGTGAAAAGCGTCGCTGACTCTCTGTTCTCCCTTTCCGACCTCGCTCTCCTCGCCGCCCTGTTCCCGTGTTGCGCTAGTCGCCACCGTGCTGTGACGGGGGACTGTGGGGGCCTGTCAAGAAACACACACACACACACACACACACACAGGGCAGGACTGTGGCCTCAGGCTTTTCGGACACACACTGCTACTCTTGCTAATTGCGTTGCAACCCTTTCACCTCTGTCTTTGTGCAGCCCAGTCCTCCTCAGGTAAAAAAAAAAAAAAGGGGGGTGTTTTGGTCGTAACACATGCGCACATTCCTCAGGTTAAGGAGGTTTGGTGCAAAGTGTGCACGTCCCCGCTCGCTGTAAATTATCTGCAGGGCACACGATGCTTCAATATTCGATGATGCGATGGGCACACCGGCTCTTTCTTCAGCCTTAATCCCGCGGTGTTAACGTCAGAGCTCGAATTACGGCAATCTGAGTGTGCGCGCGCGTCTGTGCCTCACCTGCCCTTTTTTTCCCCCTGAAGTGTCGAGCACGAGTCCTCGCCACACAAACCTTTAAGTGTGTGCGTTTGAATGTGAAAAACCGGAGCGTTAACACGCTCTCAATGCGAGCCAGGCATTACGCGCAGGTTACCGTGGCCTGGAGTTGTGTGCGTTAAACCAGACGACCCGATATCAATGGCAAATGTGTGTAATCGTCAGTTAATATTGTTAATATTTCTACCTTAAGGCAAACACAGGAGAGCAAACAAGGGTGTTCCATGTTATTCAGACTGTATACTCTGACTCAACCACGCACACACAAATCGCACGTGTGAGCAAACCCACACAGGCACACTTTTGTTCTGTGCGTCGCAGGTCAGCTCAGGAATCCACTGTACTCGTGCGTGAGCGGATGCGCCGGTGCAAGCGCACAAACCGCTCTCTATTTAGACAAATTGCCGCGTGCGGCTGCGGTGACGCGGCACCTTTCAGCTCTCGTCCTCCCTTTCCTCGCCGCGGCGGCCCGTCGGGGGCGTCTCTCTGGATGCGACAGATACGTGCGTCCTTGCGTACCGACTGACGCAGGGCCGGTCTTCGTCAAAACCGACGCACCGAGGGACGCTCTCCGTCCTCACTCGGTGAACGGGCCGGAGCGGGGCGAAGGCATCGCCGCTGGTTTTGCGTGTTTATCCCATTTAGCCCAAACTCACATTCAATTTACATCACAGCTCATTATTCTGCAAACCGTGCTACTGAGTTGAATGTGGTTTTGTTTCACCAATCCAGGCATCCATTAGTTTCTATTGAAACTTGCTTGAGCTGTAAACACAGAGTCCGCATTGATTTCTGTTTGACAAAGACCATTGTGTCGAGGTAATGCACTCTCAAATCAAATTGAGCTTAACTCGGAATTAATGAACCGAACGTGAATCCGAGGCTCGCTCCGTGTGATGGATTAAACTCGCCTGGTGTGGTTCAAGAGGAAAGGATTGGAAACCAAAGCAAATGGAAATGCAGTGGTTAAAAAAAAATTCAAACTTGGTCAGCAAAAGTAAAGTGGAGTACATATAATCTACTGCGAAAATAGTGAAGACAGCGGTATCCTGACGTAACTGAATGCTCCTGGCATCAGAATGAATTCACACAGCATGTAAACGCACAGTGGATTCCCTTTGGTAGTTCGCTTTGCGCCCCGACACCCTAAAAGGGAAAAAAAAGAAGGCTGCAGATGAATCTCACGTTTGCTCCTCGGCTTCTGACGCTCCCCTCCTCCTCTCCCGTCACTCCTGTCGTGTCTGCGCGCACCTGCCGCCGGCAAATTGTTGTGCTGAGGGTCAGTGTTGATGTCTTAACAGGCCGCTGCCGACTGATGTCTTTCGCACGCGGTATGGGTTGTAAATGTCACATATTTATTAAGGGGTTGGCAGAGGTAGAGCACACAGGGACAGCGTGCTCATGAAAGTCGGGATCAGGACTGATGTCGAGATCCTTCGCGAGCAACTTCTGAACGTCACACTTCACAGTCGTGAAGGTGAGTTCATTCAAATAAAATTGCTATTTGGGAGCCGTGATCCTTATTGGCCATGGGAACGTTAAAAGTGGGAGACCCAATCTTTCTATAAAATATGGATGTTTGTCTAAGAAGCCACTATGGATAATTTAAAAAAATTTAATCACACTGTGGTAGCAAGGCTGTGAAGTTAACAGGCTTTGTTCAGGCGGTAATCACAGGGCACCCGAGGCCATGGAGGAGAGGCATTTGAGCGTTGGGGGTGGGGGGGGACTGTGCGGCCTGACTGCTTGTTTGCCCGCCTCCTCGGCTCTGGCCCAGTACCAGCACAGGCAGGGGTTTCACAATAAATTCCTTTGTGACATCCTAATCTGCACCAGTGATCTCCATTTCACACTTATCTTGTGTGGCGCATGTCTGAGGTTTTTTTTTTTTAATTCTAAGAGGAAAAAGCCTGCAGGGTAGATTGACAAGAAGAATCACAAACGGTAACTCTGAGCGAAGGGGGGTGGCTGAAAAACAGGTACCGCTGCACGACGAGGAAAGGTTTGCTGCACGTTTACGTTATCGGAATGTCAACGACGACTCGATGCGTCTTCATTTTAGACCATAATTGGGCCGTGACAACAGCCACAACATTGTTCATTCGTCAATCACCTTCTCAGTAGATCACTCGTCTCCTTCCTTACATAGCGACCGTCCCCCACGCTTTTAATTGCCTCGGCACACAGACGTACGTCTCGACTGTCAAACATCATTGAATCAAAAATCTTCCCCGCGCTAATGAGGTGTGAGTTTTTGCGGTGGTTCTTTATCTTGTAAATCTTTTCAGCTTGTAAATCTTTCAGCGATAGCACTGCCCCCAAGTGTCTGCTCAAAATCCCGGTACTTTTTGCTGGAGCTTGCACAGGCCTGACGAACGCTCAAATGAACGCCAACAGCTACGTTGTTGCCACAAAGGCCCCCGCGGGGCTGCTGTGGCAGGTGGAGGAGACGTGCCTCCATCAGATTGCAGTCACATTCCCACCAGCTGCACGAACAAGGGCTGAGACAGTGCAGGACCGACGGGGCAGAAGAATATTTGGGCGATGAGTCAAACGAGAGCGTCACCTGTCAGCCGGCGCGGCACGGCGCGTACGTGCGCGATGCTCGGCGTCAGAAATGCGGTCGGACCATTACGCGGAATCATTCGAGGCGAATCACTCGAGAGATGTTCGGATAAGAAACCACAGTGTGCCCGGAGAGCGAGCGGAACGATAAATCCAGGCGCAAAGACGGAAGAGCGGGCGGACAAATGCGCGAGTGTTTCCTCAGTCGGTGCGTGTGACACTGTTTGTCTAACACAGATAGTCATCCTGCCAGTCAGTCGGACATACAGCCAGTCAGTGTGACTGCCTGACTGACTGACTCATCCATATCTATGGAGCAGTTGTTTTTTACGCTCAGCCATGAGCAAGAAGAAAAGTGAAATATATACATATATATATATATATATATATGCTCACTGATGAAGTAATCCCTTAAGTAATCTGTGAGCGACCACACTGTGCAACCTATAAAACATAAGTGTTTCAAGCAAGACTTTCAGTCAACAGATCTGAGCCGCAATTAGCCACCTGACAACGTAAAAGTGTTTTGGCTGCTAACCAGTTTTTTTTTCTTTCTTTTTTTTTTAATCCAGCTCGACTCTCAGTCTGCGTACCTTGACAGTTAACATTTTTCAGATTTTTGAGCTCATCCTCTGCGGCCGGTACTGCTTCGCCACTTGACAGATTTTCCTTCCCGGGGCCATTACTGCAGTGAAAGACGTTTTCGTTCATTTATTTATTTCCGCATGCTACACCGGCCTTCAGAGACTTCCGCCTGTTAAACTGGACTAACAAAACAGACTTAAGGCTGATTCTCTCTGATAGGCTCCCTGAAGAGGGGCCAGAGAACACTCACGCCTTGCGATGGAACAAGTTTACAAATGCCCTCCATTCAAAAAGGAATATATTTTGTTATGAATGAATGCTTAATTGTCTCTTCCTGAAGTATACGACAGCCCGTGCGGTTCTATCAAGTCCTTCAGTGAAAACACGCTCGCGCGGAGCACCTGGGTCCTGCAACAATAGTGACAACACTACAGTTGTGTTGGAGCTGGAATGAATGTCAGCGGCGTAGGCAGCGTGTCAGAGTGTGTACATGGTTGACTGATAGAACTGGTCTGTCCAGCCACTTCAAATCACAAACACACACACATACACGCATGCACCGCACGAACATAACCCTGTTTCCCCGCTCGAGGCCAGACTCTCGAAGGTGTTTTCAACTATGTCGGAGGAGTCTGTTTTTTTTGGGTTGTTGCTTCTTGCCGCTGGAGGACCAGTTCGCTTTCGGAGCGAGGCTCCAGACGACGCTGTTTCCAGGGTCAATGAGCCAGAAAAGCACAATGAAGTTTTGACTGTGGGTGGCTTCCCTGGACAGTCGTGCACAGGATATGAAGGCACAAGCCAAGGCCTGGCGAGAGTCCAGGTTTGGGACACGAGGATGTCACAGTCGCTGCTTCCTGGCGATTTGGTGCTTGTGGACTCATCAGGCTGTGACCTCGGCAGCGGTGCGGTTTTCTGCTGTGCGCGAGGGAAAAGAAAAATGGAACAAAGGAAGGTGTAAGACAGAGAGTGCTTGTGTTTGTGGTTTGATCTCTCTGGGCTGTGACTGCTTCGGGACAGGTCAACGACGAGATAAGCCGCTGGGGCGCCTCACTCATGTTTGCGCACGGTGCAAGAACGAAAGAAAGAAGTTGCAGATTCAAACATCACAGGGAAATAAGAAAGCGGACCCCGGGTTTGTCGGCCGTGCGCTGGAATCCTTTGTGTCCGCGTAACATGAGAGCCCGCGTTTGTGCGTAGCCATGAAAGAAATCTTGACTGCGACCCCGACGTCCCGAGAGGTCTCTCCGGGCGGGGTGCGCCGATGAAAGACGCGCGTGTAGGCGTTGAGGCATCGCTCTCCGGGGGTGAAACAAGGGGACATTATCTGTGCGCGGAGAGGAAGAGAAAAAGACAAGAAGAGTCTACCTCAGCCGGGGCATCCTGTGTCTCCCCGGGTCTTCATGAAAACAAAATCGGGTCTAGCATCTACAGGACCATCCGTCATATCCTTCAGCAATAAAACAAAAGGAAACAGCGCACATTTCCTCTTGGAACTCCAAGTGCCTGACCTCTACGCTCTAAAGCTCCATGGAGGCAGAGTTAGACGGCAGGCGTGCCGCCGCGCAGATCCAGTTCTTGACTAGCTTGGCTGCCCGGCCTGCTTTCCTTCTCCTCTCGCCTGCTACGTCTCCTGAGGCACGAGCGTGCGGCCCTAAGCTAAGGCCGGGGCTTTTGGCGCAGGTCGCATCATTTACTCAGACACGCTCCAGACGTTTTGGGTTTCACGTTGCCCCGGAGGAGCGGAGAAGGCACCTGTTGTGCAGAGGCAGGACCGGCACGCCTCGCCGTCGGCGTCTGTGAAACTGGAGCTGGGCGTGTGCCCGTGTAGAACGGGGCCTGTTATCTGTGTTTTTCTGCACCACGCTTACAAAAGAGCACACAGAATACAGAGCTGCAGTGGAAACACTAATCCAGGCCTGATCTCTGACCTCAAGAGGTCGGCCGCGGCCTCGCTGGCTTTTGTTGTCTTTCCGACCGATGCTATCTGACCGCAAGAACAGAGGCGGAGGAGTGACTGCTTTCATGTGCCCTTTTTTCCCCTTTGTGTTGCCAACTGATATTTACACCAAAATGTAAACAGAGGCTTAAAAAGTAAATTCACAGGGTTGTCCCAAAAGCAAAGGCAAAGTCTGCCCCACGAAAGGGACAGCCTAAAAAGGAAGTCGCCCGCCGGATAAGTGGTTGCTTGCGTTAATTGCGACAACGCCAGCCCCTCTGACATGAATATGTGCTGGCAGAGCTGATGCACGATGGATTGCGGCCATTGCGGGGTCTGTTTCTTGCGGTCGGGCCGAAATCAGCCGGAGGGCTTTGTTGGTGCAGCACAATGCAAAACTGCAGCCGCTCCCTAATCCCCCCTTCGTACCACTACAAAGCGAGGCAGCGATGCTGTGGCTTCGGGATGAGGATTGCCATTGACAGAAAAAGTATCATTCGCAGCTATACATCTAAGCATCAATCTTTGGACACCTAATCTGCTGTATGTCTCATTCAAAATTTGAGCTCGTTGTATATCTTGACAGAAGAACCCAACTGTTAGCTTTTGTTTAATCTACAGATTTTCAGTATAAAAGGCATACTATATTTGAATTTGTGAAAAAAATATATATTGTCGAATTGTGAGAAAACTCAGACTTCTCGCGTCTCGAAGCACGCCCCCTCCCTTTTTGATCCACGCATATTCCGTTTGCTTCTCAAGATGCGTTAGCTCGTGCCAGCGTCATCCTCCGGGTTGCAGCCCGCACATTAACATAGCTGACGTGTTCGCAAAACACATACTCGTGCCGCGTGCCTCTGCTGCCGCCGCAAACTGCGCTCCCTTCCTTCCTGGGCTACTTCTTAAGTAATCTCTTGATCCTCGGATAGTCTGCGCGACTCTTGCTTCCCCTTCCCAGTTCTCTCTTGACCCCCTTTGTCATGTTGACGGATAACCCTGCTGGATTGTGGATAACGGGGTCCAGCTGTGGCGTGGACGGTGCTGACAGTGGAGAGGGATGGGAATATGGATGTCTACTCGCAGGGTCGTGGATGGATAAGGGGGCAAAAGTCTGTGTGTGTGTGTGGGGGGGGGAACATCAGCCTTTGTCGGCATTATTGTGCTGGGCGCCCAAGTTATCATTTACAACCATCCACGTCCCTGTGCGACTGCAGTAAATCTGTATGAGGAGCTGCTGTGATGATATGTTTTAGCAGTGCACCCCAGTGAACTGAGCATTCAGTCCCACAACACTGTAGATCATGCTTTAATGCGCATACCGCAAGCGCTGGTGCCTTAGAAGATAAAGTCCCAGAAGAGGGGGGGGGGGCCTCTTAAATGGAAGTATGCACTCGGTAGTGTGCAGCCTTATCCCCTTACTGTGACTTGGCGTAGTGCCCCCCCACCCCAACCCCCCTGTAGTCTCTGGCCTGGCCCGCTGAATTATGCAAGTGCGCAGCGACCTGCGACTCCGCCGTGCACACGCACCCTGCAGTTTTTTCTACTCCCCCTCCCTTACCCGTCGCTGCCCCTCAGTGCCGGCCTTCGGCTCTGAAGATAAGGGCTCTCGACGCTTGGCCTGCCGGGATTTAATTGCCGAAAGCCCACTTCACCCCCCCCCGAAGCCAGGTCTCGGCCACTTCTCCACCCCTGTGCCCCCACTGACAGAGACCTGCTTTTGTCTCCGCTGCTCCCCTGATCATGTTTTCTTTTCCTCCACATCTTGAAAGGAAAAAAAAAAACGCTGTATAAGGAGTGAGCTGAGGGAGCATGGGGGAAAAAAATAGCTTTTTTTCCCTTTGCCTTTTCTCATTGCCTATTTAATTTTTCTTTTCAAGGGGCAGACCGCGCATTTCAATCGGCGTTGTGCAAAGACGTTCCCATGCTCTTTTCTTTGTACTTTCTCCTCGCTGTTTCTGGCACTCGGCCGATGATTCCACATATCCATCAGTCAGCGCGTTTTATTCTAACGCAAGCCACAAACCTCGACTCGGGCAGAAGGAAAAACGCAGATGCATGAGCAGTGGTTACGTAACAGATCTGGTCGCAAAGATGTTTGTGCTCCCATTCATATACGCAGTACCTTTATTCATCCAATCAATTGTCTGTTTATAACCCCCCCCCCCAAAAAAACAACTTCCTGTTAATCTCCAAATGCCGAGAGAGTGAGACAGACCAGCTCGCTTTTTCTGAGGAATGTCTCAACGAGCGCGCAGGGGAGAGAAAAGGAAGTTACAACTCGAGAAAGGGCCAGATAGGAGGTGGTATTCCTCCTTGCGCGGGATGACAAGACGCTCATTTCAGTTGAAGCCACTCAGTCGGGAGTCACTCAGCACCACCGTGCACCGTACGTGGGTGCCGTGGCTGCGCCTCATCTCGTGTGCCGATAAGACCCTGCGCAGGTCACGCGCATCCGAGAGGAAAGACAAACGCCGGGGTCCGACCTCTCCCGCCGCGGCCCGCTTACGACCTGGCAGCGCTTGCTTGACCGCGAACCCCTCCCCGTCCGCGGTTTCTCCTCCTCTTTGTTATCAGATGTGCCTGGCCGGGTTTGGAAGGAGGCACGCTCAAATAAACATTCGGCCCCGGGGAGCTACGGTAGAATCGCCATGTCGAGTTTCGAAGAAAAATATTCTGGGTTTTATCTGCGTAGCTCACTTTCTTCTCATGGCTGCCTTGATGTTGTTGTATATTCTGGCATCTGGAAGCGTGGTATAAGAGCCCCGGTATACTGTACCAATAAAGTTTCTCTATCTCCGGAAGGAATGAGATTGGATTTTTGGACTTAGGACACATGTGTTGTGTCACACAAACCCTTTTGCATAAAGCGCATGTGCGCACACTGAGAACTGAGGTGCAGCTCCGCATACGCAGTCGTAATATGAAAACCTGAGACCGTTTGATTCCCTCCATCCCCCTCATCTCCTGTTTATCTTCCCAGATTTTCCCTTCTTCTGTGCACCTATGCAGCGTAGCAGCCAATTTCTCTTCTTCACCCCCCCCCCCCATCCGTGCCCCCGTCATTTCTTGACCCTGTCATGAAACCCACGTCGAGTGAGCCGACAAAGGGTTGCTGCTTTTGGTGTGTGCGCCGGAGAGGCGAAAAATAAGAGATCAGGGAATCTTGCCAAGGAGGTTGCAATTTCCAGGAGGAGCGGAAAGAGAAGTATGCTGAAGGAGAAGGAAAATAAATGCCATAGCTGTAGCATGATGAGACAATACCTCCGCTCTGATGCTACTGTAAAACTCTTACAATACTTGAGTTCACTTTGGTGGCATTGGGTAAATGAAACGCATTTCTTTGTGTTTCCTACAGCAAACGCAGAGCTTCCTCTGTATTTAGGACAAGGTTAAACACCAATCGGTGTATTATTTAATGTGGAAAAACAAGAGTTAACTGTTCTGATCGGAGCAGATGTGCTCCTACTCTCTGTATATCTAATAGAAGACACGGTGCACAGTTCACAGAGAAAAATATATTAAGGCTGTAACTTCAGCGGAAAAGAAGCCAGTTCCAAGATAGAAAAGGAAATGAGGGAAATAAAACGTCCAAAGCAATTTCTTTGACATTTCTGGGGTAACAGGCTGTAACCTTAGGTAAGCAGTGTGCGAACAGAATGTTCTCTCTCTCTCTTCTCTCTCTGTGTGGGGTTTGTGTGTGCGTGTGCTGCATCTGTGTACAACCGTAAATCACGCACTTGGCCTCTCATTCGGGTATTTGTGCGGCGCAGACGTAATCAAGACCCTAAAATGAGCTCCTCGGGCGTCCAAGGCGGCCAACACACCTGTAGCCGTGAGGTGTTCAAGAAGAAAGGTTTGGAGATACTTTTCACCCTCGAGCATTAGACTCAAATCATATCGATATCAACGAAAGCAATTGCGGGACACCAGGGTCCTTATAGTGTACTCAAGCAAATCAGTCCAGAGTGCCCCTGGTTAAGGATGTAGCGCAAAAAAAGAGTTTTCGATTGACTCCCTGGAGAAAAAAAGATCAAAATCTGTCCGAGGAAGAGAAACGGTTGACAGATAGAGACGTTGTCTCTTCCCCCCCAAGGCCGTCTCGCTTGATAGCGGGGAATGATAAAATGCCACACAGGCTGCTGTCCGCAACTAGTTTCTTCTTTATCTCCCCTCATTCCTCTCTCCCTCTTCTTTCCGTCAACCCTTCCCTCCTTTTCAGCCCTTTCAAGTGCCGTGTTGACGCTCTACCAGGGTGTGTGTTTTGTAGGGCCAGAGCTCTCGTGAACTGGACTTAAATCACTCCAACATATTTTCACCATGATCTACCCTCTTCGGCCTCGGCGTTTTTCATTCTTTTTGCAGTATTAGAGATACTCGTTTGGCAACTAGCACTCGCCGTCCCTCTGCGTAATGACGACATAGAAAGTGTGTTATTTATATTACGCCACGGCCTGCGAAACAGCGCCGGGCTATCAGTGAAGCTCCTCTCCAAGTTTAGAAACGCCGCAAAGTAAATCATCCACAGATGCATGGCAGACATACAGCCACACAAAACTGACACGGTACGGTTATATGAAACTGGAGAGACCAGTGCAGTGTTTATGGTGAAACCTTTAGAGGCCGGGTGCAGAGCTTTTCGCTGTTCCAGTAGCTCTTGAGAGACAGGATAATGCACCGAGTCGCTACATCGCCCCAGAAACAAATCAAGCTGAATTTGTTCATTGCCACTGTGTGTCTGCATGTTTTATACGCTATTGAGCCTGTCGTAAACATAGGGACGACAGTTAACTGTGACCACACTGCAACCACAGAACGTGTGCAGTATAGTAAATAGCAGTTGGTGGCTTAATAAACACAAACCCTTTTTGTTTACAAAAGGCAACACACACACACACGCGTACATAAACTACATATGGGGGGGGGGGGGGGGGTTTGCATCCCAAAGCACTATCCAATACAGAGCTCGTAGCAGGGAGAATGTGGCACTCCTTTAGAGAGAAAAGTGTGGCAGGACGCCACTATGTCAATTTTTCCTCTGAAGCCTGAGGTCACAACTACAGTGCTATTGTTTGAGAGACCATGTGACAAAAGAGTGCCTTTGATCGAGGGCTATGCATAGTTAAACCTTTGATAGTAATCTCTCTCCATGAAACACATTAAAAGAGCCACACATTAAAGAACCACACAATAGCTGAGCAAGGCTGGCTTGGAAACTAGTCTTTATAGGGAGAAAAAATATGCTTTGTGAAGAACTTCCGCATTATGTTGTATGCACCAGACATTTCCCGGTGCACCAGATCTCCCAGATGTGCCTCAGATCTCTCCAACTCCAATGTGGCCCTCATAAGCGAGACTTACAATCTGTTAGCATTTACCGTATGTTTCTCTGAATGACAGTGCAAGTTGTTGACAATTTCTATCTTCTCTTGTTTTTTCAGACTGAGCATGGAGAGAGAAAGAGTCTGCACCATGAAGGTGTTTCTCGCTCCGCTGATGACCTTTCTGCTCCTCCTCATTCTTCCTGATGGCATCTTGTCCAGCGACTGCCCAGTGGACTGCAGCTGTTCATCACCGGAATCTATCTTATGTTTCCGGAGACGCTCTTCTACCATTCCCAAAGGCGTGGCCCCTGTCACAAAAAGCCTCTTCCTCTTTGCCAATGGCATTGAGGGCTTGACAGCTGAGGACTTTGATGGTATGGAGAACCTTGAAATGCTGGACCTCAGTCAAAACAAATTGACTTACCTTCCTGCTAGGGTTTTTGAGCCTTTGACCTCATTGAGAAACCTGGATTTGTCATCCAACCAGATCACCCACATTTCAGAGGAATGCTTCCAGGGTATGCCACTGCTTGAGCGCCTGTATTTGTATAGTAATCTTATCAAGACCATCCATCCTGCAGCCTTTAATGGCTTGGATCATCTGCTGGAACTCAAGATGCAGGGCAACCAGTTGACATCCCTGCCTGCTCTCTCAATGCCCCGGCTGCTGCTGCTGGACCTTCGCTTTAACGTCTTACCCACCTTGGGCCCTTCAGACCTCCAGACCCCAAACCTGGAGTCACTCAAATTGGGTGGTGTGGGGCTCACTAGCCTGAATAAGGATCTCATAGGTAGTCTGAAGAACCTCCATGAACTGGACATCTCAGGAAACCAGCTTGAGTCCTTCCCCTCAGTGCTTAAGGAGACCCAGGGGCTGATTCACCTCAGCCTGGCTGGGAACCCAATGGGTCCTATTAAGGTTCAGGACCTACAGAACCTTGGGGAGCTGCAGGAGTTGGACATTAGCAGTCTCAGTCTGCAGGGCCTCCCTGAAGAATTCTCCCAGCTTTTACCCCACCTCAGAAAGCTCACAGTGGCAGAGAACCCTTTCAACTGCCTCTGCACTTTAGCATGGTTCCCAAGATGGCTGAGAGCCCAAAGCATTACCCTGGAAAGAACAGAGGAGACCCGCTGCCATTTCCCACCTATCAATGCTGGAAAGGTATTAGAAAGACTTGAGCACAAGGATTTCGGCTGTCCTACTACAACTACAGTCACCACTAGTACTGTTAAAACTACTACTAGTCCAGCTGTTCCTGTCACTACCTTGCCGAGTACTACTGAAGCTATTCCAGTTCCAAGGGCTAGCAATGACCCCAAAGACAAAGATGATGACTCTCCCCTGCCCCCTGTTCCCGCATCCCCCAGCAGCAGCAGCATTGACCGAGGAGATGATCAGCATTTCTGTCCGTCTCACACATGTCTGAATGGAGGTACTTGTCGTCTGGACCAGCATGGTCAGGTAGAGTGTACCTGTCCACATGGCACTTCTGGCATGTATTGTGAAGTACAAAACCATCATCCGCCTTCACCTGCTATTCCAATAGCAACTGTGACTACAGAAGCACCAGAAATCAGCTCACATGAAGTAACGGTGACTTCAATCCTGGTGGATGTTCACCGCTACATTGAAATGCGGCCTTACATCCGTGGAATTCGCCTAACCTACCGCAACCTCTCGGGACCAGACCGCAGGCCGATTCAACTAAGCCTGCCTGCATCCTTCCCAGAGTACAGACTCAGAGGCCTGCAGCCCAACTCCACTTACAGTGTGTGTGTCAGTCCATTAGGTGCCCCAAGTGGCATGGACAGTGTATGCACTGAGGCCCGTACAGCCCCTGAAATCTTCAGTGGCCCTGATGCACGGGTTACTGACCCAAGACTGACCACTATGCTTGTGCCTGCAGTTGCCATCTTGCTACTGCTGGTACTGATCGCAATAGCAGTCGGAGTGGTATGCTACCTTCGCAGGAAGAGGGCCAAGGGCCACATGGACCTAGATTGTGAGCCCTCCCAGCTAGAGTTGGATGGAGTGAAGGCTTGCTTGGACAGCGGGACACTGCCTCAAAAACAACCCCAAATTATGATCCCTGAACCTGCTGTTCAGAATGGCAATCTGGAATATGAGGTGTTGCTACTCCAGGATCACTGTACATCAAATAACAATATGTCTTCACACAAGCCTTCCTACTTTTGACACCTGGTTGTGATTACTCAGACTCAGCCCTGTTTTTCCCACTGGTGAAATACAGAGAGCAGCAACTGCTGTTGTGAAAGCAGAGGACACAGCACCGGCAAGCCAACCAGCAAAGGCGAAACTGGACATATATTTAAGTCAATGCCCTCTGGTTGTCTAAATAGACATTAAACAAGTTCAAAAACATTTATTTGGACGTCAGAAAGTGTTGAAAGTGCCTCTACTCCATTTACATGCTGCAACCTGCTTCATGATTACGTCTTCAGTAACACTGCTGGACTAGCCACCTCTCAGCTTCCAAGCTGCGATGCTGGGGCTGATGATGTGCTGTCAGTGGCTGAAACCGTGGGTTAAGGGACACCCTCCTTATTTGTTCATAAAGGCGTGTGCACTGCAATGGGTTATGCTGCACCCCCCCATCACAACAGCTTGGCAAAACATTATCAGCAATTGTTATTGCTGCATGTTGCAACTCCTCAGTACTACCCCAAAGAGATCAGCGCTCACTGTGAATGAGCTTTAAGAAACCAAATGAAGTCATGCAGAGAAAACAGCTTATGCTTGTATTGCTTTATTTGGCTCTAAAAGTCTTGTGATTTTTGTTTTGTATGTATGTTTTTTATACCTGTCTTTATGATATTTTTATTGTGCAACATTGTGACTGTTAACTGCTCACAGTAGCCTCCACCCCCCACCTCTTGTGACTAACAGACAAAACAGCAGATTTAAATCTTTGAAGATTAAAACTCATTTGGTACTAGCAAATTCAATCAAAGGGCTTTGCCCCCAGAATGTCAGACAGTCTAAGTAGATGTGAGTCTGGACAGACTCAAGACTAAATCCCCCTTCTCCATTCTGAAGCCTTTAGCCTGCTTCACCATCACGAAAGGAGAAGGTAAGCAGGATTACAAAAGGTACAGAGGGAAGCAGTTGACTGAACACCTTCTGTTTCAGTTTCGTTGAGTTTCACCTAGTTTAGAGCTTATCTCAGTCACAGTAAATGCTCACGATTACACCACAGCAAAAGAGAACGTTATTTATTCTTAATATTCCCTGCAAGGGAAACTCTGTCTTATCCCTTAACCACATTTCACATACAACATACTCCTTGGCCTGGCCCACAACAAGCAAAGCAAACATTGTTTATATTGTTGTTTGGAGGACAATGAGCAGCAAAGTAAAAATTCAATGGAAGGTTATTACGCAAGCAAAGTAACCTTGTGTGTGTGTGTGTGTGTGTGTGTGTGTGCGTGTGTGTAGATCTGTTAACATCTGTGATAAGGCAAGTACGTGCTCTGGCTTGTGCAGAGACCTGCAGAGAAGAAGTTACTATCAGTCACCCCCTGTATGTGCCTGCATGCCAAAGGAGTACATTAAGCCCCAGACAACTGTACCTGCACGTAGAAGACGGAGACAAGTCTGTGACTATCTATAAAATTGCCAACAGTATATCCACAACAAACAGCTCCATGCTAACGGAAAATGCCTTGAGAACCCCCACAAACACACACAAAAACTAAACAAAAAAAACAATCAAGCAATGCAACTGGAATATTTGTCTGTAATATAGTATACATTGAAGATAACCAGAAGTATTTTCGATGTGATTGTTAATTTTTTCCCTGTTTATTTTGGGAAGCTCCTTGTTTTCATTCATTGTTTGTTTAGTTTTTTTGTTTGTTTTTTTTAATTCTGTGAACTTATTTGTAAAAGTTGAAAAAAGTGATATTATCATTAAATGAATATCCAAAAGTGAAAGTTGTAGTTTTACTTCCAAGATGACATGAATAATATCAAAATGTGTAAGTGTTTTGCAAAAGCACTGGATTCTCTTAACAGTGCACGACCCAAAACAAACTTTTATAAGACCATTTATTACGTGCTTGCAGTTGATGAGAGGTCCTGGACTCCTTCCTCGCCAGCAGCGAGCCAGAGGCAAAATGGAAACAAAGCTAATAATTGAAAACAGTTAGCTTAAGGTAGTAAGTGGCTTTAACCATTTATGAATGACTCACCGGTCTTAGCGTAATGGGCGAGCATTGTTTACAAACCCAGGCAATAAACAGGCCGCCCACCCATGTGTTTTACAGGTGGGATGCCGGTCAGGGAGCCGATCCAGCACGCACACGCCGACACACAAGCAAGCGCATACACTGGGCCCATCGCTGGGAGCTGTGGTGCAAGCTCCCACACTAACAGCACAAACACATAAAACAGCACCGCTCCTGTCATGCAGTGCCCTATTATTTCAATTTGCTCGGGGAGAGCAAAACTTTCTTGCGAAATAACAGGGGAAAACAATGCACCCCGTGGAGGCTTCAACTTCTTTCTCCTCCCCACAGTCTCCATGCATCCTACATTTTTGAAATCTTTAACTTGATATACACACTTTTTTTTTTTAAAGCGTGATGCCAGATGAGAATGACGCCGCCCGGCCGAAAGAAAGCGTCCATGTTTTCTGCCCCTCTCTCTCGCCAGGCAATCTGCAAATGTACGTGAATGAGAAACGGAGGGGGAGAACAGAGGGAGTGTGTCTGTTTCTCTCTTTTCCTACCGTAAAACAGTCTCTCTTTTCTTCCCCCTGGCTTTAAGAGCAACCCGGTCCCTGGACGGGGGCCAACTTTGACGCTCGCGCTCGGCCTGCGCTGCTCAATGGCCCCTATTGTAGTTTCAAGGGATCCACTTTTTTCACGGTTATCAACCAAAAAAAAAATTCCACAGGATTACTTCAATTTGCCTCTACGTAAATGTTTTTCTCTTTTCGCACCCCTCAACGCTACTCTCCTTTTAGTTTCTGTCTCACTCTCAATTTTTTTTTCCGTTTTCAAACCCAGAGTGGCGAGAAGTTGGCGAGAAGTTGGCCGGGGTCGCGTGGAAGCTAGCGGCATACGCGTTTCCTCTGCACGTCTCAAACTCTGGTTCAAATCCCTTTCTCCCGTCTCCATCTCTCTTTGTCCCAAACAGCGCCGCTGCCCACACAGCGCAGCACAGCGCGGCGCCGCTGACCTCCCAGTAACCTCAAACCATCTCTTCGGCCTCAGCCAAGAGTATTTACAGTCAGCAGTTGAGGGCATGAAATTGACTCCGCAAAAATCACGAGATGACGCATTCAGCTCATCATAAATTACAGAAACCGATGGCATACAAATTACTCAGTGACATCCTCAGCGATGCCGAAAGATACTGAAATCAGCAGAAAACAGCATGATCAAATCCATGCTTTAAAACTGCTCCCATCACATACTTTATTCTTCTTGTGCTGCGTTCGCCTTGTGCAGCGTTTGCTACTCACCAATCAACAAGTGCAGCGACGGAGAGTGAAAGAGCAGACAGGGAAAAGAGCTGAGCAGGGAAAACTCTCCGCCGCTTTGATTTTGGGAGCTGGTTTTCTGGCTCCAGTCCTCTGGCCCTCCATTTGTTTCCCGACAGCGCTCACCCTCGCTTCCCCCACCTTCCCCGGCCTCTAAATCTCTCCGAAGGAATAATAACACGGTTCCTTCTCGTGCCATACAGCCGCCGGTCTGTGCCAGCAGATGGCCCAGATGCTGCTCCGACGAAGAGCAGCTGGGGGGGTGGACGAGAAACGGGAGCGGAGAGGCAAAACAGGGGGAAAAAAAATTTGACTCTGGTTAGTTCTTGGCATCGTGCATCAGCAGGCGCACATGCAATTCATTTCACGTACTATTCAGTATATTATTACATATGAAAACAAATGGCAGCATGATATCTCTGGCGCGAGGGTTGGGTTTCATCCGAGGATTATCATCTGTGTCATTTTCAGTCATCGTTTCCCCTCTCAGCACAAAGTGACCCTTCTTATAAATCAACAATGCGATCTGGCAGGTTAGTAATGTGTAACAGAGGTTAATCGGGGGTTATAGATTTGAATCAATATGAGTCCATGCTGGGATGGACAACAGGCAGCTGCCCAGGGCCATGTCCATTCCGTATACACGTTGCATGCCTTATTTTTCCGAGGCAGTTCGACGCTGTCCAGTTCCAGATGCTTGCAGCAAAATGTGGCCACAGCGCTCGAAACGCGAACACCTCTACTCCTTCATCCTGCAGGAATCATTTTTATGTTGTTGTCTGCGGTTACGGATGTTTCAGTGATTGCCCGTAACCACGATAAACCTCTAAATGCTTTTACCAGTGTTATGGATAATTGCTAAGGCTGCAACTTATCAATTAACTATGAAAAAAACACCCATCACAACTTCCTTCTCCGAGGCAAAGGTGACATATTCAAAATTCTCACTGTCATGACGTTAAAGCAAAACGTCCACGGGGGAAAGGAAAGGCTGAGCTGCCTCGCAGGCACGTGGTGCTGAAACACTCACAAAAAAAAAAATACAAACACAAATGAGGAAACCAGAAATGGCGAGCGATGATCCAACCGATGCTGTAAGATAAGAAGGAAAGGATGGAAAGAATTAGAAGAAATTAAAGAGGTAGAGCGATGATGAGATGCGTGGGGGGAGGGGTTGCTGCTGCTGGCCAAGCGTGGCCACGTGCAACGAAACGCTCCTCCGTCTTTGGAAATGGGCTGAGGTACCGAGCTCGTGCACGTGCGTGTGCGTGTGTGTGCGTGTGTGTGTGTGCGCGTCCGTCACACACAGACACAGCAGTGGAATTGAAGAGCACCTAAACAGAACCGCCTGTCACTCCTGGAAAGCGACCCAAGTGTGCTTCTCATTTCAAAAGAATGGACGGACGGAGGGTGGGGGAATTTTATTTATTCAGAAAGAATGCAAGCAAATGAGTCATGCAGTATTAATGAGGTCGGGGGGGGTGGGGGGGGGGTGCAGGTAAAATACGAGCGCGTATCAGTAAAAAACAGTTCCGTAATGAAGCACAGCCTCACGGGGTCAAAATCCAAAAATCTCAAATAAAGACTGGCTGAAGAAGATATTAACCAAACAGGAAGCTCCTGCAAAAGTGGTTTATAACTGTCTTAGATTTCACAGGCAGGACGCAATTCCCTGGCCTGTCCTTTGTCTGAACTAAAATAGTCCAACACCCTTTTGGACGCAGAGTTACAATTCAGAATTCACTTGACTGCTTCCAAACTGCTTCCCAGACGACGGCGGGGGCGAGTCGCACGGTGGCGCGTGAGGGCAGGGACGGCCGCTCGCCCCGAGGCCGCCTCCCTCACGTGGCCTTCGCAGGAAACAGCTGCGACGAGAAGCGACGGGGGGTTCGATTTATAAGGCTCTGCGGTGAATTTTCAGGGACTGTCGCCGACGGTTACGGTTACAGGCGTCCGGCGAGCCTCGGGGCTTCGTACAGTGCTTTTCTTGTTTTGTCTGGGTTCCCGAAACCTCAAAACTTCCCGGACAGAAATCATCTCCAGACGGACGAAAACGACGAGTGATTTTCCGGGGGTCGTCCGAAACGGCCCTCCGGTCGCAGCTCCGTTTCGTTAGGCGGACGTATTTTTCGAATCGCGCGGTCGCGTCGGGATGGCTGTGCCGAACGCTATGGCAAGAGAAGGACTTGGGTGGGGGTGTAAAAAAACAAAAACATCCACGTTCACGATCCTTAACTGTTAACCCGAGGGAGTCGTTACAGCGGCATATTAAAACGATTATCGGACGTACGATTGCACAAAGTCATGGTTTGTGCTAATTTTGTCGCTACAAGAGGAGGGGTTGTGTGTGTGTGTGTGTGTGCGGGGGGGGCAGCACCAGCAGGGTAGAACAATCTATACCGCCTGCTTGGCAGATTCCCTGGCGCTGATTAGAACAACATTACTCAGCGTATTAGTTTCTTCATGCCGCATCGGCAGAACTTCTGCTGACCCAGCAGAGGAAACACACACACACACACAAACATTTGCACTTCAAATGAGGTTCGAACGAGGGGGCTTTATGGTCGTTTGCGACGGGCGGTAAAAAGGGAGGCAGCGCGGAGTTCAGTTCAGGTAAGCAGCTGCGCCTGGCCCGCGCTCGTAAACATCATTACGCACGATTTCCTGCGCGCAGGATTTAACTGGCGCGGCTCCCCGCCGTCGTCGAAACTGCACCCGCGGCGAGATCTCGACAACAACAACAACAACAAAAAAAGGCCAAAACACCATAAAAAGAGTCTTTAGATCGTGATGTAAATATTTAAGTAAGAGGCATCTGCGCTGTCACAACTCGATTTGAATCTGCAGATTCGGCGCCGCTTTCGGCCACGGCTCCCGTGCGACCGCAAGCTGGGCAGCAGACATGGGTGGGCGCGCAACGGCCGCAGTGGCGAGTGAAGAAATACGTCAAAATTAAAATAATCAAAGTCAAAATAATATTTAATATTATTCAAGTAGAATGTAAATTATTTGGCCGTGTGTGTATGTGTGGGGAGTGGAGGGTGGCGACAGGCACGGATTACGTGCTTGTAATCCTTTTCATCGCAGTGGGGGCTCACGGTTGTCTCCGTGATTTACGCACATCTCTTACAGGAGAGGAACCCCCCACACACACACACACACACATACACACACGTGTTAAGCTGGATTAGATGCTAAGTAAGTTTCGGAAGAGTCTTCTGCTGCTGACATATTACTTGCGGGCACGACGGTAAATCGGGGAGGGGGCACCAGCCAGAAATGAAATTACTGGCTTAAACACGTGCACGTTCTACTTTAAGGTCGACTTCAGGAATCCACATCACGCTAATTCCATTTCCTCCAAACACAAACACTCGCCGGGCCGAGCGTAATGGCCGAGGCCACCCGACCTCTGACCCTGGATTGGAATGGGCCACCTACTTCCGCTCCAACAAACACCTGTTTGTCCCCCCGCGGTTAATGGCGCTCAGAGGGAAGGGGGCATGTGTCCCAAAAGGGGGAAAATTGGCGATCTGCTAATCCTGCCTGCGGGGAAGGTCTGGACAGTCACAAGTGTCTGGGAGCTGATTAGTGGTGAGCGGACGAACGAGCAGCAGAACAGGATGAGGCAGATTTTTTTTCTGCAGGCTGTTGTTGTCTGGTAATTAGGGCTGCCGGTTTACATATCCTGACCGGCGGCGGCCGAACAGAGACAAACGCACGCGCATGTCACACGCACGTCCTCTTGTGGACCTTCAGTCGCGCAGACCTCGTCGTGCTCTTAGAGGGTAAAGCTGCGCGGGGGTTGGACGTGAGCGGAGCTCGAGCTCGATTCAGAGACGACCGCAAGAAACTGTCGCGTTCGACAGATTTCCAAAATTCCGTCAAAACGCAGGACGCAGGCAACTCTCCCGGGTTCCCAGCTCAGTCCAAACCTCCTAGGGCAATGAAGAACTTGGACAATTCCAAAACGGGTGGGCGGGGGTGTTGAAAGAATCCTCAGACGATGACATTCAAAGACACATCACCCCTTCATTGGAGCGACCCGGCCAATCGCTGCTGCGACCCAGAATTGTTAGGTGGGCCTTTTATATATACTGTATATATATCTAGGGTTTGACCGCCAGCAAAAGCAGCAAATGTTTGTGTCTTTTCACAAAATGCACAATCGCCCACAAGAATGTTTTGTTGTTTTGTTTATCTCTCAGACGCCAGAACCCGCCTGCTGCCGATTTTGCGCCGCTGGAGCGACATTAATGTTTCTTTTTACGTGACAGTTAAGTGGGCCAAGTGCATAGCGCGCTATGATTTCCACGCTGAGATATTAGAGCATGTTTTGGTAAATGATAGGCAGTAATGTTAAGTGTACGCAATTTGTATTTCATGAGCGAAAGCACGCAAAACCGCCATAGCACGGCCCTGTAAGTATGGCCTCCTCGCCGCCTCAGCACGCGGGCCCGCAAGCCACAGCAGAATTTCGGATCCGGTCCAGTTACGGCGACAGACGCCAAAGGCCGCTCGGCCCAGGGTCGGGGAGGGCATTTTGTCGGAGAGAGGGCGGCGCGCCGGGGCCGGGCGGTGCCACCGTCGCTGCGGCACGAACGTTGAGCGGGGACACCCGCCGGGGGCAGGCCCACGCCGCGTGCCTGTGTGGGTGGGTGCCTGCCAGCCCGGCCTGTGGCCTGGGGTGGGGTGGGGCGCGGCAGGCTCACCCCGCGCACCCCGTTAGGCATCCCCCGTGTCGATGGGTTCGCCCACCGGCGGAAAGTCTGCATCAGCCCTCCGCGGAGCCTGCTGTGGCTGAGTTGGAGGTAGCGATTCACCAGACCCCCACCCACCGCCCCCCCCTCCTGCTAATGCAGCCATCACTTTCCGAGTGACCACAAGCTAAATGTATCCTCCAGGCACAGCAGAAAATAGCATAACTGTGGGGAGGGCGAAAGAGAAGGGAGAGGAGTTGTTGGTGGGGGGGTATAAAGACGTAAAAGTGGGGGGGGGTTGAGAAGGAGAAGGACGAGGTGATGAACAGATAAAATAAGGCCCGGAGTTATTGTGGCACGACCAAAAATGGAAACAACTTAATAAAACGAAGCAATAAATACTGAGCGCAAGATAAGGATGAAGACGGCGCTGGAGGGGGTGGGGGTGTGGGTCTGAAAGATGGATGGAGCAGTCCTGCAAGAGTAAACGACAGCAGACGCAGATGAAGAGAGGGGGAGGGGGAGGGGGGGGGGGGGGGGTCGCCGCAGTCCGACCGCCACATATTTTCCCCTCGTATGGGATATAATTTGCACGAACCCACCAAAGGTCAGGAGCGGAGCACGCGGTGCCAGCTCCGTCTCCGCAGCCAAAACAGTTTTCTTTTTCCCCCCTCTTTCTCCTTTCGGGGGCCGCCCGTCTTTTCCGTCTGTCCCCGTCTTTGCCCGGCCCGTCTCTCCGAGCGTCCCCTCCTTCCCACCTATTTGGACGGGACTCGCTCCAGCCGCTGCGGATTTTTTAGGTTCGGGAGATGCTCGTGCGCGCGCGTGTGTGTGTGTGTGTGTGTGTGTTATTCCAAGGCCGTGTGGCTTTTAACAATCTGGGCTCTCGCAGCACGCGGCTGGCAGGCGAGCAGGCCGGCGTTCCACTCCGGTCGGATCCCCTCCTCTGTCGTGGGCGAAGCACCAGAGAAATGGGCGAGGGGGAAAAATAAGCGGGACGGCAAAGGTGGGATCGCGCGCATCATTTCTTCGACACTCGGATGAAGAGAAGGTAAATTCAAGCGTCTCAACGCGTCGCCCCACGCCGAGGGTTTTCGGTGTTGTGTCCCCGAGAAGGAGTGCAAAAAAAGCACCTGCGGAATAGGGTGGCGCAGAGCCAGAGTGGAGGGGAAAGGAGCTGCTTCATCATCTCCGTCAGTGCAGAATCGCTCAGATACCACCAGCGCAGAAGCAGGAAATAAGATCTGGCTGATGTCTCTTTAAGAATCCGGAAGCAACGCGGACGTTTGCCGAATCTGAGGAGAAAGCCAGAATCAAGAAGATTCTCACGGGTTTCAAGCGCCACTGCTGAAGGCCGGCAGGGTGGACGAGGCGTGAGACAGCAATCACTCAGCTCGGAGTAAAAGTCGGGACATGTCGACGAGGGGCCAACGCTGGGCATGCAGGAAAAAAAAAAGTGAGATGACACGAAGGACTGAAGCTGCTGCATGTGTTTTGGTTTGGTCAGCTGACCGCCCGGCCGTCCACGCCCCCCCCTCCCCTCGCAGCCTCACAGCAGCGTTGGACCGTGAATGCGCCACGGCGGCCAGGATGTGCGGGGGAGCCCTCAGAGAATAACACAGGCCACCTCGTCGGCGCACGTGTGTATAAAGTTCTATCGCCGTTCATCCGTCACTGTGGTGTTATTTTTCAGTCCAGTGCCGATGAAAAGGTTCGCTCCCCGGGCGGGTCGGACGGAAAGGCCCCGGCGGCTCGCTCGGCTTTGTGCCCCCCTGGCCTCGGAAAAAGGAACGAGCGGTTCCCTCAAATGCTTCCCCGCCGCTCCGGGGGCCTCCCTCTTTGTCCAGGGGCCGGCGCCTCGGTCAAACCTGTTTGTCTAAGGCGCTTTGTGGAGCGTTTGCTCTTTCGCCCTCTCCCCCGAGACCCAACGCGCGCAGCTGGCTCATAAAGAGAACCCCGCCGGAGAGGAAACGCAGCGGGATACAGTAAACATGGAGGTACAACGCCGGGGAGGCGCAGCGGCTTTTACTATGCGCGTCTCTCCGTGGCAAAACACCGGTGACACAGACACAGAGTTCCAGAGGGGAAACAGAAGCCGAAAGAAAAGAGCCGATTTAGTCGACTGAGCAGCGGCTGAATTATAAATAAAAGAATAAACAGTAAAAAGTATTCATTCCGTGCGGTTGAGCACATGGCTAAAAAAAAAAAAAAAAAAAGGCCAGAGGACACGGACGATTAAGTCTGTGCCACTCAAACTGTCGAATCCTGCTGAGTGACGGCGAATGCTGTTTGCCGACGGTCTGAGTGCGATGAAAAAGCCAAAGTAACGCGAATCTGTCCGAGCATGTATGTGTGTGTGTGCGTGTGTGTGTGTGCAGTAGGAGTAGACATACGTGTATATGTGTGTGTGACTGCTGGACCGATCCAGGTTACCGGGAGGAATGCAGCCCCTCCGGCTCATGGTCGGGCGGCTGTGTGAGAGACACCTGTGCCCTGCACGCCCTGATGGCATTGCACAATCTCTCATGCCCTGCAACCCCCCCGTAACACCCCCCCCCCAACACACACACACACACACACACACACACACACACTCAAACAAACACAATGGACAATGGACCAAGACTACGAAACCACTTTTACGGGAGACTTTTTGCGATCGCAGCCATGGGCGAGGGAACTGACCCGCAGAACTTACGGGAGACAGCACACCCGCAGCAACCCCCCAGTCCCCCCCACCCCCAATAACAACAACAGTCCATGCAGGTCAGCAGCCGACAACGCAGCATTTCAACGGGTGCTCAAAACGGCAGATTAAGCCGCAGCTTCAAACCGGAGCGGCGGCCTCCGACCTCGACTCGCCTGCTTCTCCTCATCATCTTCTGCTGCCAGAGGAAAACGTGTTTGAGACAAAAGGTGGCGAAGGCACAATAGAGGGCTTAAACATCCAAATCTTACCAGACCCTCTCCCTCCCGCCGTGCCCCTCCCCACCCCCCACCCCGCCTCACACAAAGCGCCCATACAATACGTCCGGCTGACTAATTGACCTCGCTGAAATAATGTTAGCTGACCTCATACTGAGGACTCTCAGTGGAAGTTAGAGCGAGGAAGTCCATAGAGGTTTCTTTAAGAGCGCACACACTAAAGACCAACTGGTGTGTGTGTGTGTGTGTGTGTGCCCGAGGGTCCTCCACCTTTTCTTCTCTTCTCCCTCTCCAACCTGCTTTGCACAATGGGGAAATTATTTCCTGGCCACCGCTGCCTCTTGCACTCCCCCACCAATTACATTTTGATGATTCTTTTTTTTTTAATCTGCTTACACCAAGTGCACATGCACGCACACACACACACACACACACACCATTGGGTAAGAAAACACAGGGAGGTCACGCAGGTGCAGAGCAGCTTTTGTTGTCGTAACGCTTCCATAGAGACGGGTGAAGTCGGACAGGCCGTGATGCGGTTTAGTCCTTTTTTTTTTTTTTTTTTAAAATCTTTTTTTTCCCTCCCCCCTCTCTGTTGTCCCACTGCCACTCAGCAACACACAAACACGCGCGATACAACGGTAAACACGCTGTATCTTGACGACGCCCGTATCCGCCGCTGGTCCGGCAACAAAACGAAAAACCCAGCGAGGCGTTACAGTAGCCAGTCGTTCGACCGGTCGTGTAGTGGAAACACGCACGCAAACGGACCGTGAGCGGAAGCGTGCCTCGGCACTCTCCCCATCAAACTAACCGTGGCATATTACTCCTGCCTCGCTGGCGCCGACACGTTTCGCCCACGCGGGGAAGTGACATCAGCCCCGGAGCAAGTGTCCCACCTGCCACCGGCCAATGGCGAAGCCTCTCCAACGAAGAATTTCCTTCTGGTTCCCTTTCGGAGAGCGGGGCCCGGATCACTGGTTTATATCATGGAAATGGGATCATAAAAGAGAATACGGGGAGCAGACAATCCACCTTGCCTGCTCTCCCTATTAAAGGATAGGAAAAGTCTGCTCACTCGAAAAGCGCTCGCTTTAAAAAAAAAAAAAACAGAGGGAAAGTTGGGCCGGCTTTGCCGAGGCTCCAGATGTGGAAGAGTACCGTGCCAATATTACACAGACCATTTACACATAGGAAAAGTTGCTGGCGGAGAGATTACGAGATTAGCCCTGCCATCGCTACTGGCAATCATGATGGGCTCTAAGTATTTGGACAGTTGACGCTCGTATTTTGTCTTTACGGGCTGGATCCGAAAGGAAACGATGGCCAATGGTGTCCAAGCGCCAAGCTACGGCCTCAGAGGGACGAAATTATCGAATGTAATGAGATAATTGGCTGCTCAAATGTTTGTTTTTTTTGGGGGGGGAGGTGTTTCGAGCAGGTGCGTTTCACTTCGTCGCCGATTCACGGAAAAAAAACGGAATGAGGGTAGGCTCCGTCCATCTCTGTCTCGCGACCTCACTGTCACTCCCTCAGTAATCCTACGTAAAGCTACGTGGTGTACGGTGACGCGTGCGCCAATCTGCAGCAGCCGCGGAGGGCCTGGGGCGGCGGGGGCAGAGGAAGCCCGGCGTCTGCTAATGAGAAGCACACTTCTCCCCGTCGCTCGCGTCGCTCTCCCTACCACGGCGGAGGGAGGTGGCAGCCGTCCAGGTGGCAACTGGCAACCGAGCTCCGCCGCGCCGCGGGTCCTGATCCTCGTGAAAGGGACGATCAGGGGTCTTATAAAACAAATGCACGTGTTGAAAGAGAGTTGGGGAGGAACAGTAAAGGAAATTTAAAGCAAAGAAATGGAATGGACGGGGCTTGACAAACGGTATGCAAGAAACTGAGGATAATTATAGAACAAATGTGGAACTAAGTCAACCTCGTAGTTTGGAAGAGGTCCTTGAACCTGCCATTTTGCCCCCCCCCAAACCGCAAATAGTATCCCCTTGCAAAGATGTGCAACATCAGTATGTTTATTCATGTGTTATGAGTAGCATCCACTCAAGCCCTACACCCCCCACACACACACACAGTGACAGAAGGGAGGCGCTGAGACGGACTTTTCAGCTGACCCAGTCTTGAGCGCAGGCTTTCAGTGGGGCAAAGATCCCAAATGTTATTACCAGCGCATTTTTAATAAACAGAAAAAAAAAGAGAAGCCATTTTTCCAGATGTCGGAGAAAACCCGACATCTGCAGCTGCAAGTGCACGCCTGCTGCTGTATTTATTAAAGGATGGAAACGGGAAGGCTGACGCTGTCCCAAACTCCACCACTGACACGAGATCGCGAAAAAAAAGCCTTGGGAGTCTGGAGTCGCCGTGCCGCACGTTACCTTCTCAGCATCGAGACGTTCTCTGCTGCCGCACGAGCGGAGCAGCTTCCCCTGACAAATCATCTCTCGTCTGCAGCCGGCGTGACAACATGATCCGAGCCACGGAAGAAAAATAAAGGAAAGGTTAATGGAAGAAAAAGAGGGGAGAGGTAGGAAGGAAGGAGGCAGCTGGAGGTGGGAGGGAGAGGCTTTTTTTTTTTTTTTTATTTTTCCTTCTGTGGCGAGTTCACACAAAAAGGGGTCCTTCTGATCCCTGGAGTGCAGAGCGCATACCTGCGGGATGAAATCAAAACCCTCTGTGAATTATATTAAATATCCCCCTGCCAAACGCTCCACATACTTCCACGTCTTTTTTCTCTCTTTTTTTTTACCAGTTCTGAAAGGCTCCATTAGGCTTTGCTCTAAAAAAAAATCCCCCCCCCAAAAAAAGAGAGAAAAGAAATCCACTTAATTAGAATCCCAGACACCAGCACCTTCATAAACTCAGCTCCCCGTCACCATTTCATCTGTGGAGGATTGAGTGTGTGTGCATGTGTGCGTGTGTGTGTGTGTGTGTGTGGGGGGGGTGTAACAGACAGGATAGCTGCTGGGTTTGACAGGTTAGCAGGGCCCAGGAAAAACAGGACGTCGATCGCAGGACTTCGGCTGCCACGAGAGCTCGAATGAAAAGGCCGTAAAAAGCTGATAGACAGGCAACGTCTCCAAAACACCATGGAAGAGGGGATTTCAGAGCACCCTCCTCCCTCCCTCCCTCCCTCCCCCCTCCCTCTCTCTCTCTCTCTTTTCATCCTCTTCTCCTGGTCGAACTCCCCCTCCGCTGAATCGCAAACTGAAAAACCCCAAATGACTAACAGATTCCAGACGCCGTGTTTCGACTGTCGGAACACAGGGTTCAGGTTCTTTGACGGAGCGTGTGCGGTCACAGCCTCAACCCCCCCCCAAGGCCGTCCCGGGGAGGGGCAGAGCGCCCACACTGTCGATTTGAGGTCACACCTTGAGGTCGCGCTCCCCCGCCGTAAACGTGAATTTGCCGAAGCGGGACCCGAGCCACGAAGCTCCGTTTGTCTCCGATAGAGGAGCGAGGTCAAGCTATCGTTCGAACGTTCTGGGGCTTTTGTTGTTTTTTTTTGGGGTCCGGTTTGGTTAGCAGTGCTGCAGCTGCACCTAATCCCCACAGGAAAGCCTTCAGCTGGGACTGATTTTAGAGCGCCCGGGCCAGGGGTGGGGGGCTGTTCTGCAAAAAGGCGAGCTCCCTTCTGGGGCGCAGGCCTCCTCTCGATCCGTCTGATTAAAGGGAGTTTGGCTCAATTACGCCCAACGACCGGGCCCCCGCTCGGAGAAAAACACGCAGAAATAGTCCAACGCCGGTTGCGAGTATGCGCGTCGCACCTGGGGCCCTCCCCCTCCGTCCACCGCAACCCCCCCCCCGCCTTTGAGGCGAGCTTTAGTGCAACCTCGTGACTGGGCTGGGGGAAAAACAGCGGGGTCAAGTCTCCGGGGACAGGGCTCACGTCTTCCCCAATCGGCAGGCTGGTTTTGGGGGGGGGCAGCAGGTCACACAGCAATCTGATTTAATCAGCCTCATTCCTGAAGACGGAGCGGCTGAGGTACGCCAACATGAGCGGGAGTAGAAGACGCGTGTGCGAGCGTGCGTGTTCATGTGATTGAGGAGAGGAGCAACAGTTGCAACTGAGGGCGATTACAGGGGTTCGGGCTAACGCCAGCACTTTCGCCGCGGTTCGTCGCGCCGGATCTTAACCGGCAGACCCCCGGGGAACCCGTCGGCCTCGGAACGCCATTGCGAGACCTCGCCTACGACATTAAGATCCGCTTTGCCCGCCGAAAGCAGGGGAGCGCGGCTCGCGGTGGCGTCCCGAACATTTGCGATTGGGCCCCGGCTGTAAAGTTTCGCCGATTGCGGCCGGCTCGCAGGCCCAATTAAACTCATTATCCTAATTCAGGTTTACAGAAAGGGAAGGGCGCGAGGGGGGGGCGGCACACAGAGTTCCAATGCCGTTTTTCCCCCGGCGTCCATCTCCGCGGTCCGCGTGGAAAAAAACGGCAGCCCGCGGTAATGGCTACCTTCGCACGGTTAAAAACACCCTTCTCGGATTCGTCGCCCTCCGTGCCTCATGCTTCTCAGTCTCCGTTTCGGCCCCGGGCCGAAGAAATAAACATCTCCCCCTCCATTATTCGCCATCCAAATTATATTCCGCCCACAGCCCCGGTTTGCTGGCGCACGCAACCCGGGGCCCCTTTATGTTGTGACACTCCAAAGAAAACAGTCCTACCGAACGCTGCGGACGAGCACAGCTCTCCCGATGCAAGCCAGCCCGCTGCCCCAATTACACACCCACGTTCCACCGCGGCCCTTTTCATTAAAAACAGGCAAGTGAAAAAAAAATTTCAAATCATCTTTACGCAGCTCGGGGGCCTAGAACGACAGGGACGTAATTCCCCCGCCGCGGACTCCGAGCTTCCTCAAGCTGCTCACGCTTTAATTCACCGAGTCCGGAGAGAAACGGGGACAAGGTCTCCCTTTGATTACCTCGTTCCGCCTTTTCATCGCGCACATGCCGAACTCAAACAAAAATTACACGCAGAAAACCCACCGTGATCGTCACATGACTTGGGGATGGCCCCCGTTGCCGCGGGGGGGCGGGCCGAGCGCTGGTAAGGAAGGTCCCCTTTGCTGCGGAAACAGTCGGGATAAACAGAGACCCAGACACGAGCCTCTATCTCCCAGATGTGTTGCAAAACACGCGATAAAAAAACTGATACAGCGAGACTGAGTCAACAGCCGGCCATGATGAACATTTTGACCTTGCCCGCCGCAGGGAAACGGGCGGGACCGTCGCTGTTATCGGCAGCTGCCGCTGACTGCAGACCACATCTCTCGATAAAGTGTTTAGAGCTTAGATAAATAATGGCCGTCGAAGAGCCGGTGCGTACATTTCCCCTCCTGAGACCTTGTTTATTTTATTTATTCGTTTTACAGTTCTTTTGGATTGCGGAGATCACCGGACGGTGACGGGCTGTCAATCGAAATGCGCGTGAGTTGCGCGCTGTGAGAAAGTTCGATGGAACGCGCTGCGGGAAGAAGGAGATCCGGGCGAGGTGAGAGGAGGGCAAAGGCAGCGCCGCAGCGGAGAGGAGACGTGAGAAACGAGAGGGAAGGAGTCAAGGCTGGGATTGGAAGGAAAGGGCAAGGTCTCATCTGGCGTTTTGATCGTCTACCTGTTTTACATCAGCGCCGGGCCGCAGGCGTCTGGACGGGATGTGGCCTTGGGAGTGACGGCTCTCCGCAAACACCGCCCCGCCACACGATAGCATGATTGAAGCGATTTGATACAGGACGCGTTGCAGATGGGTCGGCGCACGCCCTTGCGATTAGCGCGCGCCCGATGGGGAAAAAATGACGGGGTTTGCCGTGTGAGCGAGTATCGAAATGCAGGGAAACCAAACTCAGACGAAATGGATTTAATAAAGCCGAGGCCCATTTAACTGAAGCGGAGACGGACTCAGACGGCTGAGTGAGACGGCATCGGGAGCGCTTCACAGCTCGTCCCCAGATTAGAGACACATTCTGCACCTTCATCATCATCAGCAGCGTCGTCGCCGTCACACCGACAAAACAGCGGATGCAGGCCTTTCAGTAAACCTCAACGTTGCTCCATCTGCGAGCAGCGGCACCAGGGAGGCGGCCCGGGCGATGAACAAATTAAATGACACCGCGGGTTTTAGCAGGCGCCCATCCCCCGGCGCGCTGCATGTGAATGTGTCTCGCGGGGATTTTTTTAGTCATCTAGTGTGAGTATCACAAAAAAAACATGTTTGCTCTTGTAGAAGGAAGTTACCAAACGCTGCATCAGCGGCGTCAGGAGCCCAAGGAGACACTCTGACGGGCAAGCATCCGTCTCCCTCGGACGGGAGAGGAAGTGGAGCGAAGAGAGATGAGCGGCGAGCGCGAGGGGGAGGAGAGAGGAGGTTGTTATTCAGGATCCTGCTGTGTCAACTCTTAAACATCTCCCTCTCTGGCGGGCACGCGCACAAATTCCAAAAGGGAAGGAAAAAACAAGGGCTGCTTCCCTACGATAGTCCTGAACCAATAAAAAGTGTAAAGTCGCTATACAAAAAACGAAATATACCTCATACACGTCTTCACAACTTCTGGTCCAAAACGACCAAACAACGAACGCACACCTCTGTTTTCGTAACACAACCTCTCCGCCTTTTCAAAAGTAATATCTGCGATGTGCGTCCTGGTGAAGTCCGGCCAGGCCCCGGCAACCTGCTGACATGCTCCTGCTCTCCTCCGGCGCTCGGCGGCCGTGACCCGCGGAGGGTCAGGAGCTCGCCGAAGTTCGGCGAGCGGAGGGGAGTCAGCGTGTCTGCTGCCGCCTGACCCTTCGCAGTGGTTCTGCTCACAAAGCGCACACACCCGGGCGTCCACGTGCGGAGGCCCGCCGTCGAAAAGGCCACGCACAAATATCCACACACCGCACACACACACACTGTATGCTAAGCATGCGCGGTCAACCGAACATTAAAGCACCACGCTGTTGGTGCCATAACTGGGCTGGGCAGTTATGGGGGTGAGGTTGGGGGGTGGGGGGCTGTTTCGTACTCACCCACTGGAAGTGCCGAGTGACGTGGAGCTGAGAGAGGAGCTCAGCTTCCTACTGTCCCAGAGCCTCACCTCCCGAGTACGCATCTACACACACACACACACATTAGTGAATTGATTTAACAAATAAAATTCAGAAAGTAACGTAGGTCAGCTGTCTTCCTTGATACCTCAAAAAGCCATGGCATCGTTTTTGGACCGTGCCTAATGACGCCGGCTCCAGAAAGCGGCTAGCGGCGACTTACCGCATCGCGCGGCCGAGTGCGATCACGTAGGTGACGGAGGGTTTCTCACCGTGTCGAAGCCGGTGGTCAGCAAACAGTCTTCTCTGGCCCACAGGATGCGCGAATCCTTGTTGCTCTGAAGCCCCTTGGCGCTCTGCAGGACAAACAGGCAGCACAGTCACACACGTTAACCGCGTCTGATTGGCTACTTGCTCCTCACTTCACGAAGTCGACATCTCCGTGACGTACCCTGTATTTAAAGAAAACACTAAACAAACCTGGAGGTCTAGTTCAAGATAATGAGGAGGGGGCGATGAGTGAATGATTTGCAAGGGGGGGTGGGGGGGGGGACGGAAGGAAGACAGACAGGACAATTCCCAGGTGCCTCTGACAGATCCCTGTGGTTGGACAGAACAGGACTTGTCCCATGAAAGGAGCGCTTGTTTTTGTTGATGCAGCAGACAAGATGACTTCTGCCCGCCCCCCCCCAATGCATCTTAGATTACCAAACTGTGACACTGTGTGTGTGTTCACGGCGCTGAGACATTGTTGCGCCGTTTCCATGGGGAGCGCGTGTCAAAACAGCGGCGCGGCAGGCTGCTCTTGGATAGGTGGTCTTCAAAAAAACGAACGCCACGTCATCGGCGGTGACGGCTTAAAGCGACGTCGAGTGTTGAAATGGGGACAATGTTTGCAGAGACAGCGTGTTAAAGACGGGCGAGAGGTGGCGGGGGGGCGTGAGCGGGTTAATTGCACAGGGGCCGCTGTTAAAACAGGCCGTACTGTATGGATGGAGGTGAGGCGAGACGCGCGAGGCCCGGCTCGCGGTTTGTTTTTGTTTGCCTAAAAGTCTCGCTCTTGTCTCGTCGGCTCCTCGGTTGTAACGTCTCACAGCTGCTGTCAGTTAGCCCCCCCTCACCCCCCTCACCCCCCTCACCCCCCATCCCTTATCTGTGTACTAAATACTAGAGTTACTCTGAGCTTTCCTATAAGGCGCGGAGGTCAGCGATGAACTTTCCATGGAACAGGAGCCTGCAGTAGCCCTTCATCCCGCTGCGTCTCCCCCAGATTACCGTTGTGGTTTTTATAGCCACGCTAACCCCGCGCGCGGCAGGAAGACGCCCCCGAACCGTACGACCTCAGTTAACCTCCGCGACGGCTACAACCGGAGGCCTACAGCTGGACAAATACGGGCTATTAAATCCAGTCTGAGTCGCACGTGCGCGCGTGGGGGCCGGCTCGCGTGCCGAACTCCCTCACGGACGGTTTGAACTCGAACCCTCCTTCTCCCCCGCCTCTCCTCTCCGACACACCCGGCGACGGCGGTTTCCAAATTGACTGCTGAGAGGGGGAGAGACGGAGGGCCCCGCTTATATAAATCTCTCGAAACTTTGTGGATCCAAGATGCTTCGGACAGAAGAAATATGGAGGACGTTTTTCAGGGATGGGTCGCTTTCTTGTTCGGTATGTGCGCTGCTGGAACTAAATCCAGAAGATGCCACATATTATCCCCCCCCCACCACAAAAAAAACCCAAAAGAAGCCACCATCCTTTTTTCAAAAGGCGGCTCAAAACAAATTTACTGTTCCCAGCTACCTGGGGACTCGACCTTGACTACATAGGTTGAGAAGAAATTCTCCAAGGTGCTACTTGTGCACCTCGGGGATGATACGTCTTTGTCCGTACCGGCGTTTCATCTGACACTGTACGCCGCGCAGATGTTTTCTGGCTCACGGTGCGCTCCCGAAGAGCTCCGTCCGCTGAGAGGATTAGCGAGCGCTCTGCCCGCCCGGCTCTCGAGCGCGTTTCTAAAGTCGCGCTACCAGAGCGCTGACAGCGTTGATAATAAGTCCTGGATCGGGTAAACACTGAAGTCGTTTTTCAGCCCGCAGTCAGCCGGTCGGCCTCGCGCCGGCGGCTGGGCTCGCGTTCGCCTCCATGAGTCTTTGCGAGCTCGCCCGGACCGCCCGGGAAAAAGCGATAGATCAGAAAAGAGCGACGGCGGAGGACGGACGAAGGACGCCGGCACATTATAAACAGACGCGGAGAGAATTCATCGCCACTGAGCCGCTCGTCCCCCGGCACCGCTGGCTCATTTCCTTCCAGGGGCAAGACAACGCAGAACTGGCACCCTGACCAAACTAGGAACGAGCCGAGCGCTGGCTATTTTAATCCCGCTGCAGCGTCTGCTAAACGTTGGACGCCGCTTCGAAAAGCAACGCGTGGCGCCTGATTCGCATTTCTGGCAGACGGCAGCAGATTCCGATTGCGTTCGTGTTGTGTGCAAGAGTAAACAGCATGAATTCTGCACCATTACTCTTCAGCAGGTTCCCTCTCAGGCACCGCTGTGGCTTTGGGCTTAAACTTAAACATGAGCGTGCCGACGCGCCAAAAAAGCCATGGCGGGGGTGCCATGTTCACTGCGCGGCGGCGACGTTTGCGAACCCGGGACTCGACGCGGGGGGCAGCTGAGGCCGACGATAAGGTCACGGACCGAAACGCCGGACCGGTCGAAGAGGCCGCCCTGACGACGACGGGACGGATGAAAAGCTCAGCGACGGCAAAGGTCGTCAGAGTTCATCCACCACGGGGACGTGAACGTGCGTCTGACACTTTGTGAGAGTCTATTTCATTTTTTATGTCTATAAAAAAATGCTGTGGCAATCCATCCAGTAACTGATGAGATATTTCAGTCATGGGGGGAGGGGGCAGGAAGACAGATTTCTCCCTTCAGGGGATCGATAATAAAAACAAAAAGGAACGCCGAAAATATATCCCCTTTCCGTGAACCGTCTCTGGAACAGACGGACGGAGTTTTGCCATTACACCATCCCCCAGGCCTTTCGCTACGCCGCCTGATCCAGCCGCGAGGCCAAGAGGGGAAATAAACCCGGCCCGACGTCCCTCGCGGCAGACAGCTACGTGTGCTTCCGTAGACCACCGCCACCGCGACGTCACCCTCCGCCCGGCACGCGCAGCCTCGAGTTTTTGGACAGAGAATGTCATCGGGGGCTTGGAGCGACCGTCCTAATAAACCGGCGCTTCGGTGCTCGAGGGGGCGCGACCGACGGAGAGCGACGCGAAAACTGCTAACGCCCGGGGGGGAGGGCGGCCAGAGGACGCAACATCTGGACCTCATGCACGCGCGTGTTTAGAAATGTTGCCAAACGGTATCGCTCGGCTCCAGTCATAAATTCAAACTTAAACCCCCGCTCACCTTCAGCTCTCTCAGCTAAACCTTACTGACATGCTCCAAATCCATCGTGACACTTAAAAAAAAAAAAAAAGGAGGGGGGGAGGATTCGGGGGAGGAAGGGGGGGCTGGAAAAAAAAAGAAAAATAAGACAAATGTTTTCCTTTGCAGCAGAACAAAGGATCGCAGCAGATGGAAATCACACAGAAGGACCGGGGAGAAGAGGGAGAAATGGTTCACAGCTCAGAAAAAAAAAAAAAAAAACGCACAGGAGGTGTAAAGAATCAGCTACACCTGCTCGAACGACGGGCGGGGGGGGAAATGACATCACACCGGGGAAAAGAAGATTTCCAACGCAGGTGTCCGCAACATTTTTCAGACTGGTAGTGTAAGCGTGAAGGCAGGATTAAGAGCTACGAAGAGACACCAAAGAAGAAGAGGAAGAAGAAGAAAGGATTGAAGCCCATCGCACACCAGACTGAGGGGTTTTACACTCAGGTCGAACGCCACAGACCGAGACGTAGACGGGAAAGTGCCAGTCAGCAGTCTGGCCAATTATGGTTTTATGGGTCTATTAAAAAATCCTTACCCAGTACAAACAAACGAGGATCCCTCCCTCTCCTTCTGTCCCCCACCCTCGGCTCCTCGACTTCGGAAAATTGACAGACGGAGCGCATGTTATGAATGGCCGATCCTCCGGACTCGGCTTTAATGTTCCACGTGTATACCTGCCCTGTTCATTGTGCTCCCGCCTTACTGTAACTGTAACTAATCTGTCTGCTGGCCTTTCCCTCGTTCTTGACCCCGCCGCGCAGCGTCTTAACCGACGGTGTGACACCACATCCAGCCCCCGCCGCGGCCACTCGTCTCTCCAACCTGCTCCTTGTCCCCCCCCCCTTCATTTTCCATCCTGTAATCAATAACCGTTGCTCCGCAGCTTTCATCATCGCCCTCTGTCTTTTCAGCTATGGCTAATTAGTTTTTTCAGCGATTACTTTGGGCTTTTCTTCATCCCGTTCCCGTCTCCACGGCCCATTTGAGCTGAGTTTCGGAGTCAGGATTCTCAAATGTGACTTTACCAGAGCAGGCTGGACAGGAGGAGGAAGAAGTGTGTGTGTGTGTGTGTGTGTGTGTGAGGGGGTGGGGGGCGGTTGACGAAGATGGAAATCAAACTAGCCATTTTATTCTTTCATTTCCTCTGCTGCCTCCTGCCACCCCCCACCCCCCATTAATTAGAACCATCTTTCACTCACTTCACCAAAAAGTCCAGAAGCCACAAGCCGCCCTCTTATTTTTTCCGCGCTCCTCCGTGCTCCCGTTCCCCCCGAAGATGAAAACCGACGCGCGAGGTCAGAAGCCGGGCAGGGAGCGGCAACATGTGAGCAAAAGCTGCGAGCGGCTGCGGTGACACGCATCTAAGAGCCGGAGCCACGGACACGTGCGGGTCATCAAATTTTTGAACGCTATTTCCAAATGTGTTTTTTTTTTTTTAAGCCGCCAAATTAAAACACAAAGTAATAACCAAATCTGCAATTTAAATTTCCAGCTGAGCGCAGCTTCTCCTGGTTCACCTCACAGCCTGTTAGAGCCATCATCCTTTTTTAATAATATTTGCATTGCCTGCAGTCAGGCCCCCCCCCACCACCTCATTTCCTTTGTGTCAGCAAATGGGACGAGCTGCGAGACAATGAGCGCAGCGACGGCGGCCGGGTCCGATCTGCAGACTGTCCAGTGACAGAACCTGGACCGATCCCCGGTTAAATATAGCATCCAGCTACGACGGGATGTCTAGAAGCCGTCGAAGCAGCTGTCTGCATTCTTTTTTTTTTTCGTCTTTTCCATCTTCACGTACTCCTCTCGCTCGATTTAATCGGAACGAGCGTGGAGGGATAAAGATAGGATGCGGACGTGGAAAGGGAAAAGACAGAAAAATAGTTTTTTTAATGCTGCGCTTGGTTTTATACACACAAGGCACATCAATCTTACAGGGATCAGGGAGGGATTTCCTCAATTTCATCCCCCTACGCGCTCCTCCATACGAGACGTCCTGCGTATCACATATCCTACATACCCTTTATCATGAGGCGGCGGGTGCAGCGCCGCGACAGTTTTGGAAACTGCTAACAACTGTATTCGTGTATCCTGCAGATTCATTTCCTCAATGATCGACCGTTGGTCTTTAAGATGCGCTTCATGTTTTGCTTTTCCCAAAAAGGGGGTTCAACAGAAGAAAAGAGAAAAAATGCAGTGGACTCGAGGTAAAGAGAGCCACGGCACCGGTTTGGAGAGGTGATGCGACGCCGCCCCGAGTGCACGCCGGGCTAAAAATACAGGCCGGGGGGAACGGCCGTCGTACGCGCTGTAGAAGCGCTCTGGCCGCCGCCGCAGAGCTGGAGGCCCCAGCTTTCTCACCGGTGTAGGCTTTCAGGGAGCTGGCACCCACAGCTCCTCTGCCGCCGCTGCACTCGTTTGTTTGCTGCAGCCTCCGCGCTATCATCAACACAGTACACAGCCCCCCCCCGCCTCGACTAAATGAAAACAGGGTTGCAATTATAGCTTCTCGTCAACATTTTGTGGAGTTAGATCCCCTTTCGCTCTCCAGCTCGCCCTCGCTCCCTCTCCGTGTGCATCTACGGCAGAGGGCGAGGGACACGGAGAGGAAGCAATCCCAGTTCTGGTCTGCGTGCTATGTAAAAGGAACCTTTGGGACGCAGGACACGTCCAGGGTGTGTCACGCGACGATGGTCCGCGGAAGCGAAAGGCCGGAAAAAACAAGTGCCCGCTGCGGTTCGGTGGCGAAGGAGCAATCTGATCCGGCATCTGTTGGGGAGTCTGCGGGGGCAGGTGTGATGGCCATTACTCGGACCGAGCCAGAGCCCGTTACTTTTAATCCGCAGACAATCATTCACGCAACAGGTCGCGCCAAAGATCACTGGCGTTTTATTCTGCTTATTTTGGACTGACTACGGACAGGGCGGGGCCATCTGGCCTGAACATGACTGATTGATGGGAGATACATTTTCGGCCTCTCCAAGCGGGCACAAACAGGGCCAGCTAAAACAGCAGTGGGAAAAGAATTGGAATTACGGGGAGTAAATAACCCCTCGATAATCACATGGCGTTGTCTGGTTTTATTAGCAAAGTCGTGATTCGCACATCAGAGCATCTTAAAAACGGTTTCCGAACCAGTCCCCGGCTCGCGCTGGGATTTTTTTTTTTTCCAGTCAAGGCTAGGTGGACAAATCAGTCTAACCGCCTCGCTAAGTGAAGTGAAACACTGGAGTGGTAGAGAGACTGTGATTAGCGGGCCGTGGCGCTAATTGGGCCGTGCGGCCGCAGGCGGGCGTCGAGCCAGCCGAACCGTGCCAGCCTGGGCTGTGGTCGCCCCTCTCTGGGGCCCTGCTAGACAAGACTGGACCTACACACTTACGGATGGGGGGGGGGCTGGCACTGCACTGTGGCTACTGGCAGGCCCCCTTTGGGAAAAAACACCCAAGGTCGTATAGGCCGGTCTTGGATGAGGTCACCGTACCGAGACGGTTCCTGGAACTGGCGTGATGAACGGGACCAATGAAAAGCCCGGATCGACGTCTGGGTCCAAGAGAAGCGCTCGGGAGCCAGAGGAGATTTCGATCGCACGTCTGCTGATCGCCGCGGCTGATGACAGAGGAGCGAGCGAGGCTGCCGACGACGGCTGAGGGGAATGTGCATGCCAGACCCGCTCCGTAAAAACAAAGACACGACTCTGGCGAAGGACAGGGTGCGTTAGATGCAGCAGGGGCGCACGCCTCAGTCTGTCAGAGACACCAAGAAGTCCCCCCCACACACACACACACACACATACACACACACAGTCCCTGTGGTGTGACCCAGCCCTGCGGTGCCTGTTGTCATTTACGGCCCTCTCGTAGCTGGCAGCGGACATGGCCGGCTGGCTTCGCTCCCTGCCTGAAACCACATCTTAGAGGCTTCACATCTTCAAAGCCCCCCCCCCGACGCATCTGCACAGAGAAGCATGAGCCGAGCGCGGTGGGATGACGCTGAGGAGGCACATGTGCGCGCGGCATGTCACGTTCACGTCATCGCCGCTATCGCCGACCTTCGGCCTCGAGGACGCGGGAAATCGCTCGCGGGGAAGGCGAATTCTCCGACGGACGCAAGAAAAGCAATTTCGACGCGATTATTAATCGCGGCGGCTGCCGTTAGCCTAAAGCAAACATGTAACGCGGCCGACGCCGAGGATTTTATCCTTCACACGCTCGGGTGTCGTTTCGATGTGTTCACCCGTGACATGGCGTACGCGCGGCAGCGGAGCGCGGTGCGGCTGACTGACAGCTTGATTCACGACCTTCGAGTTCGCTCCCTCCGACGCTCGGCGGCTTCACTCGGGGATGAGCTGCCGCGCAGATCTTGCGCGAAACCGCAAATTGCAGCAGAACCCCTCGTCTTAAAAAGCTCAATTAGTAAAAGATGATCCAAGCTGGCTCTTCTTTTTTTTGGGAGGGGGAGAAGGATGTGGTATTTATAAGACATGTGTGAGCCACATTTCTGCCCCCCCACCCCCCCCACTCCACTGCTTCCCTTGTTAGGAACTTATTTTGTTATAGAGCACTGCTCATTTTCCTCAGCCCGCGACAAGAAAAACATTGAGCGCCGATGCAGGTATGTGCACCTGGGTCCCATTCTCCAAACCCTGTGGTAAACAGCAGCTGCGCCGGGACACAGTGTATTCTTCCAAAATGACCCCTGGGAGACACGATGGGGGTGGGAGGGGGGGTTGTTGTCATGGAGCTGTCTAATGTGGACTTGTGTTTGCACTTGGCAACTCGGAGAAGAAAAAAGAATCCTCTAAATTTCACTTCAAGAAAAATTCATTCATTTATTTCGGGGGTTCGTGAAAATATGATGTTGAATCCCAAATATGCAAATTGGCACTGAGTGTGACTGACTGATTGATTGATGAGTCAGACATTTAAAAAAAAAAAAGACTGATTCCATATTGAACTGCACCAAACCTCATTTCATGCACATGTGTTATGACTATCATGATCAGGAAATGCCTGCACTTCCACTCGCATTCGGGTGCCACCGGTGATTTATGGCTGGAATTTGTTACATATCAGTAAATTATGAAATTATCAAACTTATTATTTAGCTTGAATCCATTATCTCCACCACCGACGCGTATGTGGATGGCGGCTGACAGTCTGACAGGTCAACTTCTGATTCAAACAGAGGATCGGCGTTCAGGGGGCTCCACCCTCTGCCGTCTTAGCTTTTGCAGCTTCTCCGACTCCGGCGAACGCCCGGATTTCGCGCCGCGCCCGGCCGACGGCCCCGAGGACGACGCGGTCTCCCACGGTGATGCGATGAGTCCTCGCTCTCCGGGGACGCGGCGGGAGGAAGAGCCGTCCGTCTTTTCGGGGCTCCAGGTGTCAGGCACATGTGCGCGCAGGGGCCTTAAATGAGTTGGAATTCTAACAACCCCCGGAGCACTAATGAGGCCGCCGCTCGCAAACAACGCGCGCCATGTGTGCAAAGAGCCCCTGTCGCTGCCAGCTGGCACCCACTCTTCGCCCCTTTTCCTCCAAAAGAAATACTCTGCGCCACCCCCACAGCACACAATCACACACACACACCCACACACACACAAACCCTGTTCATTAGTTCCAGCAGCTAAAAGCCTTTAACACTCTGAATCCCCCTTCCTGGACTTTTTGACCCCCCCCCACCGCCTCAGTTCCTTCTCCATCAACCAGAATGTCCGGCGTTCGCTGAGCCGGCCTCCTGTTTGACACCTTGACGCACGAGACGTAAATTCGACACGACTTCGCACCGGACCCCGTGGTAAGATTATCTCTTCATTTACAAAGGAAAAACGTGCGCACAAAGGAGCTCAGTCCTTGAAAAAAAAAAAAAAACACTGACGGATCGGTACATAACTGAAGCAGACTGAATCCAGCCCGGCGGATGGAACATCCAGATTTTGTGCCACTGTTTTGCTGAGCTGTCCAAAAAAAAAAAAAAAAAGAATCCTGCCCCCTCATTAGGGAAGGCTCGTGACGGCCCTTGCCAGATTCCCCTCAAACTTTAACTAACACTGGCAGCGGGGTGGCAAGTAACACAGGGAGCTGAGAGATGGAGAGAGAGGGAGGGAGGGAGAGGAAGAAAAAGGAGGGGTGGTGGGGGGAGTCGGGGGGGGGGCCACAACATCTGGGCTGAGTTAACCATTGGCTGTTACCAGACCCTGATCCCAGCAGGGTCCGGTGGAGAAAGATGCAGGCACAAAGCGCCGTGCGTGGGGGTGATTGGGAAAGAGGCCGAGGGTACGGGGAGATGCACGCCACAGGGGTAGAGGTCCGGGGGGGGCACATGCAAACACTTAGGTCAGCGCCGAAATGATCTCATCAGGTACGTTAACGCACGCGGTGCAAACAAATGTGTTTCCATGCGGCATGACAAAGGCTTAACAGTCCAGCCAAGCTCTGACAACATGGACCGTCTTTGAAACCCCGAGAAGGTCAAAGGTCACACAGATTCCACTGGTTAGACCGGTGGGGGGGGGTGTCAACCTGCTGATTGGCACAATCAAAGACCTATTTCTTGCAAGGTGTCTCTGAATCATGAGTTGAGGTCTCAACATGCAGGGGAGGAAGCTTTTTTTTTTAATTTCTTTTTAAATGTCAATATTTGGAAAGTGAGTTTACATGCGACGCCTTGTCAAACTGTGCAAGACGCACGCAAAAAATGCCGTGAGGAGGATGCCACAGTGCGTGCTCGCAGAAGAATGTATGACTCATTTACGTTCAGAAAGAGGAACTAATGTCACACGCATATTCAGCGGTAAAGAAATCTGCGTTTAAACGGCCGCACCGCGTGTGCGGGAAGAGCGCACCGGGCGACTGGCCGTTAAATCGCGTCATCGTGTCCTGGCCCGAAGCACGGGCCCCCGACACTGGCAACGCCGAGGGGTAGCTTTTAAAACACAGAAGCAGCTTTGGCTTGGTTTGAGGTGAAAATATGCAGCTCGCGCGTCTGGAATGTGCAGCGAAAACGTGTCGAGTAAGGCCGTGACATATTCTTGGAGAGAGGGAGGGAGCCCCCCCCACCTTCATAGACATTATTTTTCACATTTCATGATGTTGACTGCATCTCCCTGCAGTGTTAGTATTAGGCATTCTCCAAATTCTAAACAAGCCTCACTCTGCGGCGGGAACCAGAATCTCGTTCTCTGGCGAGCGAGGGGACACGATCTGCCGGTGCAACAGCGCACCGGGCATTTTTGAGGCCGCGAAGGGAATCGCCGCGTCTGTGTCGACATCTCACGCACAATGTACGCGATCAGAAATGTGATCTGCTGATGGGAAGCTGAACTGAAAGCTCCAGAGCAGCTACTAAATGGACTTAGTGTCGAGGCTGCTTTGACGAGCCGAGTTGGGTAAATTAAGGCCCGCACTGTGGAAACAAAGAAAATTCCTGCAAGTTATTGCCCCGCGGGTCCTTTGTCGTATCTCTGCTGACATACGGATCGCGTCAGCGGATCTGTCACGAGGTCATCGGATCCTAATACCAGCGCCGTCCCTTTAACGCGGACAACACAGACGTCAGCGACAGCCAAAGGCGCCTTATGGCCAGCGTGTCGCAAACTGTGATGCACATGGACGATTGACCGACAGCGTCAAAGCATTGGGGGGGGGCACAAACCAAAACACGTCGTCCCGGCGAATGCTTCCCCCTCCACCCGCGCGCCCCGCGGCGTCCGTCAGCGATACAAACCCAGTTCTCCTGCCGCAGTCAAAGGGCTTCATTGTGCCGCTCGCCAGAGTCAGCACGCACGGCGTGCGGTTTATTTTGCCCGTGACGAGAAATCTGAGCGTGGACACACACGTGCTGCCCCCGCAGAGCCCCCGCGCTTCCCCAAACACGCGTGCACACTTTTCCAATTACAAGAATTCAAAGACACATAGATAACTCAGCTGTAGTTTATTATTCCTGTAATGAGAAATCCAAATATGGCGATGACACACACACACCTACCAGGGAGTTCAGTCTGTGTAATTTACGGCAGGATATAAAAGATGGTATGAGCGGCTGCTCGCAGGCACCTATAGCAGTGAAACCGCGGTGCTTTTCCTTGGCCCTGCCCGGCGCTCCCTCCTCGAGTCCAAACCCATTTCAGCCCGTGGTCCTCTCTAATTTCACCCAAAGCAGCAGAAGCTCCAGCAGGAAAAAAAGAGGAATCTGGCCCCCGAGTCCAGCAAACTATTCCCTTTTCCTGTCTCCCTCCTCCTCCGGCGACCGCAGATCGACAGCTCTACGGCCAGCGCCGGCCCAAAACTATGAGGGGTATTTTCAGCACTGTAATTTGAAGCACACATGGTATACGCGCACAGACCTGCACTCAAATACAGAACCGCGCGCTCAGCAAGTACGAGGACGTCGGGGATGGATCAAAAGCTGCGATCGCAGAGGGGAGCCACGGAAGGCACGTGTCCATACGTCCACGAAACGCCTCGACCCACCGGGGCGGGGTCATAGACGCGCCCCGTCTCCCCGCGCGCCGGGTCTGAGGGAGTCGGGAGGCCCCGGTGCGGGAAGGAAGGGCGGAGGCCTCGCTCGCGCGGGGACGTGAACGAAACTGATCTGAAGACGAGAGGCCGGCGCAGGGATGTTACGGCGGCGAGTGGGCAGAGCCCGGCGTGACAAGGAGAGCGGGAAAAAAATAAAACCCCGACGAAACAGCTTTACTTCGTGATCACCACTTCGTTCAGTTAACTCGCTCAGCTTGAAGTCTCATAATCGTCCTTCGGATGAAGCTGGTGGACGGGGCAGTGTGAAAAAAGAAAAAGAAAACAAATAATTAGAATGTTTTTTTCCCCCTCAAGAGCAAAAGTTTGATGTATATCTTTGTAACTCTGATGCATTGTGCAGCGAGATGTACAACAAACGCAGTGGGGCCGGGTGATTTCACCAGGTGATTTCTCTCTGCAGTTCTTGAGCCGAGAGCTACGCTGGAAGATGTGTGAAACATATTAGCCTAAAATTTTCACGGGGGAGGGAGGGAGTCGGGCAAAACGGAGGGACGCTCAGCACAAAAACGGAAAAAAATTCAAATCTGAAATCCAAACCCCGCCCCCTCCAGCGGTGGGACGGGGACGCCACATGTGCGGACACACGCCGCCGCCCCCCCCCCCCGCTCAAGCTACCTAAATACAGCTGCCCGCACGCTCGTGCGCATACGTACACACACACGCGCTTGATTACAGACGCGGTATATACTGCTCCTCCTGTCCAAGACCTTAATTACCCCGCGCAGTTTTATTTCCCATAAATACAGCGAGAGCAGGGCTGTAATTAGGGCCTATATTTACCCCACCTGGCTAGGGGAGAAGCCGGCTCAGGGCCGGCCGCAGGGATGAGCCGGCCCCGCTCGACTGCCGCTGCAGCGGGTGGAACCGGGACGCCGGTGGCCCGGCTCACGGGACGGGTTTTGGGGGAGCGCGTGGGGGGGCACCTCCCCGAATAAGATTAGTTAAAAGAGAGAGAGGGAAAAAAAAAAGTCAAGGTTTATCAGCAGCCGGCCGCTGGCAACTGAACTAAATTTTACCTGCGGGGTCAAAACACGTGACGGCCAATCAAACGTGCACTTCAAACAGTCAGACACGCGTGGCGGCATCCCGCAAAAGCATGAGCGCCTTTCCCTCACATTTAACTCAGCTGTAGCTTTGTGTAGTACCACTCATGCTCACCCCCAAAAAAAATATCTTTCCAGAAAGCAGTTGTGGCTTCTCTTAATGAGGGCGAACGACTGGCAAGCCAAACAGACCTCCCAGCGAGGTTACAAACTCAGAGCAGTTTGGACACTTGTCTGCCCCTCTCTGTTTACTTTGCGGCCGCGCCGGCCTTTCCCTGGCGCGGCACCGCATCTGCGGCAACAACAAACGGGTCGGAACGCGGTAGCAGGGGGGGAAAGTGCTCCGATGTGCCCTCCGACCGGCGACCCGATGCAAAGCCTTGCGTTGGGTTATATTTTATGGCGCCGCGTCGCTTCCCACGCGCCGTTACGTCCAACTTAAACCGCCCTCATCATGTCGGAGAGTGTTTGAGATTCTTCGCCCGCACCCTGTAAACCCTCCTTCAGCAGATGGGCTGTTAATAGGAGTTGGGGGAGGGAGAGAGAGAGAGAGAGAGAGACATCTGAAAGCTGTCAGGGTGAAGGCTCTGCCCACTCTCCAAGCTGCAGCCTCCCCACAGGGAGGACGAGCGAGCACACAGCCAAAAGAGAGCGACCCCCTTCAATAATTTTGATCTGGTTCCTAAAGCCCCTTCTTCGGTCTGAGGCGGCGTGCTGACTCAGGCTTTCTGTGCCGCGCGGCCCTCCTCCATCCGTGATCAGTGATGCCAGGGGTGGGGGATTAATGAGAGAGTGGGAAAGAAAGAGAAGAGGAAGAGAGAGAGAGAGAGAGAGAGAGAGAGAGCGGGAGAGCTGAGAGACGGTCCCTCAGTGTCCCGGAGGCCCAGCAATCAGAAGCAACCTTTTTGTTAAACCGCAGACCATTCATAAATTGGCAATTTTGCTGCGGACAAGATGGGGGGGGGCAGAAGGGTCCCTCATTAGTCTTCCTGCGGGCGTTTTCTCAATACCGAGTTTGAAAATGACAGTGAGACAGAGGGAGAAAAAAAAGGAGAGGAGACTGCACAAAAGCAGGCGAGCATCAAAGCTTCGCAAAAAAAAAAAAAAAAATTTTTTCTCTCGCTGCGGCTACTTGTTAGATCGCAAAAGCGCAGGAATCTCTCAGTGAGACGCTCAGACAGAGGTCGCACACAGACTCCATCTGCAGCTGTACGCAGAAAAAAGGTGGAGATAACAGATTGATGGTCTGCTTTAATGAAAAATCTGTCGAGTGTTGACGGAGGAGTTGATGAGGAAGCGCGCAGCAACATTTTTCTCCTTTTATTTTCGGGGCCAAATCATATCGTTTCCTCGAGGTCCAGTTCCAGCTGACAGCCGGCGGTGCTGGAGGAGCAATTCAGAACATTTTGACATCACATAATAATAATACATCACATCGCACGTTTCCTCCGCAAAACAGGAAAAACTACAATATTTCCCTCTGAGATGTCGTTAAGCAGGAGTATAAAGTCGCACAGAGCTGAAATACTCAAGTAAAGTACACGTACCCCAAAAGTGTACTTAATCAGCTGCAGTACCTGACGCTATTTACTCAGTTGCGTGTCACCACAAGTGGCCCAGGAACTGGCAACCACTTGCCTAAAAGCACATACCAGAGAAGCTGGGAACTAAAAACATATTCCCGGTTTTTAAAACGTGCCTGTCGTCCTCTGACACGTCCATTTTCCCTTCCTCCCAGACGCGGCCCGCTGCGTCTACTACCTAATGAAGACAAAAATGCCACGGGCTTGGCTGGAAAGTCCCGGCAGCGCATCCCCACGCCACCAGCAACCACCGGGCTCTTGCCGGAGACGCCGTTTCAGACGCACAGACGGCCCAGCGCTGATTCCGTGTACACTGATGAGGCCCTCTGGCTCCGCGGAGTGATTTAAACGCGACTTCGCTGCAATTTTACAGGAATTAGTGAGTGAGTCATTTGTAAGAGCAGATCTGGAATAGTATTTATTCGGACAAATGGGGAGGGGGGGCGCTGTCAAAAATAAAACAGCGCTTTGTGTCTGCACTGCATGATGTGCGTTGAGAAAGACACAGAAAGGAAAGGGCTGCTGAAAGCAGTGGGGGGGGATACACCTGATGTAAACCTCCAGGTTGAGACGCTGGAGAGGAGCCAGCCGTCCCGGCTCATGTTCCTTAAGCAAACACAGGCGAGCACGCGCGCACCGCGCTGGCACGCTCGCTTTGTAAAAAGGCATACAGTTGTAAGTACGCCACAAAGAAAATAATCCACATGTACCTTTTTTTTTTCCCTCCTTATCACCGCCGGCTCCCTGCCTGTCAAAGACGATGACATCATGCACCTCCGGAACAGCAGGCCTTTCATAAAGGCCGTCGGAGAACACGGGGTAGCGCGCACAAGGGCGACAGTCTACACGTGTGCACAGACACATCCATGCAGAGTGATTTGCCCTCCAGGTATTTCTGCAGTCTGACATGTAATCGTGTGTTGCATGTCGTGTTTTTGCAGGATTTTTTTAATATATATATATATAAACTGGTGAGAGAATTCCAATAAGCAGGGACTTAAAAAAGGAGCGGTGCTGGCCGAAAGAGTTCACGGTCGCACGATTGCGTTTGGTGTGGTGACGGGTAACCGTGGGAAGAGGCGAGCGGCATAAATCAGCAGTGGATGAATCACTGAGGGCGGCCCTGGCAGCGAGCTCTCCAGGTTAACGTCCGCCCGGTTGTGTTTATCACTACGCGCAGCGTGGGAAAAATGAAAATAAAAAAAGAAGTCTTACAGATCGAAAGGCGCTGAACCTATTTTTTTTTTTTCCATCGCTGCATTCGTTTACTTGTTTGTCGGCGTAAAATAAAGTTGTTTTTCGGTGCTGGAAAAGCTGCTTTCCATTTCTCCACTTTCTGGGAGCGGAGCGATGGGAGTTTTGGTTGGTGTGGGTGAGGTGCCTCGTGAGAAGCGAGACTTACCTGGACAGGCGTCAGCTGGGACCTGGGGTCAAACACCCGCAACATCTTGTCCTGCGTAGACGGAGAGAGAGACGACAAACTTGTCAGTGATGGACATGAGGAGATTGTGATACCCGATATAATGTTAAAAAACCTCAGCCTCATGTTTTCACTCACGTCTGTTGCAGAGGGGCTGTCAGGCAAGTCCGTGGTCTACTAGGAACTAGGGTTTTTTTTTTAATGAGTGTGACTATGATGTGCAAAGGCGAGCCAAGAGAAGATGCGAGGTCAAAATTCACGGTGCACACAAAGAAAAGCCTCCTCAATCAGCTGTAAGTACTTCACGGAGACTGAAATATGAAAGCTAAATATTAAAAACAGGAGAGCCCGTCCCCCCACACCTCGATATAATTCAGATAAAGAAAACAACACCGGCTCTGTGAAGTTCCCTCATTTATCAGGGCGATCTCACTGATTCATCGCGACCCCGCCGTGGCCTCGCGCGCCTTGACCCCGGCCGGCCCCGACGCGCATTCGGCATCAATCACAGCAGCCAATCAGAGAGGTTCCCCCCCGTGATTGAGAGGAAATGGGGCCCTAATAGGATCAGGCTGTGACCGGGACATGCGCGTCCGCGGCCGTGTCACTCAATACCGCCGCGCGGCTGTGATCACAGCGGCGGACCGACAGACGGAGCTGATGGCAGGTAATAAGTGAGAGGGCTTAGGCTAAACCACGCACACACTCTACAAACACATGTCAAGGGGAATCGGGCGGCTGACAGTGACACAGTCAAGCGCACACACACCGAGGAGCGCTGCGCAACAATGGGCCGTACACGACAGAACGCAGCGCTTTATTCTGACGCGCTTAATGTGGTGTTGGAGCGATCGAGGGGGTTTATTAGTTATTTATCAGCCTGAATAGCAGACGTCACTTTGTCCTGATGTGTTGCTTCTTTCTGTGTGTGTGTGTGTTTGTGTGTGCAGCCCACCCACGATTGCGATGCCCCCGGGGCATCGTCTTCAGGCCCCTGTGACCCGGGCCTAAGCCAACAGGCTCAGAGAGCAGTGTGGGAACGCGGGCGCACACAGACATAACACAAAAAACCCCACACAAACAGGTTTTCCCACCACACCAGCTACTGTACGTATACAAGCACACCCATTGCCACATTCTGGCTAAAACTACCTCCGAAATTCTCTGAGTGCACCAGCGTGCTCGGGCTAAAAAGGCGACTAAATTGTTCGGATATCGAAACAGTTGCTGATTCATTTTCCGTCGATCGACCGGTTGGTTGATCAACTAATCGTTGCAGCACGGTGGACAAGTGTCGCATCAGCGCTTGTGTCGTATTCGAGCTTCAAGAGAGAGAGAGAGAAAAACCATCGGACCGTGCAGACACGCGAGTGACGGGCCGCTCGCGGACAGATGTGTGGCCCCGAGCAACCGCACAGGCACGCTCGAATAAGCAAACGCACACTCTAAAGCCTGTGACAATAACCCACACAAACACACCACCTCTACTCCTAAATGCACAGATGGGGGAGCAGGGGTGTGTGTGTGTGTGTACCGAGACAGCAGCTGTTTAATCAAAGCGACGGAGCCCCATCCTCGAGCTGCTGTTAACGAGTTTTTGCTGCCGCGCACAACTTTGGCGTGTGTGCGAACACGCGCGGCTGCTGGGAATCTTCGGTTATGGGTCGCTCTCTTCACTCATTGAAAAAAAACACACCGCGCCGCCACCCTCCCCTTCCCCGTCTCCAACGGTTACCGGCTCGTTTGGGGCGCCGCGAACTTTGCGCCCTAAGAAATGCGGTGCGGCGCTCAGTCCTAACATGACTTTTTCAAAACCGAGGGGCTGTGGAAGATAAATCCAGCAACACCTCTTTTCCAAACAGCACGCGACCCGGGGCCCGTCCATCATTGGGATAAACACAGGCTTCCCTCCGTCCCCGCTCGCTCTACCTGTGGTTTTCTCTTCCCCAAACTGAATGGCGCCTTTCTCCCTCCGAGTGCGTCGTAAACATACATCTCTCTCGGCCCAAACGAGGCCTGTCATGATTCCCGCTCTTCAGGCTGGTGGTCTCCCCTTCATCTTCCCCCAGCCCCAGCCCCGCGCCCCCCCGATGTTTACCCTATGGGAGGGCCGGGGGATTGGACCCACATGTCGGCAGGCCCTATTTGCTTTAATAAGGCGGATTGGAGAGATTGAAAAGGGGGTCTCTTGGGTTAAATGACACCAGAGCCCGACAGGGAAAGAGGCACGGAGACACCCCCCGCACCCACCCCAGCTCTGATCTCGGCTCACATTTCCCCATGCCCCCTTTTCTTTTCGGGCGTTTTTTGTTCTTTCGGGGTGCACTGAGGACGATTGGTAGCTCTGGTGAGGACGATTATCCTGTCAAGAGTAAACGCCACGATTTGCGATGCGGCCTGTGATTAGTGGAGCAATTTGTTACTTGTCAGAGCAAAGACAAACAAGGGGGAGTTGGCCTGACAATCATACCTGCTAAGTACGCGCATGTGGGAGATTTCTGCGCCAAAGTTTATTCCGACTCAAGTCGGCTGGTCAGGCGTTGTCTCGAGCGCACGCCGGCAGCCTCTGTCTCGCTCTCACGTCACTCATGCCACGTGTGGTTTCAAAACGGACGCGAATACAGAGAGATATTCAGTCAAACCTCGGCAACAAATAAATTAGGTTGGCCTCCACGGTTGAAAAACGCCCCCAGCTTTTCCTCTAACACAGGAATACATTCATGAAACAATCCCACCTCAGCTAATAAATCCCTTCTCTCTGTGCCCCCTCCTCTTCAACCCAGACCACCTCCCCCCCTTGAACGAAATATTAACGACACAGTGGAAAGCCCTTCGAGCTCTGTGATTGTTTCCCATGACACCCGATGAGAACAGCGGCCGCATGGATGCATAAAGACCCAGGGAGACGTTCTCTCCTCTCGGCTTCTCGCTGCATGTCGCTTAACTGCCGTACGCGTCTGGGGAGTTTTGCTCCTCACTTCCTGATCAGACTTAAACTTGCATCGGGGGCGGGGGGCGGGGGGGTGAATGGGCGCGCTGGGCTGTGCGCCGGGGAAGGGGTTTTAGGGGTCGGGCGCTCAGTCGGCGCAAAAGCCAGATGGGTTTATCCCTCACGCGTAGGTGTGTGCCCTTATTAGTGCTTTAACTGCAAAGTTACCACAGTTTCCAATGTGATGAGGAAAATCACCAAAGGCCCTTTGTCAGCCTCAGCCAAGATTTCTTTAACTGCGTTGTCATCACGATGTTAAAACAAAGGGGCTGTTATGTCTTTTACGTCATAGGGCTTGCCACCTTCATTCTTTTTCCCTGTAAATAACTCATCCAGGGTGTGATGTGATCCCCACCCTTTTTATGAGCATCACGCCTGTCGACATCACGGGGGAAATAAACCCCTATATAAGCAGATAAGCAGCCGCAGTGACCGACCCGAGGCACGCCGCGCTGAACGTGAGCCAGTGGCTGCATCTAGTGGTCCCACGCTGCAACTACAGCAACCCTGCCTCGACCCACGCGCACATAAAGGCGGCGAGGGAGCGAAACACAACACAGCACGTTTTAAAATGAAAGGTCGAGCCGATGAGGTCGCTGCAATATATACTTGGCGCGGCGCGAGCGGAGCTCACCTTGCAGGAGGAGGCCAGCAGGGAGCCGTCCCGTTTCCAGCTCAGACTCTGCAGCTGGTCGCTGTGCTCCTCCAGAACTGCAGGCACACACATCCACATGAGAGAGCGTGAGGGGAGGAAAGGGCGAGAGACACGGCGCTCAAAACACGGGGCAAAGGAAGGTGAAATCGTGACGACGCTTACAATGACGACAGAACGACAGAACACACACACACACACACACACGCGACAAGGCAGGGAACTTGAATATCTAACATCAGAGAGGTAGCCGCAGGATAAATGCAGGGGAGAGATGAAGCCATAAATCAAGCACACGAAAATTTGGGAAACTCAGGGGATCACACCACAGTGAGGATGATTGTTACACCAACGAGCGGCTCATGTGTCCTCAAAATTTGGGCATATGAGAGAAATTACGAGCATGACACGCAGCAGCTTGCAGTGCCGCCAGTGAGCACAGCACAGCTCGTGTGAATCGTTCGGTTTCGCAGTTTTTTGATGAGAAGAGATGAAGAGGTGAGCTTGTTAAGACGGTTACACGCAGTGACGTGACATGAACTTGAATAGAAGAGAAGGGGGAAAAGCAACACCCAAACACACATTCGTTCAAACAGAGATTGGTTTTTTTATCTTGCAGATCTTCTTCCTTAACCAAATAAGAATAAGGAATGAGGGTGATGGAAGACGGTGTACGTGGGGGTGGGGGGGGTGGGGGTGGTGGTACAGCTCACAAAAAGTTGGATGAGCAGTGAGCAGCAGCAGCAGCAGCAGCAGCCAGGCCAACTGTCATATGGGAGGTGCAGTGTTTGTGGGGGTGGGGGTGGATAGTGACAATGTCCTGAGGCCAGTCCGGGGAGACTGGGACCGGGACAGCGAACCAAAACTTTACCTCTGCTGCTCCGGCACTTAGACAGAGCCACAGGGCTGTAAAACGCCAACAAAAAAGAAGAAAAAAAAAAAAAGAAAACCAACCAGTCCACTTCAAATTCATTTTTGTGTTACACACAGAAACAAAAACACGCCACGACAAAATCTGAAGACTAACAGACGGAGACTGAAATGCAAAATGTAACAGACAGTGCAGGATGTGCAACAAAGACTTTGACAAAGTATTCCTCTCGTGACGTGTGCTCTAAATTAAAACCGTGCGCACATCCAGCTGCGTGCGCCTGCGCCACTCGTGTTGCCGGCTGTTAGCTACCTGCTAACGGTGCGTCCTGGCGGCTGGTGTCCCAAATCAGAGGAGCCTTGGCGGTGCCAACAGCCAGCAAGCCAGAGGAGGTGGGGTGGAAGAGCACCAGCTCCAGCCGACCCTGACCTGGACGCAGGGTCAACTCCGAACTGTTGGGCTGTTCCAGCTCTGGATCACGCAAACGCCACAGCTTCACCTGCGCACACACACACAGAGAGGAAATAAATATGTACTTATTATCCATGAGGTCCAATCTTCTGCATCCATTCCAAATTCTTTGTGCCTCTGCTTTTTCGAACATAAAATTAAACGTTTAAAAGAACGGCATACTCGAAAAGGCATTTTTTTAAAGCCACATCAGAGAAGGCAGATTTGCACGATGGACCCATCTGCTGATTACGGTTGGTTGTGGGTTTTTATATTAATCATGTCAAACACTTGTCTCTGAGTCTGACCAAAAGGACACACAGAAAGTCCTCATCCTGGAAGAGACATTACAGCTAACTGCATGGGGATTTGGATTTCTGGCTGATGAGAGCATATGAAGCTAAACTATATGATAATGAGTTTTAGTCAGTAAAATACATCCCCGAGACATGTTTCCAAAGTGGGTGCATTCCCTCAGTTTCACTCGAATTTCACTTGCTCAGCACGTCTGGGCTGGTGAAACAATATGCCCCGTTGGCAAAACATAAGAGGAGCGAAAGTGAGCTGCAGATGCTGGGCACTGCAGACCGCTGCGGTGCGTGTGCTACAGGTCTGTGTGGCAGGGGTTGTGTGCATGCGTTTACGTAGGTCTCTGAGGTAAACCAAGCTGCTGAGTCTGAGGATGCAGGCCCGCACTCAGCAGATTCCAGTAAGCCAGAGCACCTGTGGCTGAGGATAATGTGCTGAGAGGAGGGAGTCTTCAAAAGGTTGATATTAAAAAAAAAATCGAGAAGTTTCATATTGCATTCAAAGTCCTGCCAACAAAGCCTGGGTTAATGGAAACCGCACTTCAGTGTAAGGACACTGCAACAAAATAGTGTAAGGTCAACGTAAACAATGAGGACAGTGAAGAAGGAAAAAAATGAACGAAAAGAAAGATGGTGTTGAAGAGCTCACCGTCTCGTCCCCAGAGCATGTTGCCAGGAGACTCTCATCAAAAGGAGAAAAGTCCATATCAGTGATTAGATCTGGCAAAGAGGAGGGGGGAAACAAGTGGGAAAATAAAAATGAGCTCGGGGTCATCGCTGTCTCACTTCATTTCATTTCTGAGCAACAACATTTGCATTTCTCGTGCGTTTTGTTCCTGTAAAAAGAGAACACGGCGTCTTTTAGGATCCGTGTGATGATGTATATGCAGAGGAGATGGGACCTGAGACACAGCGGAGGACTGTGCCGATAAAAGAATGACTAAAGAAGAATCACCAGAATGGCAGGAAATCTGGGTGACTGTCCACTTGCCATCTGCACCAGGTTTGACTGAAGACAGGCCCAGCATACCTCCACCTGCAGACACAGGAAACATCACACAAACCACGTCCACCACATTTTAATGACGCACTCCCCAAGTTTAGCGCCAACAAATACCTCAAGATCAAAAATCATTAGCTACTAATGGGCACTGTAGCAATAACAACATAACAATAAAGCTTTAGCAAAAAATAAATAAATAAATGGTGTATCTCTCTTCTGTGAAATCTTTGAAGGGGATGATATTAATTTATACCACTGTAACTACTGGCCCAGGAACACTACTTTTAATTCAGCAAATAATGCTAATTGTTGTATATATTATTATGTTTTATTATTCACTTCCCGCTTGCCTCCCATCGTCAGCAGACAGTAAGGTTGCTAAACCGTTAGCCAGCCCTGTTGTGACTGCCCTTACCACAGCTGTAACACTCCCATACTGATTAATGTCCACGTCAGAAAAGGTAACAAGCCATTACTACACCGTATGAGCGCCTCGCGAGCTAAACTAAGCTATCGCCTCTAAACTTTACCTTCTTCTCTGCATATGTCGGCGGCGACCGGCATTTTTGGTTAAATTTTTTTTTTTTTTAATCCCATTTTATCCCCGTGCTAGCTGTCACTCTCCCTCAACTCGTCCGGTGACTTTCTTTTCTTTTCTTTTTCGGTGAGTGTTTGCCCACCTTTTTTTTGCGGAAGTTTTCCAAAAAAAAAGTTTTAACTTCTACGACGGAGAAGAAGAAAATTGGCGGTATAACGTGACGAGTGCAGTTAACGCGCTCGCGCTCGTGCTCGCGAGAGGCGGCGGAGGCCTTCAATTAGGAATAAGGATGCGCAGGCGCTTATGAAATTGCAGCTGACGCTGAAGCGGTACATAACGGAGATTAAATCCATTCGGTCTTTTCCGCATTCACAGCTGACTTCAGTTGGGCATGCGTTGCGACACGAGCAAATTAGGGGTTTGGACTACAGAGAGCGAAGCCTTGTGTTTGCCGCGGGTTTTACGGCCTTACCAGCCTGCTCCGTGTTGAAGGCCACCAGCTTAGAGCTCGCTTTGATGTGGTTCCCCTGGCAGGAGAAGGAACCAGCGTGGACGTTGTTGATCCACTCCTGGATTTAGAGACAGGGAGCGTGAGTGGGAGATCATAGCAGATGAAGCAAAAAAGGTATGACAACACACACAGATGACTGTGATCAGAGAAAAATAAGTGTCATTCAGACCACCAAACCACACTTTAGTGGAACTTGACAAATGACTGGACTTCTGTGTTTGCTTGACAAGTCCAAACATGAGCACGCTACGCTGAAGGATCTTGCAGAAAAACACAGTTTATCTGGGCCACTGCGCGAAAGAGCAAACGCAACCAAGTTGCTGTCACAACTGGAATAAAAACAAAGGCGTAAACAGGAAGGATCAAGCTGAGAGCACACAAGCGCCTCTGAATGAGCAAAGGGTGAAGGAAGAGGAAGGGCTCCCTGCGTTAAAACCTCTTTCATAACATGAACAAGGCAAGCACTGCAGGAGGAGAGAGTGTCCGCACAACATGCTCCCACAGAAAACTGTAACAGGCCGACCATGACAGACATCTGGCCTGAAACAGCTTGGTGAGGAAAGATGTCTTGCTGCTCTGTTTGTGTCCCCCATTCGTTTCATTGCGCACAAATTAGACAAAGAAGACAATAAGGGCAAAATGTTGATGATGTGTCAGAAGTTTACCACTGTGTGGTAGCAGTTGAATTTGGAAGAAAGAGCCCAGTATATAACAATGATTAACTTAATCTCTTGTGATTTACCCACATAGTGGCACTTTTTATGATTTCAGGTTTGCTAGTTATTACTTCTGCTACTGGCTAAGTTTCATCTCTGTAATATTATTTTGTCCTGAAACAAATCTTGATCAGTACATCTATTCCACGCTATCAAATGCATTTTCTTTATCCAAAGATACAAGTGATGTATCAGGAGCATCCTCTCCAGCACAGAAAATATTAAGGACACTTTCTAAGTTATAAAAAGCTTTTTTTTTTTAATCCACTTGGATCAACAAGGCCAGTATGTGGCCTGTGTTCACATGCCCCTGATTAGAGAGAGCTCTGAAATGTGTTAATGGGACACCTCTCTCTCACCACGTGAAAAATTCAAGCCCCTCTGGGTCATCCGAGGAGAAAACCTCCCACTCGTCGTTGCTCGCATGCCTGCCTCTCTCCTCACTTCCTATGCGTTGCCCCATTTTCTCTCTTACACGGGGTGTAGTGTGGCAGGTCCTGTCACATGACTTCGCGACTGGAAGTGGCCACGAACGCACGGATTCGCTGGTGCGTTGCGTAAAGGGCGAGTTTAACGTTCACAGCAACAGAGCACCACCTGCTGTCTCAGAGCCTGTGCAGAGATACCGAGGCCATCCGCCGTCTCTTTACATGCCAGGCATTTTACTGCCTCGATTTTTTTTCTAAAAAAAAAAAAGACCGTGAGTTACATAACACATCTGAGAGCTGCAGGTGTTCCAACTTGAAACAAATGGGTCCAGATGATGACGAAAAAACGGCAGATGCACAGATTTTTGAACGCACGGCATTCCCGTCCAGACAAGCCGCCTCTTGCAGCCCACGGGACACAGAGGCATCTTGACAGCGGTATCCCTTCATCGCAGTTGCCATTCAAATTGTTATCTCCCCCTTTTACTGACACAAAGAAGCCGTGCGGGAAGAGAGAACTCGGACTGCGCGGTGTCAAAAACCGTACGACACAACCAGGTTATTGAAAAGCAATGAGAAAACTCAGTTAGCTTTAGTATAATGGACATCACTATGATGGGCGTCACTGTAAGCGAGCAGCCCTGCGGAACCACATGGCTCTTTCAGTATGTGTGGGCTTTTCGTGTACTTCTGTCAGTACGCTGCAGCTTTCCAGATGCAGGAAGTTCCAACATCCCTTGAAGACAGGCAGGCGTTCCCCCAAATCAGCACTGAAGTAGCACAGCTAATAACCAGCGCTAATGTTAGCTCGTTAAACTGGCTCTACCCAGACGCGCGCGGGCTACTCACATCTTTCTTGGCGATTTTCGGGGTGGTGTTTTTGTATTTGGAGGTCTTAAAGCGATTCATGCTGCCCTCTCAAACTGACTTTCGTGCCTTCCGGGTCGAGCTGGTAGATACTCTGCTCTGCACAGAGCTCCCGCTACAGTTGACAGTTCAGATTCTTCTCGCGGTGGACGCTCGTTTCGCTTCCCACAGCTTCCCGGTCGAGCGGAGTTTTCCTTTTCACATTCAAGTAAATACCCTCTGCACTTTCATATGAATATTTTTTTAAATGTCCTTTTCACTTGTTTCTTGCTATGCTCGCTCGCACATTGGAACTTTAAAAGTGCCAATACTTTTGGTCAGCTACTCACTGTAGCCGCTCGCGCAGAGTTTATAAAAAGGAACGGTGAGATTTAAGATAAACTCTTGCAACTCGTTTTTCTTGAGAGAGCACCATCCTCCGTCAGACTGAATATCTTTGCGCTCTCTGTGACGCCCACTTCGCCCCGGACATGCGCAGTGCGTCGGGCGAGCGGCACTCTGCGAAGGAATGATGGCGTCCTCGGCTGCCCGCTGCTCCTCACGCTGGATTACCGTCATCGTGTCCTCGGGACAACGCCGGGCCGCAGGTGCTGTCGTCTGCGGTGGCCATGGAGGTGTCCGCAGTATTTCTACAGCGGGAGCTGAGAAACTGCTTCAAGGTGGAAGCCTGGTGCGTGGCGGAGCAGGCAAAGCGTTGACATTGAGAGGGCTGTCAGGTGAGCGGTGTATTAGCCATATGGGTTTAGCCTGGGCTAGGCTAGGCCAGTTTTCGTGTAATTTCTGGCGCACTCGTGTGACGCAGGGCAAGACAATGACATTAATTTAACTTGACAACAACTCAAGCGTTAAGATAAAGTCGGCTTGTAACAAAACGCGTCTGCTTTCTCGCTCGATCAAAGTGATGCAACCTGTCGTGCTAACTGTAGTTCATGTCGAATTTGCAGGAGGTGAAACCGGTGGACCTTTATGCAGCTGCGATGCAGCTCCGTTTTTCACTGTGGTATCTACTTACCCCTTGACTCTGTTTTTGGACATGTTTCAGGTCTCAAAGCCCCCAATGTTGTCTGCACACTGTCCTTTCACACAAGTGCCCCTGCTAGCAGCAAGCAGGACTTCTACCAGATCCTTGGGGTGCCTCGCTCAGCAACGCAGAAGGAGATCAAGAAAGCCTACTACCAGGTCTGTCCCTGCCCGACACACATTTATAGTTGGTGCTCAGCTGATCATTCAACACGATAATTGACTGGATGTTTGGTGTCCCTCAGATGGCTAAAAAGTACCACCCTGACACCAACAAGGATGACCCGCAAGCCAAGGAAAAATTTGCACAGCTGGCTGAAGCTTATGAGGTTTGGCTTCCGCCTTTATTCAAACATTTTCTTAACACATCTTTTGTATATTTGTCCCAGCTATTGTGTGTTTATGCTGAAATCAGCTCTTCCAGATAAAGCAGTGTCATCAGACAAGAGGACCATTTACACACCGAGACAACTGAAACGTCTAAACCTGGCCTTGTGTTTCGCTCAGGTCCTCAGTGATGAAGGGAAGAGGAAGCAGTATGACACGTACGGTTCAACAGGCTTTGACGGCGGTCATGCTGGTCGAGGGCAGCACTACTGGTCTGGGCAGGCCAGCAACGTGGACCCAGAGGAGCTCTTCCGCAAGATCTTTGGGGAATTTTCCGGAGGACGTGGGTTTGGAGACTTCAGCGCCATGTTTGATCAGCCGCAGGAGGTTAGTGCAATACTGTACGACGGGAGTGAAAATAAAGCAAGACAGGTCGCTTGATTTGGCTTTTGAGAGCTCCTCTGATTGTAATTTGGTCGTTTTTATCAGTGAATATTTAAGAGCAATGGATTTCTGGCTCTCTCTTCAGTACATCATGGAGCTGACGTTCAGTCAGGCGGCAAAGGGAGTCAACAAGGAGATGTCCATCAAAACAGACGCAGCCTGCCAGCGCTGCGATGGGAGGGGCCACGAGCCGGGCACAAAGGTGCAGCACTGCCACCACTGCAACGGCTCTGGCATGGTAAGGGCTCTGCCGCGCTGCCTTTGCTCAGAGCGCGGACGCCGTTGTGTGTTCTATTACCAAACACGTGTGTCGTCCCCGCCCGCAGGAGACGGTGAACACGGGCCCGTTCGTGATGCGCTCCACGTGCCGTCGCTGCGGCGGCAAAGGCACGGTCATTTCCACCCCCTGTGGCTCCTGCAAAGGGACGGGGCAGACCAAGCAGATTCAGACTGTGATGGTTCCTGTGCCTGCAGGTCAGTCGCACTCAACGGCCTGTTCCACTCCGTGCTATTAATTCTGTGGGTACATGCTCTTTGCAAATCGTAACGATGGTAAGGAGAGTAAATCCCTTAAATTAGTCGATATTAAATCTTTAGAGTATGAAAAGAGGCCGTCCAGCTTTCAGGTCTGAAGAGATTGGGGGTTTCGCTCTCAAAAGAAAGTGTTTCAGGCTTATTATTATTAGCTTTATCGCACATCATGGACACCACCTAACTGTTGTGGTGTGTTTGTTTTGCTAATAAGGAGTGGAGGATGGTCAGACGGTCAGGATGCCAGTCGGTAAGAAGGAGATCTTCATCACGTTCAGGGTGAGTGACTCTCGTCGTCATCATCATCACAGCCGCGAGGAATTAAGTCCAGGCCAGAAATAAATGAGCTCTCCAGGAAGAGCATGCTCACCTCCTTTAATGGGATTGTCTTTTTTGTCTGCGCGTGGACAAGTTAAGAGGCACCGAGCAGTCTGTGCGCTTCGAAATTAGCACAATGCAGACAGGCCGCTTCTTGAAGTGCCACGTGTGACTGACTGAGACGTGTTCCCGGGTTCGGCATCCAGGTCCAAAAAAGTCCAGTGTTCCGGCGGGATGGCGCAGACATCCACTCTGACCTGCACGTCTCCGTGGCACAAGCCATTTTGGGAGGCACGTCCAGAACACAGGGCCTTTACGAAACACTCAACTTATCAGTAAGCCAACACATCCATTCTCAAGAGAAACATTTCAAAAACTTTACATGCACATAGAATATGGAGGCAGCTAGATTTAATTTCATTGGTGTCTTTTTTTTTTCTCCTGTCTTCAGATCCCCGCAGGGATCCAGGTAGATCAGAGGATCCGATTCACAGGGAAGGGAATCGCTCGTGTCAGCGGCTATGGCTTTGGAGACCATTACATCCATGTCAAAATAAAAGTACCCAAGTAAGACAAACGATCGAGTACATCTTTTTCCTTTTGTGCACTTTTAACACCCTGGAGATACGAAGGGGCTTTGTGACTGTAATACAACTTTTTAAAAAAACTTCCTTTTCATCTTCCTGTGCAGGACTCTGACAGACAGACAGAGAGCCCTGCTAATGAGCTATGCCGAGGACGAGACCGAAGTGGAGGGGACGGTGAACGGTGTCACTTCCACCTCCACAGGTCAGAGGAAAACCCTCCACTGAGGAACTTTCCTTTTACTGTGATGTGGTTTTAGGGAAGGAACTACTCGCACACAAAACTTGCTGATGCAGTGTTAATCTCTGTCTCGGCGAGGGCAGCAGCGGTAAGAAGTCTAAGGCAGGATATAGCTGACATGATAGGAGGGAGGCAGTTGAAAGAGGAGAAGGGGGGCTTCCTCTCCAAAACAAAGAAACTGTTAGGTTCTTCCTGACAGCCATAAGTGATCCTTGAAAAAGTTTCAATTCTGAGTCCTTTCCAGCTTCTCATTTTCTTTTTCCTCCTTCAAGGCAAAAGATCCTGGAACTGAGAGGCTCCGTCAGAGAGTCAAAGGGCAGAGGACAGGAAATAATTAAGCCAAGACGGCCCCATTATAGAAAAAAGAGGGGGGGCAGATGTTTGAGAAGCACTGGGTGGTGGATGACGCCTGCAATGGTTCTGGACTGATCAGTACACACCCAGCTACTGTGCCCTGCAGCGGATAAAGAAGAGGATTACCCTCTCTGTTCCTCATCCCCAAGTGGATCCTCGCACAAGAGGATGGTCCAACACACCAATCAGCTCTCTGTCAAATGTCCATTATGGCTATTTAGGTAGCAAAGACTGGCCATTTATCACGGTAAATGTCTGTGCAAGTTGGTTTTCTGCTCATTGCCACAAGAAAAAAACCCCATGATGACCGTAACAGAACCCATGTGCACAAAAATAAATTATTGTGTTAACCAAGACTACAACTACAGTCAAACGTTTCTACTGGGGATAAAATGCCCCCTGTTATTAACCTTTTTTTTTCTGTATGCCTTAGTTGCGTTTTCGTGAATATCTCAGCACTGTCGGTCCGTACAGGTCGAACGCTGTCAGGCTACAAGTTTACTTTTGAGTTTTTAAGATTTGGGAGAGTCCAGAAGTGTGTCTCCAGTGGATCAAACTGTGGAAATGTCCCTCTTTCCTGGACCATGAACCCCAACCTGTCCCTCTTTCAAACGCATTACATTACAAGAGAGAAATCACCTGGGAGCCATGAACCATAATTACATTTGTACATAGACGGTTGTCGATCATATATGCAACAGTGTGTCATATAGGAGATATATACTGTACAGCTATAATAAAGCTAAGAGAAAAGCCTCTGTTTCATATGAATCGCTCAAGAAGTAGCACCCATTGCCCTGTCTAGACATTAGTATATTTAATATATTTGCATATATACGTTTCACCCTCATGTAGATACAATACAACGCAAAACATCACTAAACTGCCTCCAACGAAGTCTGAGCATTATAAAGGATTAGTTTTTGCAGGGTTATTGCATTAAATTACATTGAATTGCACAGGTTTGCCTAGTAGACTTAGCAGCATCTTTTCCTTTTGAATAAATCAAGCAGCATTAGTCTGAGTGATCCTGTGTGGGTGGAAATTATCTCTACTATCATTTCTAAAGGCAAGGAGGCCACTGTTCCAATATTATGATATATTCAGTTCGCTCAATAGTGTCAGAGGAATAAATGGCTGCCAAATCAGCTAAATGATCCTGTAAAAAAAACCCATCTACTTACAGTAATGTTTAATACAATTGAAAACACCACTCAAAATGAATCAGGTAATTTAAGCATGAAGATGGGAGAAAAAAATCTGGAAAAATCTCATTTTATTTCATCATAGACAGCAAAACATACTTCTGGATTTTCAACTCTCATACAACTCGCCAGTCACTAATAAAGCTCTGTTCAGTTAGATACACAAAGGGATTAAGCAGGGGGTTAATGAAAATGCAAGAGAATCCAAAACCAACATGAACCAGTCAAGCATCTTCATGTTAATCTATGGTTTAATCAACAAAATGACCCACGCTCCTGAGATTCAAGTAAGTGTCTGTTCAATATGTCTAGAAACACTGAGCCGTGTTGACAGGCCACACCGGCATCACAAGCATGAACCATGGACACGACAGGGGTTTGGCAGCATGGCAGTCCCCACGTCACTCCTCCATCCACAAACTCCCTGGATTGCCATCTCACCGCGACATGAACCTGAGACTCTCGCATACGAAAACCCGTCATCGCTTCGGATGCCGTGGCTGTGATCAAAACAGCTGCTCGACAGCTGTCGTCCTGAATGCGCTTGGCTAGTAAACTCACATACAGTATGTGTGAATGTGTTGTGCAATACACACAGCACAGGAACCTGGTTGAAAAGTCATAACCAGCAGGCGTCCTTTGGTACTCTGTGTCCAACAAGTCCAAGCAGAAGAGAAAGAGAAAAACACTGCTTGGGAATGATAAAGCATAGTTAATACAATGTCAATACTCTGTCAGGATAAATATTAAACTTTAGCTGCAAGGCAGTGCAATTTACACTGCGTACGGTACGCAAAGCACAACATATTTTCTCCTATTGATGTAGCCAAAAACAAGAGTTTGTGCAAAATACTGAATGGATGATTACAGTTATAGTGATGGAGAATACTAGTATATCCAAAGCAAATGGATATGTAAACGGCAGCAGAGCTGCTGAAAGACCTACCTATTACACGTTTATCCTTCATGTAGATGAACTACATGTCTATTATAAGCATGTCATACTAATATCATAAAAAAGATGGTCAGTTTCCTCTTTAAACAGTTACAATCGCCTCCGTTAACACCTTCTTCCTGCTTTAGGCCCCTGCGGCAGGTAGAACAGAATCCTCACTGGCTCGCTCATCTTGGAAACTTAAGCGATGCATGTCATTTGGCAGTGGGTTTGTTTTTGTTTTTTTTAAATCAGTACAAGATGCCCTACCACATAATACTGTAATACTGAAACAGACAAATAGTACAGCTCAACATGCATCGGCAGACGTTCAAATATCTGAAATATGCTTACTAATCGTACGCTCGTCAAAGTGTAGGCGTGCCACAATCTTGGAGGAGAAAAGAAAAGCTTTGATTCCTATCACCTGTCTCACGGGACGCACGTACAAGCTGTGAGAATGGAATTTTTTAAAAAGGACATAAACCGCAATGTGTGTTGTCACTTCATTATGTTTGGAACCGTAACAATGTGTAGAGGAAAAAAAAAACAGTATATGGAGACACTTTCAACAAATAGTGTGGCACCAAGGAGGTAGAAAAAAATAATAATAAAAAAAAATGGAGGAGAAAGTGTAACAAGGCGTGGCTTGATGGATGGAGTGTATGTGCTAATGGTCCTATAGATCCTCTCATATTAATAAGAAACAGATCAGCCCCAGCTTATTTCCTGTCAGCTTCCATCATTACCTCGTGTGCAACCGTGAACTAACGGGTATCCATAAAGAATGTGTGAAATTTTCAAGTCTCCTTACTCTCCTTCATTCAGTGTTCCCCCTCCCTCATTCCCATAGCAGCAGAGCGACAGGCCGGAGGCCGCATCACATCAGGTACCAGGCGGCCAAGCCGGCCAGAGCAGCGAACCAAGTGGCGAACAGAACCTGTCCTGTCGGGTGTCGGAGGACGGCCATGGCGAGCTGACAGGCGTACGCCGTTCCGCCAGATCCTGCTGGGGGCACAAGAAGAGGAAAAAGACATTTAAAAAACAATAGCAATATCATTTATATATTACTTACAGTGTAACAGCGATAACAAAGACATGAGCGACAGCATACCTGTTATGGCGGCAGAGTAGGGACATTTGCTGCTGTTGCCGCCCATTGCTCCATGGACGGGCATGCCAGCATCTGAAACGTCCTCCTGGATGGTCTTGCCTTTCTCTACCAGCTCGTCAAACACCTACCAGCACAAATACATATGTATGGTGGTCAGCCTTAAGTGCATACTCTAATACTCTGCATTCTAGAAATTGCTGAAGTATCCTGATAAATAACCTACAATGTTGCCCACAAGTGTCTCACCCAACACAAGATATTCAAGTAAATCGCATAGACAAAAACTAGGCACAGAAAGCGCACTGAATGAACATCCTTGTGCTCCCCATCGTCTCTCACCTCAATGTTGAAGTAAAAGGCCTTGACCACCTCGTCCAGCAGCCTCTTCCTGGTTTCCATGTCCAGTTCCAGTTCATTCATCCGATTGAAATACAGCTGCTTGAAGGCTTTGGCACTGTGGATGGCATCAAACTGATAGAACTCCAGGCCCTCTCCTGTGGGAGGAAGCTTCATGGCTCTCTGAGCCACCTTCTTCATCACCTGGCCACCAGATAGATCCCCCATGTAGCGGGTGTAGGCGTGGGCCACCAGGAGCACCGGGTCCTCCTGCCCTACCTGGTGGATACGGTCCACATACTGCTGGGTGGCCTGGGAGCAGCTGATCAGGCTCTGCCATTCTGGGCCATAAAAATACTCAAGGTCACGGGCCAGAGCCTCCTGGCGGTAAAGCTCTGCGGGAAAATAAAGAGGGGCGACGTGTGGGTGGTCCTTGTTCCTTTCAATCTCCTCCTCCATGGCTGTGTAAGTGTAGTAGTGCGCCACGACACCGAGCTGGAGAAGCAGGAAAGAAGAGTTCGAAAATTTAGCTCGTCTCCTTTTTCAGCATTGTTTGCTTCATTTCTCCCTGATTTGTTTCTCCAGACTGACCTTGAAGAGCCCTTTGCGGATGCGCCCTTTGAGGAAATCCTTCACAAACTGGGTGTTCTCAGCCATTTCGTGGACCTCTTTGGTCCCTACTGCCAGCATCTCACACAGATCCTCAGGACTGGGGAAAGAAGAGAGAAAAAGGAGACGTATGTTACATGCTTGACCGAACCACAACAATATGGTTATACAGTAATGTTATTCCACATTGTCCATTGTTTGACTGGAATTTACCTGAGGTTGTCCTCTTTCTCATCATACACAGGCCCCGCTCCGTTGGACACACTCGTTGTCTCCATCCTTTCCGCTGACATTAGTGGTGCTTCCCCTCTGCCAGTTAGTGAAAGTCATCAAAGCAGCATTGCATCAAGTTAAAAGCTCATGGCATCAGTAATATTCAAGTTTTATTCCACATATGTGGCTGAATCCTGCAAAAATTATCAATTTCATCAAGATATGTACGACAGCACCTTGTGGAAGGTTGTCTAATGTCTCCTACCTATGACCGATGACTATTTTGATTGTGATCAACTGTGTAACTCGCTTTTAGAATAAACAAGGACAGCCTGCAGTGTTCTGTGGTGTGGCAGCCTGTGGTTCTTGAGGCATGTATAACTGTATACGTTCCGTACAACAACACACAAGCACCAAACATACTATACATCATATTATTAACTACACCATGTCCAGAACCACAGAGAAAGGCCACAGATCAAACGAGGGATGTCAATATTATTCCACATATTGTCTTTACATTATTGCTTAAACAAATGCACAATCCGCTCAAAACTCCCTTTTGATGGTGACGTAACTTAGTGCTTATAGTCACAAGTAACACTTAGTCAATTACATTATCTACAGACACTTACCAAAGAGACAGCAGTGATATAACCCCACTTCTCTTCACCGTAGGTGTTGTCCCTGAGATGATGGTGGTGGTGGTCGTCAGAGTAAAGACGTCTTCTATCAGTGGATTCAGCTGCTTTGCGCCTTTGGCCTTATTTGCTGCGAGAAAGAAAAACAAGGCAATTCGAGAGTGAAACCTGATACAGTGTGACGGGGGCTGCCATGGTAATCATAGGCTGTAAACAGCAGGCTTCAACTGCACGACCCAAAGCAAAACAAAAGGCATCTCGTCTAACACGACACAGGCCCTCTGGTGGTTACCAGGAGTCCCAAAGAGTAACTCGTGGATCTCGATAGCGAGAGATGTTTGATTTATGATTACTGAACTGATTTAACTCAGCTCAGCTACTCACTCCGATCAGAAACAGCGATCTCACACGACCCTTGAACGAGATACGAGTAGTCGTTTTGCGTTTTACAATGGACGATGACGTCTCTTTAACTTGCTGAGAGCCTCATTGTTGACATCAACAGCTAACTTCACTAGCCAATTTAGCTAATGGCTACCCAGCATTTCAACAAGCTAACAAACTCGTTTAAGGTTGGACGGCCACTCGGGCGACCCGTTTGTTCGCCTATCAAACTGATATCACTGGATTACGAGGCTTCGGCACTGTATTGAAATTACACACAACAAACTCTCACCCCCACCACTGTGCAGTGCCGCTCCGTCGAACTACAAATGAGACCGGGATCAAGGCGGAACTCTCGCGTCCAACTCCGCCCCCGCTCGGCGGCCCGCGGTCAGGCGCTTCTCGATAGAAAGTGCTGAAAGCGCAGAATCACAACACAAAAGTTGGAATTTCTCACAAAAAAAGGAAAAATATGGAAACACGATGCATGCACAAAAGGAAATAAAACAACATTTGGAGACTTTATCTCATAATTATGACTTCGGTGTGAAGATGATGAAGGAATCTCGGCTGACACGTCTTGCTTGTATATAGAAGTTTATTACAAGAAGTACCGCATCATGACAAGCACCATGGACTGCTTGGAGGATTCAGGACCAATGTGAATCTTTCTCAAAGTGGCTCTAAATACCCACTTATATAGTAAACTTACTCATTCTATACAAGGTAAACCATAAGGATACCTTAATCAGGACACTACTTTTAAGGTCTCCTCCACTTTTAGCTCCTGGCCTTTGACCCTGGGATCCCTGTCCTCAGGATATTCCCGGAAACACACCATACATTCATATACATACAATGCAGCTCAGAATTAACCATGCATAGACAATAAAATCCACTTTTACAACTTCCAACCAAGTTTAGACCCCCCCCCCAAGTATACTTCATTAACTATTGCAATACCTTAACTGGTCAGTCCGTTGCCAAGTTCCTCTCTTAAATGACTACAGCATTCAATACCCTGCATAAACAAAAACATCTGTTATCCCCAATTGAGAAATACACTTTTTATATCCTATTCCTGAAAGCAGACATACATGTATTTAAATGCAGGCATTTGCAAAAAGAGCTTGTGGATAAAACTGCACTGGCCTTTGATCCGACTGGATTCAGGGGCTGCACCTGCTGTCGTCAGCAACCCTCAGTCCGGGTGGCACACAGGCCAGCTGCCTTCTGTCTGCGCCTCCTCCTCAATTCTCACACACCACAGGAGGATAAGGGAAGAAACAGACAGGAATTTAGTATCCTATAAACACCCAAACAGCATTGTTCCTTTCTATCTTATTTATTTCCCCCAAACTATCCTCACGAAAATATCTACTTCTCATTAACTCATAAATGTCCTTTACAGGGGCCCATACATTTTTAACTAATTTAAAATGTCCTCACAAGAGGCTTATAGACTTTGACAGATTCAGTATGTCTCCTGAAAAAGGCTCATAAGATTAACAAATAGAAAAGAGTCCTCTCGAAAGAGGGTCACAAGTTTTATAAATACAGGACAAAATATCCTTCCTTATAAATTACTACATCTCCTGTTCTCGAACAGAACCTATTCTTTATTCAATATAATTCTATTGACATAAACCCCTAAACCAAGCAATGTTGCAACCTTTCACATACACATACACCCACTCAAGCTCCACACTTACACACACACTCACCCACCTGGACTGATCATTCAACAGCCAATGCACTAAACAGCCTCACAACCTATTCAGCATTAACACACACACAACCAACATTCAGTCCCAGACACTTAAAGTTGACTCATTCATACTTCCTTATAACCAATTAACCAATTTGACTATCTCCCAAAGCCAACTTTCATGCAGTGACTAATCTACACGTCTTACTGTTAAGAAGTTGAGGGCCCGATCTTCATTAATCTTGCATGATGTTATTTAGCTCACTTTTATCATTACTAATTAGGCTATTCTACACTTTTTCACTTCTTTTTTCAACTTTCAACTTAATATTTTTCCCATTGCTTTCTATTATATTCTTTTAATATGCTCTTCTATTTTACTCTTATTTTATAGTCTTCTATGATACTCCCCCCTTTTGCGTTGCCAGCAACACAATAAACTCTAAATTTAGAACGGAGGCACACTCCTACATCAACACATCATAGCGCACACACAGATGATTCTTTACGGTGCGACCAGACAGCACAATCACAACAGCTCCAACGAACAAACCAGTCCCCAATTATGTGAGAAATGCTCACCATGTACACGCGCTTGGTGGAGGAGTAGGTGCACTGAAGTTGTCATCCGCATCGCAGGCCACAACCCGTCTGAAGTTGGTGACGCCAAATTTTTGTGGTTTCTTGAGCTGATGTGAAGATGATGAAGGAATCTCCGCTGACACTGTCTTGCTTGTATATAGAAGTTTATTACAAGAAGTACCGCATCATGACAAGCACCATGGACTGCTTGGAGGATTCAGGACCAATGTGAATCTCTCTCAAAGTGGCTCTAAATACCCACTTATATAGTAAACTTACTCATTCTATACAAGGTAATCCAAAAGGATACCTTAATCAGGACATTTTTTTAAGGTCTCCTCCACTTTTAGCTCCTGGCCTTTGACCCTGGAATCCCTGTCCTCAGGATATTCCCGGAAACACACCATATATGGGATCTTAACACACTACACAGTGAAAAGAGGGCACAACAGAGCTGGGGCAGGTGGGGCACATTATTGCGATGAATAGTTCACTATTCTTTACAGAATGTACTGTGAAGCCAGTGCACAGAGTGTACTGTGTAATTACAATGAGTGCTTCCAGATTAACAGGTGTTTGTCCAGAGCCAGCTCCAAACAATGTGCCAGCCAGATTCTTACCTTTCGTTCCACACAGCTGAACTGGAACCATGTTTATGGTTCATGTTGTACTGGGTCTCTTCCTTCATGTTAGCCTGTTTATGCTGGAGCATCCTGCCAAATACGGATTATGCAGGTGCTTCTGTGTACAAATGATTCACACAGGCTGTTCATGAATTATGTACACAGTGGTTGTTTGTGTGTCCGTGCAGACTTGTCCTTTAGTGTATAACTGAATTCTGTTTGTTTGAATCTATGAGTATATTGGTTGTGTGTGTGTGTGTGTGTGTGTGTGTGACTCCTCAGAGCCTGGTATTAGTCGAGCAGCCGGCTGCAGTGTCAGATGTTCAGTTGGCGGGGCAGGTGAAGGGAAAGATGGGGTAACAATGATTCACGTCCCTTCACAGGGGCTTGCAAATTCATTTAATGGCTTTGGAAAGTGGCTATGTGCCACTGATGCAGTTCCATAGGAGAGGGGAGGGATTTTAGTTTTAAAACTCTGGTTGGGGAAGGACTGACAAAATTCATAGCCTCTTGGATTCCAGTTTGTCCATTTATAGATGAGAACCTCACAAAACACAAACAAAATGTCTGTTGGCAACTTGGGACCACAATATCAAAAGTTAAAAAAATATTTCATGGCACATTTAGTCTTTTTTTTAGTGAGTGTCCTCCTCATCCTTTCGCCTGGTGGTAACAGTGTTACTAAATATGAAACATTTAGCTGACCTGAAAACACAAACGAGATCTTGTCTTTACTTTGTTGTGGCAATACATGTGAGCGACATCCCTGGTAGCTATGTCACCTCTCGCGAGAACTAAACCACAAGTTCCTTGCGGAAATAAAACAACTAAGTTCTTTACTTTGTGCTTATATATATAGCATAAAACAAACAGGTCACGTTATTGAGTTTTTTCACAAGAGTTTGACGAGCATCATGGCGATAATTCTTAAACTTCGGCAAGTAGCTGTCTCTTTTTGCACGAAGAAAGAAATGTGATTTCCGCATCCGTTCATTTTGATTTCGCGGGGTTGGCACGAAAGAGCGAGCGTAAAATGTTGTGTTTTATGGAAATACATCAACCGAGAATATATTCCACTCGCTTCTGGAAGATATGGCATTTTCTCTAAGCGAGAGTTAACAGTTAATTCAGCGTTTAAAACCGATAGTTCTAAAGTTACTTAATCGGGTCTCGTCGCGGCAAAGTATAAAGTAAACATCCAGATTCAAGCATGTCACTGCTGTTCGTGGTGGAACAGGCTATCCAGACATGCAAAGCTGAGCAAGCCAGGATAAATGACTGCATCAATCTCTACAGGGAAATTCTACAGACCTTGTAAGTGCTGTACACCTGAGTCATTAACTTCAATGTTGTACCAGAGCTCACTTGTGTGTCCTTATGTTGGGAAATAAACTTCTTTTGCGTATACAAGTAAAAGAATCTTCAAATGAAACGATTATTTAATGTGCTGATCTTAAGTGTTAGCCTAAGTGTGTAGCCCCGGTTTGTGCTACCCATGTGCGACTATACAGCTCAAGAAAAGTGAGGCCAGTGTACAGTGAAACAATCACTAAAGTCACGGAGGTCAGAAGTAATGATTTATATCACGTGTGTTTCCTTGTTAAATAGCTGTTCATGTCTGTAGCTTGCCAGATAGATGTTCTGACTGTATAATTTGACTATCTGCGTGATTGGGCAATCATCCGGCGCTGTGGCTTAGTTGGTTAAAGCGCCTGTCTAGTAAACAGGAGATCCTGGGTTCGAATCCCAGCAGTGCCTTTTTGCTGCACACTATTAGTTAGTACTAGTAGTCTCTCCACTGAAAATGACAGAGGCGAAGTCAGTGTGATGTGCTGACGAATTGTCCCAGATAAATTCATGTAATTCCAGGCTCACTTCATGATCTTCATATCAGGTCTTGTTGTAAAGTTTCATATGTAAAAAAAAAAAAATTCACACTAATAAAATACAGATCATCTGTATGATAGAATTCCTGTTGAGGTTGTCAGCTAATCTGCAAATTATTATTTATTATTTTCTGAAGTGATTGATTGCTCTGTAAAATATTAGTTGAGTCTGTAGTCACATGCATTTGTTTGCCATAGAACATCACAATCCAAGACCATCTCTGAGGAGTCAGAATGTGCAGACCCTGCTGCTACAGGTGACTAAAAAAAGAAAAAAACATTCGTTATTCATCTATTTTTCATATGTTGAACAAAGGTTAAATAACTAAATTGTAACCACGTGTTTCCATGCTGCTGTCTTCAGTTGCAAATACGTCACCAGGGGAGAAGGAGGATATAGAATTGCTTGAGCGAGCACTGGAGAAAGCCTTTCAGGTTCGCACTGCCTCGGGAACTTCAAAAAAAGACCCAGAGAGAAACAAACAGCCTGGACCTAAAAAGGAACTGGGCACTTCAACTATCACATCAAAACATGTAACACAGTCATCTGCGCCGTATAAAGGAACTCAAGCAACTAACAGATCAACCTCTAAATCTGCCTGTGCTCACAGAAATGAGCAGAAAAAACCAGGAACATCCGTATCCTCTGCACTAGGCTCAAGACCGTCAACTAGAAACAATCCCGGTCTGTCCAAAACCACAAATAATAGAAGCATAATCCAGAAGCATCCTGTCTCATCAGCTGGGGTCGTGCATCACCAGGCAGCGAGGAAATCGCAGCAGGCTGCTTGTGCGTCTGACTCTCTTGATCCCGTGTCATCCTTGCACTCTAAAGACAAGACCGTAAAAAGCAGCGTGCTGAGTGGTGATCACCTGGGCAAAGCTGCATCTGTCTCCGCATCTTCTTCAAAAAAAACAGTGCGTTTGACACACAGAGATGAGTCTGGAGCTCAGAGTTTGCTTCATCACGATGGGTATGTACTTGCACAACTACTAATCATGTTTTGTCGGTCGCAGTTGGAATAGGTGTTCTGTTAAAATCACTCTGTTTACCTTTTATTCACAGCAGGGCACCTTCTGAGCAGACAACAAAATGGAAATCTCTCAGGAGCAAGCAAAATAGGTGCATAGGTTATGTAAGACTATTCCACTTTATTCCACAGCTTTGCTTTGGCACTAAGTTTCTGTCTCTACGTTATCATTAGGTTGTGGGACAAAGTTATTACCCTACAGAGGAAACCTGTGCTGGGGAGGAGTCACTTCATGGAGAGAATGAGAGCTACGGTATCCTTCCTTTTTCTCATGAAGCCCCTGAAACTGGGGCGGGGAAGCCACAGACATGTTTTCCACTGTGTGCAGTTTTAAGCTTGGGAATATAATCAGTTAGAGTTCCACGGCTACTGACACACAATACCCAGCTACAGGAAATTGGTAAAATGTGTCTGAACAAATGTGAATCATTCCCATGAAGTTCTTGAGAACAACTGGATAATCCTGTGCATGGTCCTTAACCATGTCCCTTTAGTTTCTTAAGGACTGGCCGTGTGGCAGCCCAGATTTGACCAGGGCTCTGCTCGACGGGCTGACTCACCAAGGACACGACCTCGCCCAGCCCTGCCAGACGAAAGAGCTTCTGGCAAAACAGTCTCTAGGATCGGCCGCAGAGCCGGGTGAAAGCCTGAACAGAATTATACATGCGAACACACAATTAGTAGTAGAGAAATGAGGAGTAGATTAATGACGCACGTGTGTGGGTGAGAAGATGATAATTTTGGAAGAAACTGCGCAGGGGGTTGACAGGAAGTGAACTTTGTGACAGCTGTTTAACCGATACATCAGTTGAGCTTTTTCCTCTGCCACTGGTGCTTAGCATCCTCGAGCATTTGAAATTTTTCTGTAATTGTAACAATAACAGTGACTGCAAACACAAGACTAGTCGAGTACATTGGCGTAGAAATCGTGACCCCGTTTTAGACTCTGATCACCCACGCTGTGTTTGAGTTATCATGTCTGGGTGTCAGGGTGTCACTCACTCAGTTTCTATATGTAACATGGTATAATTTCCATTACATCCACTGACACGATTATAATGAAGCTTAAAGCCCAGAGATTTTCCATTCACGCCACTCAAATGACCGTATCACCTTCAGGAAAGCAGTTTTGTTTATGTTTACCACTTTATAATGGTGATGAATGTGGCGTGCTAACGAGCTAATGAAGCCCTCTCCATCTCGACACATGGAAAATGAAAACAGAGCCGCAGTGAAATCTCAGTGCCAGATCAGTACTTTCCTTGGCCTCGACAGATCCCCTTCCCTGTGATGGTGGGATTTTAAAGCCTTCTATCCTGACGTGGCTATGGCAAGGGCCTAGCTATTTAAAGCTGAGGCTGCAGAGCAGAAAAACGTTTTAGGGTACGGTTGCTCACGCTCACGCTCTAAAAATAACCATATTTTCCGTCAGAGTGGGAAGCCTGGGATCGATGGAGGCCAGAGGGAGCCTGTCTTTATCCAGCTGGGCCGAACAGTGCCTGGGAAGATGGGATGATAGCACCCCTGCCCCTGACTATAACCTACACATCAGAGGCAGAGCTCATTGAGCTGGAGAATCTGAGGATGCGGGTGGCCCTGCTGCAACAAGAGATTAACCTGGAGCAGGTAAGGGTTCTTCAACCACCTGATAAATTTGAAGTAGTGAGGGAAAACTACAAAAATGAAATGTGCTGACAGCCATTTCTTCTATGTGACAGGCTCTGTTGGACACTCTGTCCCCTCAGCTCTCACTTATAGCACCTGGGCCTGGATGTCCCAACCCCAGTGCGCTGAGAGATATGTACTCCCTGCTGGGTGAAGGAGGGGAGCGTTTCCCTGCTACAGTTCTGGACTCTGAGCCCGATTGACCGCAGAACAGACAGTATTACGCCAACTCACCAGTGCATGAGGTACGCTGTCCTCCCCATTCACACGCATCAAGAGTAAGACAGCAATGTAAACACCTCTTGGTGCAATATCATCACAACAAGCTCTGACAGTCAATAGAACATTGTATAGTTCACAAAAATAAGATTAATCACAGGACCTTTATATTGGATTGCTAAAAGGTAAAAAGGTCGTTGACTAAAAGGTTGTTCCAAATAAAGTGATAAGTCAAGATAATATTTTTCCGGGAACAAAGAATGTAGTTCATTATTGTGAAGAATCTATTTTCAGTGACTGTGGCTTTCGTCGTTAAAAAGACATTGATCCGGCTCTGCCTCTGTTTAAATCATATTTTAATATAGTTTCTATCGCACAACAATTGATACCTAGAATGATGTATAATGGAAAAAAAACTCTAAAAACTGGCGGGCACTGATGGAATCTTCCCAACACAGACAATGCCAGCAGGTGGCACTAGACTCATAGAGGAAGCGACTGCAGAACCCACTAGCGGGCGGCTACTGTTCATGTTAGAAATGAGAAGTGCTGTTTGTCAGCCATAAGATGGAATCTGCCTTTCTCCATACGATGCGGTTTATGATCTGGCATACGGTGAATGACAGATAACACATATGGAGCCACACTTCTCCGTGATCTGTGAAAACTGGGAACTGTGGTTTTGCGGGGGTATGTGAGATGCGGGGCGGCGGCGGGGGGGGGCTGGAGAGGCCGAAAAAGCTTGTGCCCACAGATGACGTGCGGATGGCACGGGGCTGTGCCGGCCTGGGCAACAGGTGGCGCCTTGTGTTCACACAGCGGGACGTGGGTGTTGGAGCCCTGCTGCACCAAACCTGGCGCGCACGCACAGAGCCGGCTGAGTCACAGGGGCGATGCGCTCGGGGGGCCTGGCTCTCTGCATGCCGCAAGCTGGAAGTGGCATGTTTCCCTGAGGACTAAAAAGATTAGAAAAGGACTCCGATTTTCACATCGAGCACACTGAAACAACTGCTCCTGACTTAAATGAGATATACGCACACGTGTTCACTAGGCCTCCTCTTTTACCACACCATAAGGGTCTCACCACTTGCGGATCGCTGCCAAGTCATCCGTGCGGGACTGCAGCAATGTGCCGCAGGCTTCTGGTCCGCCCATACGGTCTTGGATCCGATTCGTCATCAATATCAAATTGGGAGTGAAGGAGGAGGGAGGGATGCATCCCTGGGATCATGTCGACATTACACAAAGGGCCCGCTGGGAGTGGCACCTACGCAACCCAGCCTTCCTTTGACCTGCATACATCAGCTGCTGCCTGGCTCTGGCTGTCAGAAACAGAGCTGCCCCCACCCCCCTCCCAGCATGGCCTGGCGCTGCCCAGGTTACTCATGTCTCACGACTTTGTCCTGTATTTCCCACGCCTATATTTCTCACACAATGGAAGATACGCTAGTAATTTCACTTTCCATGGAAGAAGCTTCAATTTCTTTCCCATGCCAGCACTGCTGTGTATCACACAGACTCTCACATAGAGAGCAACAGAGCTGGATAGGCTTTTCTTTGTCACAAACATTCCTTCTTGCTTGTTCACTTTTTTCTCCCTTTTCATTTCCACTTGTTTTTTTTTTGTCCGCCTTAGTCAAAGGCAACACTGGAGTCCAAGTAAGAATCCAGAGAAACCGAACAGTGCTACCAAGAATCCACTTCTCTCCTTCAGATGCCTGTTGCTCTTGAACATCTCTTTTCTCTTGCACCCCCCCTCCCCTCACAAACGCATTCCTCACTTTCCCTGGTTTGCTCCCCTTGTGCTCAGCCCTGTTGCCGATCGAGCCACAGCAGATTTGTGAAGTCAGTGTGTTCATCAGTTAGGCTGCAGTCGGGTTCCGTCTTCGATTTCCCCCCCGCCATCCAGCCAGTTTAAACCAGCTTCCGCCGTCAAGCTGTCTTTTCTGTCAAGACAAAGAAGATAGTGTCTAATCTAAGCAGCGGTTGTCCTGTGCAGACAGAGGCATGTTAGGCATTTATATGAAAGCATTATGTATCTCTTAATCTGATAATGTGCGCCTTGTGGGCATTAAAGCTGATTGGTTGCAGTGTCGTCCTTCACCCTCATCCTCTGCTCTTTTGATACCCAAGATGTCATGGACTACAGTTTCAGGGCCTGCGAAATTTCAAGAGAATGGGGTCATGTGATTATTTTTTTTTCAGGCCATGCCTTTCATGCATATCAGAGATGGCCTGTTGTCTCATCACATATGTGCAACCTTTAAAAACACTTGAAACCTTGTTTCTCCTACAAGTGGTAAATTCAATCTCCACAACTGTTCATCATCAAACAGCCATCATCAGGTTCACGGTTTTCAATTTTGCAAATGAGCATGGAAAGAAAAATTAAGATAAATTGTTGCAGTAGTAAATCCATTAATGAAAAGATTTTTTTTTTAAATCATTGGCATTCAGCTGTGTAAACAGGCTTCTCCTTCCCTAACGTGGCTTTTTCAGATATGGAGGAGTAATCTTGGCCAGCTCCGGAGATCTCTTTATTTTCTAAAATCACACCGGGGGATGAACTACTACGAGGTTCAGTTCCATTCAGAGAGGACTGACACCAGCAGTGTGTGTGTGTGTGTGTGTGCGTGCGTGTGGGTGGGGAACTAGCGGGGGCTGTTTGTGTTTTTCGTTCTGTCGCGTGTGGGCATGCTCATTAGTGTATTTACACTTTGATTGTAGACGCGCTGAATATTCAATGTGCTCTTACTACTCCGCGTCTTCGGGTGCGTGTGCATAGCGGGGAGGACTGTGGGTGGGAGCACCATTGCTGTATAATCATGTCCATACGGAGGTGACACATCTGTGCTGTTGCAATGCGGGGTGAGATGCCCCCCCTCCTTCCCCCCCATCAAGGGTTTGAGGAAAGTAGCTTGCCGGGCTGAAATAGCGAGGGGTTCCCCTCTCTCCCCCGGATCCCTGGACACCAGTAGGTGTCTGTTCCCTGGGGGAGGATTTTCTACTGCAGAAAAACAAGAAATTAAGACTGCAACTGAGAGGCAGTGATGGAGAGCTGAAGACAAGAGGGAGCAGTTAACTCTTCTCCCCTCCCCCTTCCTGTGCTTCATCAACCCCTATTCTCCCTGCTTCAGTGTTTGACGTCACACAAAAGTGGACCAATCGGAGAACTTGGACTTCCCCGTTTTTCCTCCCCAGCTCCTCCCCCCTCGGTCCTTTATATATCCCTCATCACTACGTTCGGCAGAGTGTACAATGTGCTGCCAGAGAGCCAACAGGCACTGTACAGAGAAACAGCCGGAGTGGGAGGGAGAGGAGGGGAAAGTGTGAGTGGATTTCAGCGCTGACTTAGGAGCCCTTCAACTGACACGCTCCAGCCATTCCTGCCATCCAGTCATTTCTCCGGTCTCATATAGACCCCCCTTCTCCTTCCTCTCTTTCTCTGCCCTCTCTCTGTCTCTTTCTGTTTCTCCAGGCCAGAGCCGACCGCAATCGTGATCCAAGAGGCCAACACTGCAGCGTGCTTCCAGGGTTCATCAGCCCGCGCCGTCGGGATGGGCTGCACAACGGGCCACCTGGGATGTCAGCCTCAGCCCCAAACCAGCTCGGGGCAGGAGGGTCAGGCCTTGGAGGCTGGCGGCGCCAAAGTCCCCGAGGTGCTCTCCTCCCTGGAGCGCCTGTCCCAGGCCACTGGAGGCATGGAGAAGTCCTGGTACCGCTGCATCTTTCCCTTTGGAATCATCTCTTTGGTGATCGGTGTAGCAGGAACAGGGGTGACCTACACCTATAACGATCTGCCTCAGACTAAAGTGGTGTCGGTGGTGCTGCTCGTTATGGGTCTTTTGCTGTTGCTGATGGCCACCGCGTGTTGGACTGTCCATAAGAAGAAGAGGAGGAAAAAGAAAGAGGGAGGCTCGTTCACCTCCGAGCAGTGTCCCCTGTGAGGAACATGGGGGAAAACAGTAGGAGGAACTCGAAAGCAGAGACATGCCCAGGGCCGGGGGCTCGAGGGTTGGCTAAAGAAGCCACCGCTTCGCCTCCTCCCTGTGCCAAACCCCCCTTCTATTCTTTGTCACAAAGTTTGGTTCAGCTCACACTTGAGAGCACATGGGCTGAGAAATCACAGAGAGTGGAAGGACAGATAGGCAGGAAGCTGAGCATCTGTTTAGTCTGTAAGGTTTGGATCGTTTTGGATTGGCGAGGAGGGATCATTGATGCCTCACACGCTCTTTTATCATCAGACAGCAGGTGTCCAGTGTCAAAACAACCTCAGAGGAGACGCACACAAATATGCACTGCGCGCCGCATGCATATTTACACGCACGGATACATGGCCCTCGCAGTCCTCGCTCACATATGCACTGGCAGCCACAGCGGGAGCTCACGGAGACACCTAACACGCTATGCGGAGCTGCTGCTGGAGTCAACGCTGGCGTCACTAGGCACGTCAGTCACAGCATTCCTCCTGCCCGGACAGGTGACTCTCCAAGAGGCCAGAAGTGGGCCAAAGACGGCAACCCGATACCCAGCCGAAAGAGCAGCGCACCCGCGTCAGCGGCCAGCGTCATTCACTCGTCCTGTGACACCGCAGCAATGTGTTGGGGGCTTTTTTTACGCAATGGGAGAGTGGAACTTGAGTCCGGCAGGATCTTGCTGGCATCTGTGCGGACGATGAGCTGGAGAGGGCAGAGGACCTTCGGGGGAATCGGAAGGTTTTTGTTTTTGTTATTTTCGCCTGTGCTCAAATAAAGATTCTGGTGCACTAATAGACTGTCGGACCTTGAGCTTCACCGCTAAGGAAAAAAAAAAAAAAGATTTGCACACGCGGCCATGACCGTGCCGAGCAGGAAAACTTTCATCAGAGTAACACGCTCTCGGGGCCTTTTTCGTAGCGTCAGCTCCACATTACAAAGGCAGCGTGTGGCGTGGTGCTGACTTTTCTGACTGATTGCCCTCCTGTCAGCGTGTAAGCATTTCCGCCCAGGCTTGTGTCTACGTGGGGCACCCCAAGTCCGCACAGGACAGGCCAGGATTATCGAAGGACACTGCCCGAGGGGACATGCCGGACATGCAGGGGCACTTTGACTGATCCTGCTCCCCTACGGCCCCTCCCGTTTGGTGCCTTGAGCAAGCACTCATGGAAAAAGGCTCTGTCGCATTCCCCCGTTTCCATCTGAACTCCTGACAATTTCCCCCTTGCTCGCTCTCTCTCGCTCTCTCTCTATCACAAATGGCACTCCATCCCATATGCCTTCCTCCACCCGCCATCCCCAGTGTCTTACTATATCCACCTCATTTAGCCCAGGAGGAAGTATCTGCAGTCTTCTGACATGCAATTTAAGACACACACATGCCGAGCACCTTAACTGAAAGCCCCACAGTCCATTTGTTTTTTATTTTTCTAGGTGCCAAAGAGTCTGGATACTTTCCATCCTTGTACTGGAAAGGTTACTGACTGAGGCCGACCCCTTTGTGAGTCTGAAATGAGGCAGTTCTCGTTTGAATACTGATTAATGTGTGCGCTCTAAGTGAGTTTGGGGATTTCCCCTGTCCCTACGCTTCTTTATTTCAGAGAGAGCCGGTGAATGTAGCTGCGCTCGGCTCCACATCTGTGAATAGGTGGTTTCTGTCGGTGTGCGGGTCTCACAGGATGAGACGCACAAAAGGCTCTTTATTCCTGCGGCAAACATTCTGGTTTCTGTCGCTGAATGTAACGTGGGATGGAAGGCGCGAGTGCAATGTACAGAATGTATAGACAGCTGAAGGGAGTCTAGACAGATATGCTCCATATGAATGGCCAGCTCCTCAACCCCCTATCATTCATCACTGTTGCACTGACTCTGGCCGCCCGACTGGTGACGCTTGTTGCTTGAGTACAATGCGTCTATGCCTTCAGGGGTAGCAGGTTACACGCAGTGCCAAAGATCGTCCTGAAGGCCAGCTCACCAATCGCAAGGCTGCAAGTTCCTGCCTGCTTCGGGGGGGGGCAGTCCAATCCTCGCGCACTGTTTTGGGGGCTCAGCGTGCACTTAAATGTTCTGTTGCACGCTGACAGTCGGCCAATCTCTGTAAGTTTGAATAAAGGGAAGGAAGGGAAGAGGAGGAAATAAGGAGGCGATAGTGGACGGCAGGAACAAAACCTGGGAAGTCATTCCTTTCACTTTTATGTGGGAGTTGGGAGCCGCCGCTGTGGTTAGATTGGGGTCAACCGTCCCGAACAGAGCAGTATTGTTCGTATGGGATATGATGCATTACTAGCGGCAGCGGCGGTGAAGATGCCAAGTTAAGCGGGGGTGGAGTAGGGCTCCCGTGGGCCTTTTTTCTGCCGTCACAAAAGACACAACACAACACAGATCTTTCTGCAGCTTCAAACATTTAGATATTGTACGGCCACGTCACTTTCTTTCAAGGTAGACGTTGAAGGAAAGACTTTCAAAGAGTATCAGTGAGTATGTTTTGTTTTTTTTTTAACTCAGTGCATCTGCTGAATGTTGAGACAAGAGAGAAGCCCAAGGATTACATGACATTCGATTGCTACAGTGACAACATAGCAGACTCACTTCTCTATCTATCCGTCTCGCTGTGCTTTGCCCAGATCTGCTCACCTGCGTTAGTGTTTGCCGTAATCGGTTGATGGGTAGTTTATGGAGCATAAACCTATTGCGGACGCAAATTCGAAGGTGTGCGTTCATTTCTTGCCGGGATCATTGTGTTCGCAGAAGGACTGTGCGTGGGGATAATCTTCTGACTTTGTGGCAACAGCGATCCAAAGACTTGAGAGGAAGAAAGAAAGCGAGAGGGTGAGAAACCGAGCAAGCGAAGCAACAAAAAGGCAAGGCAAGGGAGGTGCACACACTTTCTACTCCGCCGTGAATTTTTCAGCTTGGCTGAGTACACATTTACCATTTTGTACAGTTGTGTTTGCATAGTTGTACTTGCTAATTTTCAAACTACCTTGTGCCAGTGTGTTGTCATTAAAAACATTGACGGCAGGTGACCAGAATTCGTTTTGGGGTTTTTTTTTTTAGAGAATTGAAGTGATTTCCCTTCTGCCTTCTGAAAAATAAAAAAGGGAAAATCTACCTCTCTGCTGCGGGGGAAAATACACCCTCATCCAGTGGACAGCCATGCTGTCTGCCTATGCTGTTTGTCACTCCGGTGAGTGACACAAAATTTACTTCTTTGTGTGCCCTCGAATATTTGGTGCTGTACATATGACTATTTTATATTTGTACTGTATATTTCTACTCATGTGTAAATTTTAACTGTTGTACTAAATAAATGATATGTGGTCCTCGGCTCTGTGACTCCTACATTTATAAACAACTTTGCATTAAATTACTTTTCTTTTGGGCATCATTCCAAATCAAAACAATTTATCTGGATGGATCTGGAATAACCTTCAGACGGGGCTGAAGACAGACAATAGACTGACACTGTTTTGACTCTGTATTTGAAAGATGTGCACATTCGATTTTAATTGTCACCACACGACCTTTAACAGTGAGCAAAAAAAACACCCATTTGGCTGACAAGACCTCCAGAGTTTCCCCTGTGCTTGAAATTTCCACACATTGCCCTGTGTTGCCCTGCCAGTTTGGATGACTTGATCAGGTACCCAGAGGCCTGTGGGATGCTTTGGTTGCAATGAAGACAGACTGGCCTGCATGGAGCAGAAGGAAAGACACCTCCTGCTGGCAAAATTACAAAATAGGCAGACTGCTCCTCACACTGACAAAGATATTCTACATATTATTAACATAACACGTCTGTGTGTGTAAAATTGCTACAACCTTTCGTTTCACAAGGAGATTATTTTGTATTTGATGAGCACTACGCATTTTATCATTCACAGTTAACTATGCTGGGAAACGGCCATGGGTGGGGAGGGAACAGTGTTTAGCTCTGGATAAAGGGTGGGGAGTTCAGCAGGGGGAAAGTGCAGATGGGGTGGAAGTGGTCAGTTGGATTGCTGGGGTCAGCAGAGATTACAGGAAACCAGATGGGAGCAACTCATCCGCCTTGCAGTCTCCAGGATTTGGCCTCAGACCCAAGCATTCAGCACTTTTTGGCTTTTATCATACTTTAAATTATACAAAAGTGACATCAACTTTAAATGCAGCAGACAGCAAATTCATGACATTAAGATGTCCTGTTTGAGTTTGAGCTATACTGGGGCCTGGTGACTCTATTTATGTTTTATTTAAATTTCCTGCTGGCTCCAAATGATGTCTTTGTTGTGGGATGGAGTTTGAATTCTTCTCCAGCAATTTAAACAGCTGTTTTCGAGGCAGGTGTAGATCAACATTACACATGCCTGGCTAGACAGTTAAATTAAATCACACAAAAGGAAATTAAAGTGCAGTCTCTATGAAGGTATTGTAACAACAAAAATGTATTGGATTTAATCCCTTAACATAGTACTGTCAGGTGCACTGAACACTGGTTATTTTTGATTATTTCTGGATGAGCAGGAATAGGTGACACTGCAAATTACCAACAGGCAAAAAGAGCTTTTCTCCATCCCATATTTCTTTCAAAAATATATATTTGACTTTGGGGTTCATTAATTAATGGCTACATCAGGGGCAGCTCTTATGAAGTACGAAGTGTAAGTATAAAGTGCTCAGACATGGATTCATCACTCTCCCAACTATTTCTCAGATCAAACGCAATGGCATTCTGTGGGAGGCATTAACCTCATAATGACACATCTTTTTCCGTGAAATTATGCTGAGAAATAATGAATGTTTGAGGAAGAAAAATTATAGACTTGGACTTCACAGTTTTTGTGAGCACACACTGTTGTTTCATTGCTATAATTATTTTCAATTTAGGTTAAACGCACCAACTGATTTCTTTTCCCTGAAGCCATTACTGCTCACTTTGTGTTATACTGAGAAGAAAGGCTGAGATGGATTGGAGTTTCTATGGTAACCGTGACTGCATCCAGTTGAGGATGGCATAGCCCCTGCCTCGTCTGAGGTCACTCAGCTACAAGATAATTTGATCATACGACACTTCCAGTATGAAATCCAGCAGGAAGTACATGTCACGACTGCCACAGAGAAAAATAGCAGAAAATTATATGTATCTAAGTTCACATTCATAATAGAAGAAGCGAAGAGGGCCTCATTTGGCTTGCTCTATTGCTGTATTTTTGGCTGGTAGAAAAAAGAATATAGAATATTGTTAGATTTAAACTTAGTTCCTTCCACTCTTCTTAAACTACTGAATGGCAGAGGTGATGCTGAACGCTGGTTCTTCTAGGTGATAATGATGAGATTGGTTGAGTGAGCAAGTGATCAATAGAAAGTCTGAAAGGAACAAATGATTACTTGTGGTCAAGAGTCATTAATGACCCTCTTTTAAATAGCAGCAATCAAGAGGACACTGTTAACCCAAAAGAGTAGTCTATTTATTCACAATGGGGATGTAACACAAAAGTCTTAATCATTTTGTCCTTTCCTCAAAGGCAGCTGAGACAAAAGCCGAACCAATCTGTTGTTTCATTTGTTTACATTCCTGCTTTGTTAATAGGTTTGTGCGTGTCTGTGTGTGTGTGTGTGTGTGTGTGTGAGAGAGAGAGAGAGAGAGAGATTGTGCTCCTTTATATGGAAAACATCAATAATCTTGTTTGCTCAACTGAGGTTTTCGTTCTTTGCGCTTGACCTCTGCTGACATATACTTAGGTTTACTAAAGGGCTTCTTTTTTATGACCTATAACCCTTGCAGGATCATAGCAGTTCAATGTGTGCTTCCATATTTTGTCTTGTGCCACAGGCTGCAAAAGTTAATCTGCATTAAGTAGACTACAATTTTTTTTTCTGTCCTACTCTATATTTTTTAATCGTGCTAATCTTGTTGGTCAAAGGCCTTTACTATTACGTCATACCAGTCGCAAATATATCTTAGTCCAAATATCTTAATTTTTTGTCCACATGCTAAATTAATCGGAATGCATTTAGGGGGTCAACTCCTCACCAGAATTACAATATAGAGTGCTTTTTCACAATAATGACCTGGGCTTATAGAAGAACAAACTCTTTGGACCTGTACAGACCAAAGTCCAATATTAGAAGTGACAGATCACCTTTTACGGTTAATGTGACACAGGAGCCCAGCACTTTCTCTGCTTGTTCTGGAAATTAATCTGGTGGACTCGGACTGTGTGCCTGTCCCTTTAAACATGGTACCTTTAAATTGTATTTTCACTTCAACTACATATCCCACAATTCACAGAAAATAGGTGGTTCAATGGTCGTGCTTCGTAATCAGGTCAACCAATCATATACATCCACTGGCGAGCGCGTACTTCGAAATGGCATTACGTTGTCCAATGATCTTCTGATACTGTACAGTTTATAAAATCTGACCAATCGGTGTTACTGTTCTTCAGGATGCCCAATGAAAGAGGCATTATGTAGCAGATGGGCGGTAACACACTTGACCTATCAAATTGAATGTGGAGTTTAAACGGTAAGCGCGGGCGGTCCTAGAGTAGCTGTGGGGCGGGGCGAAGTGGGGTCGCGTGCTTGAATTTGAATTCAAGTAAGAACTAGTAATTCGGGAAGTTATTAGACTACTACTACTACAGCCCAACAGAGGCAGCGAGCTATATTGTTACAAGGCATATCTTAATATCTGGTGAAAGACCGTGCAGGTTTATATGCGTGTAAAATTATTGCTTCTATCGCCGCAACGTTTAAATCGCTGGTCATTGTAGGTAACATTACAGCAGCACTGCTTGAGAAGCGATCACTCCACTTGCAATGAAAGCAGGCGGTAAGTAACATAAGACAACTTAAACTTACTTTTACCACCAGAAATTTGGGAACGACTTAATGTAATGCGCGTGTATTAAATTCTTGCATTTCCATAGTTAGCTCTGGTAACTAGCTACTAGCCAGCCAAACGTTCACCGGGGGTAGACATGGATTCCTCCTGTAAGTTACTGTAGTTTTAAATGGGTTAATGTTGGCAGTATTTATATAAAACGTTTGCCATCCTGACATTTTAAGCGTCTTGTGGCCATTAAAAACTGAAATATATGGTTAAATTTCATAAACGTAGCCGTAACTTCACGTTAGTAGTATTTGAACCACAGGAGGGAAATTTAGGCGCTCACTTGGTTTGACTTTTCCCAGCCAGCTGCTAGGTTCTCCATCATGAGATGGCTGTTAATACTTACAACAAGTCATTATATTATGTTCCGTGCTTATTTTAATGCACCCGAGTTGATCATCATTCCACGAATTTAAACATTTTCGCATTCAAACAGGAGATTTGTTCAGACCACCCGAAGATAACTTACGTTAGGCGTTTTGAATGTGGAGCCTTAACCTACACTCTGGCGTGCCTGACTCCCAGCTAACATTATAGCTGGCCACTGGCCTGCATTAAATGAACTGCAAATATTTGTTTGACATTAATGTGAGAATTAGACTGGCAACCCTGCACTCGGATGTGAAATGCTTTGAGGGGGTTGTTGTATGAGAACACATCGACTGAGCTTCCCAGTCTCTTGCACTGAATATGAGAATCATACTTCAGAATGGGAAACATGCTCGACAAAAACCTGTGTTGCAGCTGTCTGACTTTAAACTCCTTCTTCTTTCATTAGTCCACTGCCGTTGTTCAAAATGCTACTCAGTTCCAGCACGGAAGCGGGTACGTAAGCGAACTCCAGCCCTGACTTTGCTGTCTCTACCTGAGGAGGTCCTCCTCTGTGTCCTCCAGTGCCTCTCCGCCGAGGACCTGCTGTCTGTCAGAGCAGTGAGTAAATATACTGTACACACTGTAACACCCCGACGCAGCCCTCTAGCATGTACGTGCCATGCCATCCCACATTTGCTTTTGCTTGGTGTCTTATGACCCCTTATGGACCAGATGTTTCCATCACCTTTGGTCTAATTGTCCAAAACGCTTTTACAGGTTCACTCCCAGCTGCGGGACATCGTTGACAACCACTCAAGTGTATGGGCCAGGGTCAGTTTCAGAGACACGTGGCCTTCCCCCAACACCTTATGGCTCTTTGAAAGGTACATTAATTTCTGTTGAATATTTTTAAAAAAAACTCACTCATGTACTGTTTTTCTTCTATTGTTTTTACTCGAGATCTCTCTTTCTTCCTTCAGAGCTGCTGAGAAAGGGAATTTTGAAGCTGCTGTGAAGCTAGGCATCGCGTATTTGTATAATGAAGGGCGTAAGTTAAACACTCCACAACTTCCAAGTTCAACCATTTTTCTAATTTACTCATGTCTATGTAATCATGTCTGTCTTTAAAGTTGAACCTGGTTAAATAAAGGTCAAATAATACTGAGATACATTAAGCCCTTTTGATGAAAGCTCTTCACTTGTGCCTTCTCTCTCTCTCCACTAGCGTTGTTGAGCGATGAGGGGCGAGCTGATGTATGTGGCCGAAAGGCCTCCCTATTCTTCAGCCTGGCAGAGGGCCTGCGCTCTCCCGCGGCGGATCCCTTCATCTGGGTGTTCATCCGCCCGCCGTGGTCCCCCACTGGCAGCTGCTGCAAGGCCGTAGTGTTTGACCGTCTCAAGGCCGAGTGTGACAACAACGCGGTAGGTTTGGCTGCTGCTCGTTCAGATGGCAGGCGACAGCCTTGATGCAAAATTAAGATGCATTCATTTTTAGCTCGTGTCAACAAGTAATGTACCTAAATACCTCCTTTTTTGTTGTCAATGCAAGTTTGAGGTCAAAGGCAATAACAATATGCAGTAATTAATGTAAATTCTTTAGAAAAATCAGGCTGATTGTTACTTTCCCCTGGATGTGGATAGCTTCACAGAAAATTGAGTGCAGTGTTCAGAAGGAAGAGGAGAGCAATGTGTTGAATAATTGAAGTGTAATTTTCTCTTGTCTCTATAGGAGAAGAGGGGGCCCTTGTTGCACTGTTTGGCCAGAGTTTTGCAGCTGTTTGAAGTGAGTATGAAAGTGAGATGGGACCTGACTGTCTGGGTGTGGCGAGCCAAGTTTCAGTTAACCTCCAATCATTTTCTCCTGTCTTCATACAACACAGCCGCTGCCTTACGTTGCCTGTTGATTCTCCTTTCAGCATAAATTGATTCTGATTCTTGACACATGCTTATTTATGTTAAGATGAGAAAATATGAGACAAGGATTTCCTTGTTAGTATGCAGGCGGAAAAAAAAAATTGTCTGTCTCAGTTTGTCATGAAAGGTCTGTCATCCACATCTGGAACCCTGTTGACCTTTTTTTTTCCAGGAGGATGCAAAACGTTCAGATGCCATATCTATGCTGGAGGAGTCTTCGCAGGCTGGCTGTCTCCAGAGCTCCTACCTATTGTGGGAACACAACCGTAAAGCAGCTGTGAGTCTCAACCACCCATTTAGTATTCGTCTCAGAGATACTCTTGAAAACATTGACCCTATTGATTAAGAGCACTGGGCTTTCTCTTTTCAATTTCAAACTCCTACACAGGCTCATTTGTGTGTAGTATTTGAAACTTGTACTAAAATTGATTTCTGAATAGGCCATCATGAATCGGTTAACGTTCTATCGTATTGAATGAGGCCAGACATATTGTTAAACAATCGTATGTGAATTTCAGATGGCAGATCCGGGACGGTACCTCCAGTGTATCCGAACCCTCAGGGACTACGCTGGCAAAGGATGCTGGGAAGCACAGGTGTGTGACTGTGGATAGATTATTGTTTTGAGCCAGTACATTAATGCAGGAGTTGATTTAATTCATTCTCGTGCACATTCAGTCATGAAAGGGCTCTCTGAGTTGCTCTGCAGCTTTATTATCCCTCAGTTATTCACTGTGATAGTACAAAAGACAGTGAAGTGTTTTGACCGTCTCAAAGCCTTTTGACAGCTTTTCATCTGCCATGTTTTTGTTTCACTTCCCACGAGCGGGAAGTTGTACTTGGAAATGCTCTGAGGCAGTGTCAAAAGGTCTTGACAGTTGTTGACATAGTTTTTTTTCCCCCCTTCACTGCCTTTATAAAGCCCAAGCCGCACCGCAGAATCACAAAAAGTATGACTCGTCACGAGCTCTGCAATTACAGCGGCAAACTTTTGCAGCACTCGGGCTTATTGTTGTCTTTGTAGGACGAATCAGTTCAACAAGCCGTCAAGCCTATTTAAGCCTTCCTGAAACGTTCATTTAACACAGAGCATCTCTCTTCCCCCCCCAGCTCTCCCTGGCCAAAGTGTGCAGCAGTGGGAATCCACTGGGTTTGGAGGCGAAGGCCTGCTCTGACTTGGTGGCACAACTCTTCAGTTCCTCTAACCTGGCATCACGGCACTGCTCTCAGGGCATCCTCAGACAAGGCATCAAGGACACCATGAGGTAGGCAGGAACAGTAACTCAAATGTGATTACAGTCTGTCGGTGAATCATATCTTTTAGCAGATGATTAGCAATGGCTTCCTATCAGAGTCATTGTGGAATCTGACTGTTCATCTCAACTTTCTCTAATGACATTACTGAAGAGGAGATGAAATGGAACACCAGCACAAGTGTGCCGAGAGGGACTAGTATGTAACTTTTTAACTGAGGGACCATGCAGCCTTCAGGCAGATTTCAAAAGATTTACCCGTCTTGACTGATTTTTAAGATCAGATTCTTTGTACTAGCTGCGGTACATTTGCCCAAGATAATATTCATTTCCTTAATGCACATGGATGCCCATGCAGGTACATCCTGGTGGACTGGCTTGTGGAAGTGACCACCATGAAGGACTTCTCCAGCCTGACGCTGCACGTGACAGTGGGTTGTGTGGACCGCTACCTGGCTCTGCGCTCTGTCCCAAAGGCTCGTCTTCAGTTACTGGGCATTGCCTGCATGGTAGTTTGTACACGGTGAGACTATGCCTTCTCTGAAATGTCCATATTGTTATAATGGCAATAATTTTGTAAGGATGTACACAGGTTCGAGGCTTTTGTGGAAGGGTGGGGAATAGGGTTGTGGATTGTTTTGAAGGGAAGTGCCAGGATCCAAATGTGTATTGTGTTTTGAAAAAACAACAGAACATTTTTGTACTTTTATGACAACGTTCTGTTGTTTTTCTTTTCAGCTATATCAGCAAAGAAATCCTGACCATACGTGAAGCTGTTTGGCTCACCGACAACACCTACAAATATGAAGATCTGGTTCGAATGATGGGGGAAGTCGTGTCTGTGCTGGAGGGAAAGATCAGGGTGAGTACAACAAAGATACACTTCCCTGTCCCAGCATCTTCTGCGAGGGAGTTCAAGCACCGAACTTTAGCATTGCAGATGTAAAGCCATGGTTATTTTATGCACTTTCCTGCAGAGCCCCACACTGCTGGACTACGGGGAGGTGCTTCTTTCTCTGCTCCCCCAGGAGAGGCGGACCACTCACCTATTCAGCTACATCTGCGAGCTGTCACTGCTCTACTCTGCTCTCTCCGCACCACCACCTGCCAAACTGGCCTGCGCTGCGCTGCTGCTTACACGAGCACTCCATCACTATGGTAATAACGCTCGCTGGCATCCACACACGTACGAACCTAGTCTGTTTGTGTCACACACGCTGGCACGCAATGCAAAAAAATTCAAACAAGGAGGATTTACAGCGCGAGTTGGGTGTGAAGTTTATTTTCACCCTGATGTATGTCTGCGGTCTCCCCCCTCTGCAGCTCCCCTCTGGCCCAGCCAGTTAACCGACTACACAGGCTTCTCCAAGCAAGACCTGGTCTCCCTTTCCGTGCTGCTCTATGTCAAGTGGTAAGTTTCGAGCAGTGTGTGCGTGTGTGTTTTCGCTAGTTTGGTAACCAAGCAATTTATTTCTCTCATCTGCCTCCTCCTGTGCAATCACCTTGTGTGTTAGGCGATGACATTGAGGCCAAGAGAAAATGCTGCGGCTCTACACCGGCAGAGCAGTTAAACCTTTTCTTTTTCATTACTTCATGAAAAGTGATTACCCACAGTGAGGTCAGTTATAATAATTACAATTAGAGAATTAGACCAGTGTTATCATGCCCTTGGATGAGCAATAGCCAGTGTAGAAGCTGTATGTGTTCTTGAAAGGCACATTTTGATTTTTTTATCATAAATTACACTACATTTGCCCTGACCTCAGGAAAAAGGCAGTAGAATAACTAAAAATAGGTTTAATTTCATTATTTAAATGGGGTCAGTCTGTTTAGCATCTTCCATGTGGCTCCAAGTGTGAGTGGAAATAAAATAGGCCTTGATTGGTGCAATGGGTTTCCCAGTTGGTTCCTCACAGGCACCGCAGTTGCAGCTTAACCACTGCATTACCCAGCTTGCACGATTGTTCAATTTCAAAAAGCTGACAAGTGTCAAGCACAAAAAGCTTTAGACCGAACATGCCTCTGCACACAAGGAGGTTGTTGACTTGTACCGTTGGTTTCGACTGTTAATTATTGGCCTGTTAGTCGAAGTTCAAGGATATATAACGTCTTGGGGACTGAAGTGGAGGTTATTGTAAAACCCCTGTATAGCCAAACAGATCAATACAATCCATATAAAAGCTGATTGTTGCCAGAGTAAGTTGTTAAGCCCTCTTTATATATTGCATTGATTTCTATAAGTAGTTTATTTCCTTCACAGCAGGGGAAGGTAGATAATGAACCTGAAGTATTTGTCAAAACAAGTGAACACGTGAAGAATTAAGTCGATACAATTCCCAGGATGTAACACAACTTGTGATGCAGAGAGTCGTTTCTGTTCTTCATTCAAAGCTTGAGGAGCATGTGACCTTGGTGTGGGGCCCTGACCTCCACTTTGGGAAAGCACTGGTTTACCAAATAAGCACTTTCTGTTACTGTGAGAACATTAATTTGGCCTTTTCTCAGTTTTACCACTTCAGGAGTCATGAGCCTGGTGTTTGGCCTTATTGTCACGCAAATCAGTGGTTTCTTCTGTGGAAAAGACATAAGAACAGAAACAAATACTCACAGACTTGTATAATGCTTATTAGTTCCATTTATTTAACCATTAATTCACCTGACAGCACTTTGTCAAAACCTAAATTATAGAAGGAGATGTATAAATGTGTGTTTTATTCTCAGCGAACAAAAATCCCACTGCACTACAAAAAAACACTGCAGTCCGTTTTCCGATTTGTTACTCTACCTTGACTCACAAATGGCGTACATACTACTTTGTGCTTTCCTCCATGAAAAGAGATAACATGAATTGATTGATACATTGATGCTTCTGGCTGTTTTCAACATGCTTACATAGCCACACTGATTAGATATAAGATTGTTTATAACGTCTGGTGACCGAGGCAATGGATGGCCATTAAGGTTTAAGGCAAGCATGAAGCCAAAGAGGGCTGCAGAGTCAGAGAAGTGTGTGTGTGTGTGTGTGTGTGTGTGTGTGTGTGTGTGTGTGTGTGTGTGTGTGTGTGTGTGTGTGTGTATGCAACCATCAGTGAATCACAAACTGAGTCACAGAAACGTGCCTCAGGGTGAGTCACTTTGATAGGTGAATATCATATCGACAAACTGTAATTCTCAAATGGACAGGTAACGAGATTTGTCTCCGAGAGTTGATTATAGAGATGCAGCAAGCAGAGTGGATCAAACTCAGTCACCCCCCCTTTCTTTCTTCAGTTTCAGTCAAGATGTTCCCAAAGACTACAGACACGTGTCTCTGACTGGAGTTAAGCAACGGTTTGAAGACGAGGCCTACGACCACATCAGCAAAGAAAAGGTACCTGAATTTTTTTTCCCCCCTTACTTGCAGGCATTTTAAAGTTATAGAACAGCAAGTCTCTGACTGGTTATGTGAATCTAACCGGTCTAACCTGATATATATTTTCACGGCCTCCACAAGGTGATGGACTTTAAAGAACTGTGTCAGATTTTGGAGATTCCTGAGGTGGAGCCTCAGATGGAGCCTGCCAGCCCCACGGGTCAACCTGCAGACATCCATGCCTTCCTCGCCTCTCCATCCAGCACCAACAAGAGGTAAACCCGTCTCTAACACACAGGTTCCTCATTTATAACACATTACAGCTGGGTGCTATAATAAAATCAAATGACTGTAAAGACATTTAAACATAAAAAACTAAATGTTGATGCTAAGAAATATGCAGCGGTGGATGACCGAGTGTTGTGTATAATGAAACAGCCTGTTGGCCCCTACAAAATTTTATGGGTGCCATTAAATATTTTATTATTGTTTTTGTTTTGTTTTTTAAATGATATAATCCAGCTGTGAGCAGTTTACTGGACTTTTATGATTTTGTAATGGTACCGGGCCTGGTACCAGATGTTAATATAATGACCTTTAAAACCAATGAGCCTGTGGTTCATTGCACCCAGCACAAGCAGGCAATGATAAAGAGAAACCTGTCAGCTGATCGTTAGACCAGAAAAGGATGCTGTACAAGATAGTATTACAATAACCAAAATCCCACATGAAGACTTTGCATAACAACACAGTGACCCCTGCACTCCTCTTGCTCATTTAGCAGTTCTCATTCTTGCGCTCTGTGACACACGCACTTGTCAGCTGTCTCGTCCAGAAGGTGTTTGTTTGTGCCATTGTTGGTGAGATGCTCCAGTGACTCACTGTAACCCATTGTCCGCTTTCATCCAAGGAGACGCGATGATGGCATGCAGGCGCACAGAGCCAGCTTTGTGGCCACGCCCACGGCAGAGCTGTCCAAGCAGGAGGAGACGCTGCTCGGCGACATCCTGGACTGGAGCTTGGACACTTCCTGCTCGGGCTATGAGGGGGACCAGGAGGAAGAGAGCGAGGGAGAGAAGGATGGTGATTGTAAGTGTTGAGAGAGAGAGAGAGAGAGAGAAAGGAAAAGGTGGCTAAGCACATTTATTCCAGTGTGATTATTAGAAAGGTGCCACAGGTTTTTCTTTCCTTTACTGTAGAGCATATAAATCAACTAATCCATATGTGGAGGAGAGTAATGCGTGAGTCAGTCTTCCTGTAGGGCATTATGTAACTAGAGATGACTCAGCAGTTGCAGTGTTCAGCATAGTAAACCAGCACATAAATTTAGGCCCTAATAGTATGCTGGCATTTTCATGGACAAATGTGGATAGATGGCAGTTGCTGTACAGTCTGTGTTGCAGTCTGTAGTTTTGCGTAAACTTCCATCACAATGACCTGCTCTTTTAACGTGACACCTTTTCATCTTTCGATAGCTTCAATGGTATCCATCAAACTACTCCCACTGACTGATGCGGACAAAAGACTCGAGCACTGCAGAGCCCTGTCCAGTGATGAAGACAGCTTCTGTGAACCGGAAAGGGAGGTGAGCCAGGAGTCCCTTTCCCTCTCTGCCGGCTTCCACAGTTCAGGATACTCCTCCATCCAGAGTGTTAGTCCCTCATCCACTTGCTCCACCTCGTCCTCCCTCGTGCCTTGCACATTCAAGACCTTCACCGCTTCTTTGGGCGCAGCTTCTGCTAATGCCCAGCCGGGCTTCCGCCTTTTGGTGCCCATGCAGAGGCCCCGGGGCACCTCCAGCAAACAAGTGAAGAGGAAGAACTCGGCGGCTCACAGTGGAGGTGAGGTTGAAAAAGAAGGCGTGGAAGAGGACAGTTTTTCTACCAACGTGGGGTTTCTGAGCCTATAGACAGTGGTTATCGTAACGGCCCACGGCTGTTCAGAGACCACCTGCTCAGTCATTATCCTCCAGCACTTTCCCTCATCTCTCGACGCTGTTCCTCACTCCTGTCAGTCTGCACTGATCCATCCATTGGCAGAAGATCAAGGAACTTTGAGATTTAAGACAAGTAAGGGAAAATAAATGTGGACTGCCTAGAAACTTTCCTTTCTATTACATTACATTTCACATATGTTTACAGGCATGGCACAATGAAATACCTCCCATGAACCAAGACTCACCGACAGCTCTCAAACCACTGGAACACAACTTGACTTTCCTCAGGACCCTGGTACAACAGTTGCCATTTCTGTTGTTTTACAGACTTCTACAACAACCTATCTCAGATCATGTCAGATAGTTGTAAAAAAAACAACCTCACGGACTTTTTTGGGGGGGGAGGCATGTCCATTGTTAAGATCAAATTCTGAAGATAATAGCTGTCCTAAAATGATTGTTGGATATCATAGTCTCTGATATGCACTGTCTGTACAAGAGCCTACATTGTGTTTGGTGAATGTCAATAGGTGACTACACTGTCATCATCATGGCTGATGAAAATGTCTGTCTGAAGCCTAAAAAATACCATAGTATGAATACTTGTTCAGTTTTGTCCTAAGCTCTCTGTGCGTTTGCCAAAGGTACTGTTGTGGTTTTGTATTTTAAAGGGCATCTACTTAACAAGAAACAGAGCTGTGAAACAAATCTTTTAGTAGTCTGCATCTTCTATAGTTTTGTACATATATTTCAGTTGTGCTGTCGACAAATATTCCTAATCGATATTCCTTAAAAGACTTCTAGCACACTAATCCCACATAGCAACACCGGGGAGACGTTAACCGTTGAGATATTGACACGCTATATGTTCAGCAAGATGTGCTGATAATTGGACGAGCCGAGAATCGCCAGCTGGATGAGGATTGTACAAACCTCCACTGCCATGAACTGTTCAGCTCAGATACAATAAGGCACCCGATGCAAAATGGAACTCAACATGCTGATAAGTTTGTACTTTACCCACTTTTCCTCCCATCTGAATTAGGTCTAGCACTTTTATCATCACAGAAGGAGCGCAATTCAATGAAACTAAACCAATTTTATGCTTGAACAATCAATACTAAAGTATTTCTGAATGGATTCGTTTTGCCTCCCTGTGGAGAAATGGAAGTTCAGACACTAAAGGAAAAATGATTACTTGATGGGTTTTAGAAAGTACTGTATGCCACATTCATGACGCAGTATACAATGTCTAAATGGATGTACTGACTGTAAATACATTTTCAACTGTTACTCCAGACTGGTTTCCACCTGTGTTTTATAAGTGTACATAGTACTATATGTATAAATGGGAAAAAAAGAATATGCCACTACTACTTGAAATTGTTTTTGCTTCATTCCAAAAAAAAGGCTGTTTTCTTTGTGAAACTTCTGTTTTTCAACAGTGCAGTGTTTTCTCATTCGACCTGTGATGTGAATATGGATTTTTTTTGTACTGAGTTCAAATAAAACAAGCCATAAATGCAAGTTTCTTTTCTTTAAGTTTCATGACTTTGCCGCCACACAGGCAAAGTTAAATGTGTAATTGATTTCCCCCAAAACTGATTCCTGATTCCTGAGTTTGGTGATAAGAATCTAATGAACTTATTGCATGGTGTTATATGTATATGTATATATTATTTTTCCCAGCCAAGCTGTTTGGACTTAATGAGAGTCATTAGCAATATGAAAGGAATCCCTGTTTCTTGGAGAAATAACAGCTGAAAGCTCATTTTAGATCATGTGTTTATACCTTATCACTGAGAATGAAAACCTGAGTTCAAGTTGCGTTCAAGAACTCATCAAAACCAGGTGGCACTATTTAGCAGAGCTATAGCCTGGATTTCAAAATATGCAGAGTTAGCTGCTCGCTTCTGTTTTCTAGAGAGTTATGTGTTTAAAAGGAGCAGTACTGCCAGGGAAACTCCTCTGAAAATTAACAGCTGCTTAAAAACTCAACATAGCGAACTAATTTCTAACCAGCTGTCCCAGCACATTGTCTCTTTTCCCTATCATTACCAGATTACACAGTACTATCATGAAGATGGAAATGCTGTTTCAAAGCCCTCCTGCCTTTCCTGGCAGTGTGGAGATTTTTTTCTTTAAATTAGTATTTGGACCGTGAAACATCAGGATTCAATGTTGTTTCCAACAGAATTTTAAAACAGAAAGGCTTTGTTACAAACTAGAGCTCAGGGTTTTGAAAGATGTAAAGTGGATTCAAAAGTCTAATGGGAAAGTGGTCTTAGACTTTGGACTTCACTGTATGGGCTCATTAATGCAGGGATGGTTTAAACATTAAAAGACAAAGTTTCAGTGGTGGAGGAAGTACTGAGATACTTTACTTAAGTAAAAGGACTAATAACAAAATAAAAAAAGTACTCCACTATAAGTAAAACAATGCAAATAATATTTTGAGTAACAATATAAAGTAAGATAAAAAAAAAATAAATAGAACAATGTACAAGAACAATGCTACTGCTACTGCTAGAAAGCGTAATAATATATAAATATGGTAAAATAATACATAAGGAGGAGCCACAACATATAGCAGGATTGTGGTTTTCATGCAGATGTAGCCATGAAATCCAGCTGTTGAGATCACGTGACCCTCCAGTTCCAGCGGGATCACGTGAGGCGTTTTGTTGACGGTTGTCCCTACATTATGCGATGAATTCACGGGCTTATGCCGCAACCGGTGCAATGTCATCTCGCTAACAGGCACCAAACTGGACCGGAGGAGGATCAACCTGGACCGGGCTAGCAGACGTCTTTAGTTGGACCTAATGCTCGGCCGAGCCTTGATGGTGTCGGTGAAGGAAGAAATCCCGCAGTGATGGTTTTGTTATCGGTGTAAGACAAAAAAGGAGGAACTGTTTTTTTGCATTTCGATAGGAAAAGGGACCACAGCGCGTGTAGTCCATGTGCCGAAACCAGCTGTTTGGAGGTAATTGCACATCATTCTGTAATAAAATACCATCGGGTCATGTCGTTTAGGACATATGAAATCAGAGGGTATGAGTCAGTATGTTATGTTTCTGAAATACCTAGCTTTGTTCCTCAGCTCCATCATTAGCATTCATCAGAAACCATAGGGATTGACAGGCAGCTCGATTGTCCAATCAGCAGGCCCAGAAGGCTGCGTTTGACCAATCAGAGAAGAAAAAGGCGGGTTCTGGTTATTAAGGAAAACATTCACGTCTGTAATGGTATTTTTATGCTTATTGTTTGCTAGAACATACTAATGGAAAAATTGGTCGCCCCAAATATGTAGCCAGCGGTCTTCTGAATTCAATTACAGCTATGATACATCAAATGACCCCTGATTTATTATGAACGGGATGGAGCCACTCGGAGATGAATGGTGCCTGTATGAGATTAAGACAGTCCCAACAGACGCAGGTCTGTTGTATTTATTAATTTGTGTGCTGTACTGTGAAGGTCTACACTAAGACAAAAAAATTATTGCTATGAGGCTCCCACGAGGTAAATCTGGCTGCTTTAGCTTTAACAGTTCATGTTTATTGATCTTTGATCCTTGTGTCTACGTGAATATCAATATCAGCAAAAGTTCATATTTCTGTCATGTGTTTTCTTTAGCTGTTTGGTCAGTCATGAAGAGGTGTTTGCTTGTGTCTGTGACTGTCTTCTAGCCCAGTTTCCACTAAAAAGAAAATCTCCTTTTGCTTGTGCAACTGGTTCAGCATGTGGCTGTCAACTCTGTCTGTGTGTTGTTTCTCATTTGCATTTGTCATCATTATCTCTGGCTGAACTCATCACCAGGCTGATATGACATATTTATTTTAATGGTAGCAGTTAGACCTTTTCCCAAGCCCTGTCTTATGATTCCTTGAATAACAAACAAAATCACCATTCCCCTTGTGATGCTGCGATTGCTCAATTTCACTTCTCTTTTATTTAGCTTTCTTGAGTTTTAGTTGAATTGAAACTGAAATCAGACACCTTTATAACCAGCACAGTGGATCAGGGCTGTTTATAAAACTGAACTAACCTTAAAGACACATTTCAGAGATTGTCTACTGTATTAAGGCCATTGCTGGTAACTAAAAATGTCTCTCTCTTTCTGTTTCCAGCCATTGTAGAAGGCTGACTGGACCGTGCCCTGTGTACTGATCAAAATGGCCATCATGAGACAATTTGGACTACTGGTGTGGAAAAACTATCTTCAGCAGGTGAGTTGGAAGAAGGTGGACCTACACCCAAGGCTGTATGTGTCCTTATTAGGTGGTGACATTGTTTGCAACTGTGAAGTGTCAGGCCTAGCTGTGTTTACAGGGCAGAGGCCCTTATGACAGTATTTACTAAGTTATAGGCTCATGTGATATCATAAATACACTAACAGACTAACATTTAGTTTGCTACATCTTCATGATGTTACCCAGCTGCTTATCTGTACCACAGGCTCCAGCTTGGTCAACAAGTGATTAGCTGTCACATGCTTTTCCTGGCCATACATGGCTGTTTCTTTGCATGATAAAACTCCTTGTACCTTCAGATATTTTCTTGCTGTAATTTTTCTAAAATTGGAGTGACATATGCCATGAAGCTTTGCCACGAGAGAGTTATCGCTGCAGTTAGATTTTTTCCTTTTTTTGAAAGTGTCTGTACTGCATGTTTACCTTTTTCATTTGTTGAAAACATGTTAGGCAGGTTAACACACAAACCTGATCAAAATCTCTAAATGAAACAGGGTGTCCCAGCAGATTACTTGAGGCTTGCACAAATGTTTCTTGGTATATCATCAGACTCAGCGTACAGAAGATAGGAAAGAATTTCTACACTAAACAGAGCCTGATCTCCACTGGCATAAAGTATTGGCACATTTCTGGCTCTGCACTGAATGACTGTTTGCGTAGCTTTATTATCAGCTTATGGTTTCACAATGTTGCAACTATTCAGAGTTGGACTTGGCAATCTGCTGCATAACATGCTTATGTGAGGCTATTGCGCCATCACTCTTTGTCCACCCACTGCTGCTCCAGTTGTGGCTCTCTGGAGAATACAGAGACTCCATTAGGACTGGGCAGGAAATAATACTGTGCATCTTGGTGCTGCTTGTCCTCCTTGGCTGCAGAACACTGACACCTAATACATATTAATCACATAATCTACATTTAAGGGGTAATTTATAATCGCATTTTACCTTCACAAGGATATCGTGGACATTTTAGTTTAGGCCTGTACAAGCAGGTTATAAAAACAAAGACTGGCCTCATATTCCCGCACCATCATGGTTTTTTTTGATGATATCCTGACGCATTTAGAAAACCTGTCCTTTGACATGTTTCCAGTTTCCAGTCCAGCAGATTTTGATAGCTGATGAGATTTCAGTGCTATGCAAATTGGATGCTGTACGTGTGTGGTGTCATTGAGCTTGTTCTTTGTCCTACAGTGGCATTGACTTAACCATGTGCAAAATGCGTGAAATATAGTGTGTGAATTAAGAAAAACACACACACACACACACACACTAAGTGCAAGCTACATCAGTGTCATGATGAAAATGATAATCATAAAAAACATTTTTAAACGGATCCGTGTCTTTGTTGTGTGAACTCAAACAGCTGCACATAAAGTTAAAATACTTTGCATGAAATAAAGCATCAATCTAACAGCACTGTTATCTTAATCAGGTAGTACCTGTTGAAAGTAAACTCGACTGAGCAGGCATTCAATTCACACTTTTGGCCTATTCTCAATGTGCATAAATAGGGAATGTGTCTTTTCTTGGGTTTTTATGTATTTCTCTCAGTCATAGCTTTGATTTACTGCTGAAAGGTTGTGGTCTGATATTGGCGCCCGTCTGAGATTGACTGTATAATGTCCTGAAACTGTCCAAGTCACTTTTTACTCCAGTCGTTCACCGGGAAGAGGCCATCATCTGAATTATGCTCTATTTCAATTCTCTGTGAAATCATCTAGTTTCAATTTGGATGAGTCTGAAAAGAATAAATTGAGGCCCAGACCCCATCTTGACGAAAGATTATGTGGAGTTCGTGCTTTCAGAGTTTATTAACGTTTTTGAAATGGGATGAATCCTTTTCTCATTTCTGTGTTTCAGATCCGCTAAAAGTGACTTTATTCTCCACGGCACACGTGTGACTGGATTATGGTGGCATTTGTCAATTTTGATTTAGGTTTTGAAATACCTTAAATGATGTTAATTCTGTCAAGTACAACATCGTCAATTAATCGGAGTATCTTCTCTATCAACGTATTGTATTCACTGATAGAACACACCACTATAAAAAAAATAATATATTATATTCCTCAAAACCTAAACTCTTCTTTTACTCTTTTTTGTCTCTTGCTACCTTACCTTATACATCCTCATCAAACAAATTACTGATAGTCTATCTCTTCCTGCACTCCAGAAACGTCAAATCCTGGTAACTCTGGTGGAGATACTCCTGCCCTTGCTCTTCTCCGGCATCCTCATCGTGCTTCGTCAGAAGGTGCCCTTTAAGGACTACCCGAATGCCACCATCTACGAGAGCTACGCTGTCGACGTCCTGCCCAAGAGGTTTTTGCAACACTTCCAGCTGGCCTACGTGCCCGGCAACTCCAGTGTGGTGCGTCAGGTGGCAGAGGATGTGCGAGGCCGCCTGTTCCTCTCCTCAGGTGCGTGAGAGTTGGGCAGCAAATGGGTGGCAGGTTTCAGTTTCATTCACAACACAGCAATGTTTGGCGGTACGAACAGCGACTCCACTCTTCACGCAAATCTGTGAAAAGCAGGGCATCTGATTGCATTGAATAATTTAACATAAATTATTACATTTTTCATTAACCGTCAAGCTTTTCTCCATATGCTCTGTTAAAAGGAATAGTTTTACATTTTAGGAAATTAGAGAATTAGGTGAACAGATCAATACACCCCTCATATCTGTGTGGTAAACATATGGTTACAGCCCAGCAGCCTGTGATCTTCACCGAGCTGAAAACTTGACAGCTCCCAAATTATAGTTATATTTTGTTATCTATGCAAAAACAAAATGAAACAAAATGTAGAAATGTAATGTTGCTGGATTATTTCCCCCTGATCTCTGTTTTAGGGCTAAATGAAGCCAAACTAAGCCTTAGTTTATATTTACTTATTATACTTACTTATATTTACAGGACAGACAGGGTAGTCAAAGCACAAAATACATTATAACATCAATTTCACTTTAATAGAGTTTACCATCTGTTAAAATAGAAAAAAGTCATTTCCTTATTCTGTTGCGGCAAAGCCAAAGTAAGGGCTGCGTAGCCAGTTGGAGCCGTTGGTAGCACCATCCTTGCTGGTCAACCGCATACCTCAGCTTCAACCCCGCCTGCATCTCGGGGCAGATCTGGCAATACCGGTTCTGCTTGAAACAACCCTCAGGAGAGCAAATACACCGCACCCTTCAGTCGTGTCAGACTGTATCAGATGGGCGCTTAGCTACGGAGCAGCACACTGTAGCATGTTGCTCTTCTCCCTCAGGACACCTCCACCTACACGCACACGCACACGCACACGCACACGCACACGCACACCATGTCTGCATGACGAGCTCTCCAGATAACCATGCAGACAGTCTGGCTGTCAGGAGTGAAGGCATGCTGTTTACATATCTGTTGCCTTATTGTCAGAGGTTGGCAAATGTCAGCACCGGGAGCCTGAAGAGGGACACGAGGCAGCAGGTAGAAGGATGTGTGCGCCTGCAGGTTGTCCTGCACACAGCCCCGTGAGATCCCAGCTCAGCTGTTAATGAATAATTTAACTGATCTCTACGTTCAGAGGGAAAGGTGCAGGGTGTGAGTTTTCAGCAGCAATATGGCCTGAGCGGAATAAGATGACAGTACTTAAAATAAAGGCCTGTGATGTTTCAAATGTCATAGTTTCACGTATTTAAATGATGAAATAATTCTTAAAAGCAGTAGCGTTTAGAGGGCAACACTTTTTCTGTGAGGTGTTGAGATGGTGCGTATGTTTTTTCACGTATAAAAGCGAATTCTGATTTGAGTATTCCTCTGTTGTGTAATCTCTTTTTTTTTTTTGTTGTTGCCAAAACAGTGGCATAGACTTGAGATCATCAGTAACACATGCACAGCTTTCATTAAAACTGACAGAAAGCGCTGCAACTAACATTTTTTACTTAGTTTGATGTTTTTCAAAATACTATATTTAAAGAAATTACGATCACTTGCGTTTACAGAGAAAGTCTGAAGATTATTGAATTTGTTTGACATCAGAAAGGAAGAGCTGTAACCAGGCAACGACTTTGTTTTTACTCAGTCTGCTGCATTATTCATAAATGATCAAACTCACACATGCGTGTCAGCTGAGCTCCACTACCCCTTCACTGAAACCCACAGTAGATAGACACATGCAGCATTACTATGCAGATGTAATTGTGACGGTAAATTTACTTAAGACCAGCAGAAAGCAGTCGGTAATTCGTTTGGGTGTCATGTTTTTCCCCGAATTTATTCTTAAATAAGTTGAGCTACTCCACAGTCTGTACCCACCCCATTTCAAGTACATGGTACAACAGCTGGTTGGAATTTTTAACTAACAAGCCTAATCAACAGCATTCAGCGCATCGCCTTCTTCACCCTCTGTGTGTCTCCGAGCAAGCATTTACCGTATTTTATGACCGGTGGCTAATTCCGCCGTGCTTCGTCAGACTCAGGATACCTTCACATGTGCTTGATAAGTGGAACAGAAAAAGGCCGTTGAGAAATCCAGTTCTGTGAAATTCCGAAATTTCAAAACGACAAAGTGAAAACAGTCTATTTTTTTGTTATTATCTTGCTTTCTGTTTTCGCTAATTCTTATTTGGAGCTTTTGGACTTTTTTTTCAAACTGTGTGTTGTATTGGTGGTCTTATGGTGCTTTCTGAGGGTTCCAGCCTTGGACGTATCTGTTCCCCTCTTTCTGTATCTGTGATCTGTGTCAAAGACGGCATACACGACATGTGGGTGGATTCAAGTCCACTTGCTTCTCCTCAGAATCTGAGCTGCTGTTGATAGTACTGGCCCGTAGAATTCAGTATGCTGACCACGTCTCGACCAACCTCCTGGCTGTCAGTGAGAAAAGCAAGCACCAAGGTCGGGCAATGAGACGGAGTAATGAAAACATCTTCTCTGTATCTGTGTGTGTCTGTGTGCGTGTGTGGTTTTTCTTCAGTGCGGGGCTTTGAAACAGAGAAGCAGTTTGAGGAATACGTGAGGAATGACCCTATGTCTGGAAAGCTGCTGGCTGCTGTGGTGTTTGAGCATCCTTTCAGCCATGATGATGAACCTCTGCCCCAAAAGGTAATATTGGTTCGAGCACTGTTTTCTAGATACTGGGAAAGTCTTAATACCAACAAACAAGCTCATGTTTTCATCAAGTTTTTGACTAAGCACAATTTTGCACAGTAACTATATGACATGACATGGCATGCAGCAATTATAACCATCAGAGCTGTCAGCTGCTCTGATTAAATGTGAAGTAGAATAAAAATAGAGAAAAGCAGCAGGAACAAGCTGCCAGAGGACAGGTGACTTTGTACGTTGTGATCCCATAAGGGGCAAAGCTTTATTGGGGTGTGATGGAAAACTCTGACAGACTTTAAAAGGCTTGAAAAGCCTCAGACAACCGAGGCTCCCAGAGGAACCAGGGAGACGGAGGTACTCCCACATTTGAGGGTGAATCATCCTCCCACATTTATAACCTCATTTATATTCAGTCTTATTCTGTGTGCCCCTCTCCTTCTGTTTCTTTCAAATCAGTTCAGTTCATTGTCCTTGTCGAGGGACAGTCGAGGGATGCGTGAAACCGTAAACAAGAAAACATGAATGGTGATAAAAAACGGAGCAAAGAGCAGTGAGATAAAAGCAAACCTTTATTCCTCGCTCTCTCTTATTTATTTATTTTTTTAATATTTCACCCCGCCACTTGCATCACTCCTGTAGATCAGTTGTTCTCAACTCTCCTGGTGCATGACTTGTTAGAATAAAGGAATGCTTACTTACAACCCCACATCACAGGAATGCAACCAGTATTTAATGTTGTTTGCATATCTCTTCATTTTAAACAGCTGCGACATAGGATTATGTATGCATTTCTGCTCTGAACAGTAGTAAACCATAAAAAGGGAAAATAGTTTTGGGTATATTCCCGTTTAATATGACTAATATTTCAAAATGGACAATGATAGATTTGCTTTTCAAAAACACACTGTAATTCTTCCATTCGCTGTGTAGTTTTGGCTTATTTGGTCCTTAGCTGATTTCCCTCGAAGCCTTGATGGAGAGACCTGATGTGTCGCACCGCTCCGCTCCTCTTGGTTTTGTTCGGGTCGACCGAGTCACTTCGCTCCTTGCTCTCTCACGCACAGGTGAGCTACCACCTGCGATTCTCCTTCACTCCGCGCAATGCTCCACCCAAGGAGAAGTCAGAGCTGAACCCAAACAGTGACCTGGACTGGCACACGCTCAGCCTCTACCCCCTATTTCAACTACCGGGGCCCAGAGAGCAGTATGACAAGGAAGGGGGCACGCCAGGTGAGAAACTCCCCCATCTTCCTCAACTTGACCTTGTCTTTGTTTCTCCTTTTTTTTTTTTCTCCATTCCCTGTTACCTTCGTGTCTGCTTTTATCATACTAAACCTCTTTAAGAGGGCCAGTAGTCTAAATGTCAATGATAAATATTTTTAAAAGCCTAATGTGTCTTTGAGGAGTTATTCAAAGAACCATTAATCCTTCCGCAGTGCCAGAGACTTATTACACAGATTATGATCGATTGAAAATCTCTTAATTTCCCACTATCTCTCGAGCGAGAGCCCTCGTTTCAGGTTGTGTTTCCATGGCAACCATTTCCCTGCACATCTTTGGCACGATCAATGTTGTCTGCTTTTGGCACTCTCAGGATACCGTGTGTGCCCTGGCATCATTTTCGAGACATTTGTCATCTGATGGGCCCTGTTCAGGTGGCGTCAAGTGCTCTTAACTTAATCTTCGCACTTTTCCCTCTGGTTGTTTGAGTTGTCGGGCTTAAACGATGTGTTATGATGAACAGGGAATTACAGGAGATGGCCCCCAAGGAGCCCCAGACCTTTTTTTTCTATAATGAATTTCCAAAGTCGAGCGTAACTAATACGATGAAGAGGCATACTCCAGAAGATGAAGTCATCCCAACAGCATCATATACCCTGACGAGCTTTTACAAGCCCATGAATATGGATGTCCAGCCTCGACACCTTTTGTTTCTCAAGGCCTATTACATTTTCATTTTCACTTCTAGAGAGAAGTTAGGTCAGTTTACAAGTGAGGTGGTGAGGAGAAAATCAGTGGACCCAGATTAGTTCTGGCTCAGTATTAAGATATTTTCTTCAGTGTCGATGCTTCTTCTTTTCCTTTTAAGGTTACTTCCGAGAGGGCTTCCTGGCCGTGCAGCATGCGGTAGACCAAGCCATCATGCGATCGCACAACAGAACCGCAGCTACCGCTCTGCTGCGGCAGGTCCGAGTGGTCCTGTCACGGTTCCCTTACCCTGCCTTTATATATGACGTCTTCATCCTGGCCATCCAGAACCAGCTGCCCCTTGTGCTGGTGCTCAGCTTCACGTACACCTCCCTCAACATAGTTCGAGCCGTGGTGCAGGAAAAGGAGAGGAAGCTCAAGGTGTGTTTTGTGTGTCTCTGTGTGGCCTGTCGTTCTCTTGGCTGAAATTACGAAACAAAACTGCGGGGCTGATCCTTTACAGCTGCCCTTTGTCGTGCATTTCAGGAGTACATGAGGATGATGGGTCTCAGCAACTGGCTCCACTGGAGCGCCTGGTTCCTCATGTTCTTCCTCTTCCTCTCCATTTCGGTCTTTTTTGTTACCCTGCTACTCTGTATCCAGGTGAGTTTGTTTTACAGATTCTCCTTACGTAACCGCCATTCCAACACATAAGGCCTTTGCCACATATTTACAAAAGCAAACAAGTTATACAATGATCTTATCAACAGTAAATACTGGCAGTATGTAGTTTTTGCCAAGCAGTAGCTCTCAAAGCAATACTTCATACCATATGTCAGAGGCAGTGGTTTACAAGGCTTTGAAGGAGCTAAAACAAAATAAAAACTTTGCTGTCAGAAAATCTTCATAAAGGAAGCAATACTTTATTTTATTATACTAGCCAGTTCATAATAATCTGATATTTTTCTCCAGCACCACGGTTACTGAACAATAGCTCAGTGTCATGATTGAAACATAAGTGCAGGAATTTGCATCTTAAGTCACAGCGAAGCAATGGAGCCGAATCTGTTGTTTCAGGTGAGCCCAAACGGAGCAGTGCTGACCCGCAGTGACCCCACACTGGTCTTTGTCTTCCTGCTCGCCTTCACTGTGGCCACCATCAACTTCAGCTTCATGATCAGTGCCTTCTTCTCCCGAGGTGCGTGTTTCTGAGTCTGTCCACTCTCTCCGATGGAGGTCAGAGCGTCTGCTGTTTGCTTTTGCCTCTGAGCTGATCCAAAGCATAAAAGAAGCAATAAAACGTGCTCGAGCTAGAAAGAAAATAAGCCGTACAAAGATTAGCACAGTATTTGCAGTAACATTGTAATAAAACTGTAGTGATCAACAATGGGGGTGTAGATATTTGACCAGTGTGAACTGCAGTTCCTGTTACAGTAAGCATGTGTTGTGTGGTGCCAGTTCTTGGTGTTGAGAAACGCTTTGCGCGCTCTAAACCTGGGGAAGTTACTTTGCAGTTCTGAGCTCTTTCAGGTCTGAACAAAAGCAATAAAGGAAACCATTTACATGTTATCGCGCCTCCTTTCTCCCCTCTGTCTTCCCTCTCCCTCCTCGCGCTTTCACTCATCCAGAGCTTCTCATTCAAACCGCCATCCGTCCCCTGCCAGGTCTCCCAGCGACGCGGCTCCGATTGAAAGTGCTTCGTTTTATTTAGCCTTTTGCAAAGAAGTGGGACACGGTCATTCATTTAGCAGCCGTACGCTCAGGTTTATGTTGCCGTCGGCTCTTATGTTCACAAGAAACCGGAACTTGATTGTTATGGTTATAATTAAGCCCTAAAAGCTTTTCGTCCACATTCTGCACAGGGTCAGTTTTGTTGGTTTAAAATGAGGTGCTGAATTTCTCACTCCATTAATCATATTGCGTTTCTGCCATATGAGTAATGTAATGCGTTCTGTCACCTGCCCAGATGGTTTTCCTTTATTGCTTTGACATAATTAGGCTGAGCACCATGCTCATCCTTTCTTCCTCCCACCGTCTCTGTCCTGCTGTCTTCTTTTAGCCTGACCTGTCTTTGGTCCAGGTCCTATTTGGTGGATTAAAATCATTAAAGCCGTGCTGCTAAATGTAGGGAAATAAAGAAACAACATTTAAACTCATTTTATCTTGACTGCACGCTGAACAGAACTATTAAGTTCCAAATCACAAAGATCATTATTAATGGAGCCCGATTAGGTTAAAGAGCTGTCCTCGTAAATGGAGGAGGAAAGAAGATGAGATTAGGGGGCTTTCACTGAAAATAGGACAAGCCAACATAAAGGACCCTTCAGTACCCTCATTGGCCGTTTTTGAACAAAGAGGGACTATTCTTCTTCTCCTGGTCATCTTTGTGTGTGCAGCTGCCTGGACACTTCTCCCCAACCTACCCCACTTTGTTAGGAACAGATAATGGCACTCAATCAGTGCATGCTCCAAGCAGGCTCCAAATGTCACACTGTCTGCCACAAATGCTCTTTTATGGGGTCTTGTCATGCAGCCGAGAAATGGATGTGAAAACAGCTCTGATGGTCTTTCAGTCTCCCCGTCCACTCATTTCCCCTCCCATCTCTCAGTTGTCTTGCGTAGTGCTTCATCTGGAAAGCGCTCACAGCCTCAGTCAAAGAAATGGGTTACTCAGCCAGAGCTGCTCCCTTCACATAGTAATTGCCCTGGCCTACAAAAGCATGATTGTTTGTTGAGGTCTTACCTGAATCTTGCTGTTGTTCAGTATCCAGTCAACCGCTTATTCTTTCTTCTACATCTCTCTTCAGCCAATGTGGCGGCAGCAGCAGGCGGCTTCATTTATTTCCTGAGCTACCTGCCATATTTGTTCCTATGGCCACGCTACGACTTACTGAGCCATGCACAGAAGGTGTCTGCTTGCCTCATCTCCAACGTGGCCATGGCCATGGGTGCTCAGCTCCTAGGAATGTTTGAAGGCAAAGGTGAGAATTGACGTTGTGTTCAAAGTTGATTAGTCCATAAATGAACTATTCTTTTTTCCCCCCTAAGTTAAAACAACCATTTTATCGCTCCCCTGTAGGTACAGGAATCCAGTGGTCTAACTTGTTTGACTCTGTGACGGTGGACGATGACTTCTCCCTGGCCCAGGTTCTGGCCTTGCTGCTGTTCGACTCTGTGCTTTACGGGCTGGTGGCCTGGTACATGGAGGCAGTTTTTCCTGGGGAGTATGGAGTGCCTCTGCCGTCCTACTTCTTTGTGCTGGTAGGCTGCGCACTAAACCTCTCACACACGCATGCACACATACATTCACTAATGATGCAACCAGATTCAGATCCATTTGTGGGACGTAAGTTCAGCTCTGAATACACCATCGGGTAGTTGCAAGCTTTTCCTCGTAAGTGGCTCTGAAATAGCGGCACGGATTGAAAGCAAGAGGTCACAACATATCGGCCACAGGAAGTCTTTGGGTTCAGCTCTCGAGAATAACAGGAAATGTCTGAGTCTCTTCAGCCAACACAAATAAGGTTTATCTTTGCAACAACACAGGGCGATCACGAAATGGCGTGCCTTTACGCACATGTAAAAATAAACTCGTGCTCGACCATTTCCCCATGGCCAGGAATTCGAGAGACTCCCAGCAGGGTGTGGATTAGATGTTGACGCACTTCACTCTGTGTCCATTGTGTGTGTGGTGGTGAGGTCCTGCTTCTACACCGCAGAAAGTGGAGGTTTCACTCTGGTTCTTAGGAAGTGCACGAGAGGGAGGTTAGGTCAGGAAACAATCCCCTCTAATGTAGAACAATGTTAATGTTGGACCTTTCTCTCTTTCTTGTGCTTTTATCAATGACTCCGTTCCTCTGCCTCCGTTGTTACATCCTGTAATGATACGCCCCCTCTTACTATCAACCTCCATATCTGCAGCCTTCATACTGGTGCAGCAGCCCTCGCATGGCGTTGGTGAATGAGAAGGAAGAAGAGGAGGACGCGGAAAAGGCCCTGAAAGGAGAGTTTATCGAGGAGGAGCCAGCTGGACTGGTCTCTGGGATCAAAATTAAACACCTTGTTAAGGTGAGCAGCAAAACGGTCGGCGTGACCAGGAGGGTCAGCCTGTCCCCTCACTGCAAATTGGTGCAGGTGGCACGCTCATTAAAAAAAAGCCACCGCAGTAGTCAGATGGTAAATAAGTCAACAGGGTTACTCAGCCGAGTAGCTTTTCTGCCCTCAGGTTGTGCAAATAAATGTTCATCACCACAACAGGAATTCAGAGTTGGCAACAAGACACGGAAAGCAGTGCGGGATCTCACGCTGAACATGTTCGAGGGACAGATCACGGTGCTGCTTGGACACAATGGTGCTGGGAAGACCACCACGCTGTCCATGCTGACCGGTGAGCTGCACATAGAACAGGCAATGTTCAAACGCACACAATCCAACGCAGACGCCACCAAAGTGACATTAACCCACCTGCCTTCATGCTTGTGCTCTCAGGTCTTTTTCCACCGACCAGTGGCAGGGCCTATATCAGTGGTTATGACATCTGTCAGGACATGGCTCTGATCCGCCGCAGTCTGGGACTGTGTCCCCAGCACGACGTGCTGTTTGATAACCTCACAGTCAGAGAGCACCTGCTGTTCTACGCACAGGTATTTGCGCGCTCATGTGCAAAAACACAAACATGCAAACCTACTGTGCATATAGGGTTATGCTTCTGTCATGCACTCACTCAGCCATACTGTGTGGTGGTCACACTGTTTCCATGTTGTACATTTAATGGGTTTTATAGCATGGACAACAACCGTCAACAAAATACAAACAAAACAGAGCAAAACAGGTTGTAAAATGATTCTAATTTGGTTCCATAAATATTGTCAGGTGCAGCAGTTTTCCTTTACCAGTAAACTGAGCTTTAGATTAGCATTTCTTTGTTCGCATTAGTGTCATTAAGAGTAATCTTTTCCATGGCTTTCATTCTTGGTTTCCTTCCACAAAAACACTTAATGATCTGAGGAGAAAGTCTTAGCAGCTTCCTGTACTTTCCCCGTCCCTCTTAACACTCAACTTCTACATTTCACAGGCAGGATATGGGCAAACACTTTGGTCCAGGCTTTACTGACATAAAAACCCCATGAAAACCGTAGATGCTGGTACTTTAGTCTGTTTTGCTCTGTGACATTTTCTTCTGCTCATCCAGTTGAAAGGCTACTCCAAAGACAAGATTCCAGATGAGGTGGACAGAATCATCCGCATCCTGAACCTAGAGGACAAGCGGTACGCTCGCTCCAAGACCCTCTCCGGTGGCATGAAGAGGAAACTCTCTATTGGCATTGCCCTAATTGGCGACTCCAAGGCAAAGAATTTCCCAAGCATTATTCAGTCCTTTCGTACTATCCTCCCAGCCTCGTTCATCATGTCTCCTCCCTTCCTAACTCTACGCGTCTCCAGGTTGTGATGTTGGATGAGCCCACATCGGGCATGGACCCTTCAGCTCGACGCGCCACCTGGGACCTTTTGCAAGGGGAGAAACGTGGCCGCACCATTCTGCTCACCACGCACTTCATGGACGAGGCCGACCTGCTCGGTGACCGTATCGCCATCATGGCGGGAGGAGAGCTGCAGTGCTGCGGGTCACCACTCTTCCTTAAGAACAAATATGGTAAGAGAGGAGTAGAGGGGAAATAGCTGCCGCAGGCTCAGAAAGCGGAGCTAACTAAGATGTCTCAGAGTGGCTGAATATGTCACATGGGCTATTAAAGGGCAGTCGTCCTTTTCTCGAACTGCACAGATGTACAACGTACAATAATACAGTACAGTTATCTTTGTGTCTTTATTTAAACACATTGCACTTTTTACATTACAACAGAGTATTTCTGCACAATTAAACCTTGGTAGAAGCACTTAGTAACACAATGCACATTATCAGATGTAATTAGTCATGCATAATAGAAGTGCTTACATACCTGGACATTCAGGAAAACTGCAAATCTAGTAATTTGAGCCACATCATCATTAAGTGGGAATTCACATGAGTGTTATGATTAAGTATTCAGGCCTGCTCCTTTCCTTTGATCACCAGGTGCTGGATACCACATGGTGATAGTAAAGGATGCCCTGTGTAACGTGTCCGAGATCACCCGCCTTGTCCACCTGTATGTTCCTAACGCCACACTGGAGAGCAGCGCCGGAGCCGAGCTGTCCTATATTTTACCCAAAGAAAGCACCAGCAGGTGAGTCAAGTGCGGCCTTTGTTCACATGGTTGAAAAGACCATTGACAAGAAAATCACCTGTGTTGAACTGAATGATTCAATGACAATGACTCAAGGTTCTTTGAGAAGAGGCAGAGGACTAGAGAATGTCCCAAGAATGGATCAGGAAATTTACTGAAGAATACAAACCCTCATCTTTGCATTGCCTAACCTACAATGGTCCTATTTCAAACTTTTTTTTTGTTTGGCAATTTCTTGATTTTTATAATGTAATTAACAACACAGTGGTGCATGGTGGAATTTGGCAGCTTTACATTCACCAAGAGCTCAGATAGCATTTATCCCACTGTAGTATGGAATGTATTCTACTGTTGCCTCTCAGGTTTGAGCTGCTGTTTGCTGAGCTGGAGATGAACAGAGACGAATTGGGCATCGCCAGCTATGGAGCATCTGTAACCACCATGGAAGAGGTTTTCCTCAGGTAAGAGAAATGCCACATGGGGGAACATGATACTTATTTTAATTTGCTGCATCAGTAGGCTCTGTCCTACTGCTAGGCACATTTTAATTAAACAGCAGTCTCAGCTATAGCTTGATATATAATGTACAAGGGGAGACATTTCACTGAATTGTATGTAATAGAAAGTTGGTTCAATATACTCCTCAAATAAAGATTTTTTTATGGAGATCTGCAATTATACATACTCTTTTTGAATTTGTAGCACCCATGTGATTTCAGTAAATTTGTGCTGATTCTCTTTTTGTCTTTAAGTACCTTTAGCACCACGGTTCTCATTCCATATTCATGAAGTCCTTTTTTTTGAAGTCCAACTCAGTAATAAGTCTGACTTATATACATGTAAATTCACAATTCTTTCTTGATAATCACTCAAAATACAATTATAGAACACTTCTACGTTGCAAAAAATAAACCCATCTACAACTCAGTGTAAGAAGCAATTTTCAGTCATGTTCACATGGCTGATATGTTCCTCTTCTGTCTTTTGCTCACACATCTGAGTCCCAGCTGCCTGCTGCTCACCGAGCAGTTATTTCTGCTTCCCCGTGGTCTCGATATGTGTATCTGTGGCAACGAGCGCGAGAGCACTTCCACTGCAGTCGGCAGACACAGCACACCACTTCCACCAGCACAAGCGTAATCAGTGCTGTAATGAACCAGGCCTCATTATTGACAAATCATACTGAGAGTCCATCCATGCATTCTGGCCATATATGCTGTACACCAGACATCAAATGTGACACTAAGAAGAGCTGATGTTTGAACAGTCAGTTGTTTGTCTCCTTTGCGTGACGTTCAGAATTTTGCAGCCAAGTAAAATGAAGTGGTTTCAACTTAATTCTTAATTTTGTTGTAGTCATTAAGACCGCATACTGTATATTAAAGACTTGCAAATTTGTGGTTCTTTTTCTGTTCCATCCAAGAGGTATGTATGAAACTCAGCTCACAAAGGCGAAGTGTATCTGGTGAGATGGTGGTGTCTAACATAGTTAGACACCATCTTGTATTGATGTCTCACAGATAACTTAATTGTAAGGCCCAGAAATAGCTTTATTTACAGGTAGCCATGGTTGTCTTCACCTTGCTGAGCTGCTGCTAAAATAAAAAAAAAATGGGCCAAGTGGATGGATGTGTTCAGCAAGTGTCTCTCCTTACACAGAAGAACATCCGCAGATGTAGTTGTTTATATACAGTGGATAATCATCGCATAATTTGTGTGTTCAGAGTGGGAAAGTTGGTAGATTCCAGTTTGGACATCCAGGCTATCCAGCTACCAGCCCTGCAGTACCAACATGAGAGACGGTCCCATGACTGGACCACAGACGACGCCAGCAGCATCAGCGGCATGACCGATGTGACCGACTTCACAGACAGTGGCACGCTCATCTCGGAGGACTGCTCCAACATCAAGCTGAACACGGGGGTGAGACAGGAGCAAGGACGCTTTCCCCGCCTGTTTTTGCATATCGCTCAGTGCTCACATTTTAGTTCCCCTTATTCTCTTTTTCCCCCAGGTCAGACTGCACCTGCAACAGTTCTACGCCATGTTCCTGAAGAGGGCGCTGTACAGCTGGAGAAACTGGAAGGTCATGGTGGCTCAGTTCCTGGTTCCTTTGGTCTTCACCATCGTGGCCTTAGTTGTGGCACGCACTTTTCCCAATCACCAGGATGCTCCTAAGCTGGGGCTGGCACTCAGTCGCTACGGCTCCACCAGGGTCCCTTTGGCTCTGCAGCCTGGGGCGGGTCCTCTGGCCTCTGCCCTTGCAAACGCATACAATTCACAGCTCTCTGCCCAGCTGGGCCGTCTCGTCAACATCACTGGTAAGCGTAGTGAGGCAGGGGCACGGCTCGACTGCTTATCTGAGTCATCACTTACCATGTACCCTCGTTCTGTTGCTCCTCTCAGATTTCACTGATTACATCCTGACCCAGGCAGAGGAAGAGGGCGGCAGTTTTAATGAGCGCTGCGTGGTGGGTGCTGCTTTCCGTGGGAGCCAGTACGCAGAGGCAACAGCCTACTTCAACAACGAGGGCTACCATACACCCGCCACAGCTCTCATGATGGTGGACAATGCTCTGTATAAACTCCTAGCTGGGCCAAATGCTTCCATCGAGACGGGCAATTACCCCATGCCGCGCAACCTGTCTGAGATTGCCCAAAGCCAGCTTACAGAGTGAGTAGAGTGGCCTGAACAAATTTAAAAACATGGTAATCTGAGTGATTTTAAGTAGTTTAGCAGAGAACACCAATATGAATGTCAGTCATTCTGTTGCAAGTGATGACACAAATAATCTAGTGGCTTTTTGTTCCCTTGTAAATTTCTCTACAACATTACGGAGGTATACTGTATCTATGAACCGGAAATTTCATTTTGTGTACTGGCAAGAACAAATCCAACTGATTTATTAAAGTGGCTATAGTCAATATCTTAAAAATAACAATGTATCAATGACATTTTCATGAAGGCAGCATGTATTGCAAGACTGTAATATTAGCCAGCCAACTGGGTGTATAGTGATATCACTTTCTTGCCGTCTCTTTACTTTTCGGTTGCATGGCTTCTCCACCTCCTCCTATCTTTTCTGTCCTAATCTTGTCATATCATCCGCAGGGGCAAAACAGGCTTTGCCATCGCCATCAACCTGATGTACGGCATGGCCTCCCTGTCCAGCACCTTTGCTCTCCTGCTTGTCACGGAGTCCTCGATTAAGTCCAAGCATGTGCAGCAGGTCAGCGGCGTCTACCTGTCAAACTTCTGGTTTTCAGCCCTGCTGTGGGACCTGGTCAACTTCCTCCTGCCCTGTCTCCTCATGTTGGTGAGTATGCCATCTGATATTGCTTGTGGGGATTAGGAAACTGAGACGATCAGCTAGAGATGGACAAGATTGGTCTGATCTGTCCAGTCTGACAATACAGCATGCATAGAACTGATGTATGAATTGTACACTCTCATGTCTTTTTGTGTTTTTCGGTCTCAGGTGGTATTCCAGGCGTTTGGAGTCAAGGCTTTCGTTGATGATAACCACTTGGTGGATGTGTTGCTTTTACTGCTGCTCTATGGCTGGGCCGTTGTGCCTCTCATGTACCTGCTCAGCTTCTTCTTTTCCACTGCTGCTACTGCCTACACTCGCCTTACCATCTTCAACATGATCTCTGGCACGGCCACTTTTCTGGCTGTCACCATCATGACAATCCCAGGTGAGAGGAGAAGATGTATAAGATGCCACTGATAGTAAAACAACTCTCGATTTTCAGGCAGCTGCTTTGAAAACAAGGAATGACGAATCCCATTGAGCAGGTTTCCTGTCTCATGTTTATTATCATTCTTGCTGACTGCTTCTTTATGTATTCTTTGTCCAGAGCTGAACCTGCTGGATATGTCACACTTACTGGATAAGGTGTTCCTGATCTTTCCTAACTACTGCCTTGGCATGTCCTTCAGCCAGTTCTACCAGAACTACGAATTCATGTCATTTTGTACCTCCAGTCCTTTCAGCCAGGCAATCTGCAAGTACTTAAGTAAGTACTGTCTAAATGTAGCGTAACATAACAATAAAAGGTATACAGCACAAGCTTTTAGTTGTAAAACAATGACGATGTGCCATAGGAGCAGATTGTATGTCTCCATGCATTCAACAACATGCTATGTTTTCTGCTCCATGTAGTTCATGGTAAAGAAGGTGTGACAAGGACAACTACACAATTACTTCCAGTGGTTGAAAGTATTTGACATGACTTTGTGTCTCTCTGGTTGTAGACATCACATACCAGTCAAACTACTTCTCAATGTCGGAGCCTGGTGTGGGACGCTTCCTCGTGGCCTTTTCAGTTCAGGGAGTGGTTTTCATTATTCTGCTGTTTGTCATCGAGCTGCAGTGTGTCCGCACTCTCAGGAGACTCCTCACCTCCCTGGGCAGAAGACGCAAACAGGTAGATGAATTGTGGGAGTGGTGAACAGTGTTTGTGCTCTCTGCTGGTGTACCATCAGTCTTATTTTTCATTGTAGATATTTCTTAATGTACATTTACATCTTACTAGCGTGTGTGTGTGTGTGTGTGTGTCAGTTACCTCTAATAGAGGATGCAGCGCTTCTTCCAGAGGACAGAGATGTTGCTGAAGAGAGGAAGAGGGTCCTGGAGTGCCAGCCAATAGTAGAGTCTATGGTCGGTAGCCCCCTCATACTGCAGGAGCTCAGCAAGGTATGCAGCGCAGGAGTTTTTTCATTGTATAAACAGTTTACTTTTTTTTTTTTAATCTAAGGTAAGAGACCCTCTGATTTGTAATACAGGTGACTCTGGAGGCGTGTGTCTCTGTGAGATATGGCGAGCTGCTACAGAGCCACTGTTATCTTCTTTTCCCAGGTGTACAGCAGCGGAGTGAATCTTCTGGCGGTGGACAGGCTGTCTCTAGCCGTAGGGAAGGGGGAGTGTTTCGGCCTCCTGGGCTTCAATGGAGCAGGGAAAACCACAACCTTTAAGATGCTGACGGGCGATGAGAGTGTTACCTCCGGGGATGCTTACATTGATGGATACAGCATCTTGAGGGACATTAAGAAGGTAGGAGCGGAGGCACATGTGTACATTCAAAGATAGATGCCAGTAGTACAATGTTTACGATCTAATTCACGAAATCTTCAGCGTAGTGCCACACTGCTCTCCAAACACATCGATTTGAAGCATTTATCTCTGCATTGCAGGTACAGCAGCGCATTGGTTACTGTCCTCAGTTTGACGCCGTATTGGACCACATGACAGGAAGAGAAACTCTGAGTATGTATGCCAGGCTCAGAGGAATACCAGAACGGTATGTGTCCGGCTGTGTGGAGAACGTCTTAAGGTCGCTGCTGCTGGAGCCCCATGCTGATAAACTGGTCCGCAGCTACAGGTAGGTAGACAAATGGGTTTTGTCCCGTGTAGTACACATATTAGCCTGGATAGTGCTCTGTTTTGTTGAGCAATTGAGTGTAATCGCACAATACCATCAACATACGCAGTGGTGGCAACAAGCGGAAGCTGAGTGCAGGCATGGCTCTGATTGGTGGGCCTCCGGTCATATTCCTGGATGAACCATCGACTGGGATGGACCCTGTGGCCAGGAGGCTGCTGTGGGATGCTGTCACACGCACCCGAGAGTCTGGCAAGGCCATAATCATCACATCTCATAGGTGAGATTTTTACTGTGTAATGGGTAGAATTTATGGACAATTTTGAGCTACTTGTTTTTTTTATTTTCTGCATTTTTTTTCTTTTCACTGCATTTCTTTAGAAAATATTGCATTTCTTACCCCATTACATTTAGATCCTACCTAATGCATTTTTTGCTAACAAAACACGTTTGTATGTAATGGGGTTTTTTTTTCACAATGTGCTATTGTTAATTTTACTTGAGTAAAATAATTTCTGTTATTTAAAAAATTGATATGGCTGAAAAGAGACAGAAGCGATGTCGTCCACGCCACTATCTGTCCCCCTAATATGTTCCCGGTACCAGTATGGAGGAGTGCGAGGCCCTGTGCACCAGACTGGCAGTGATGGTCAACGGCCAGATCAAATGCCTCGGGAGTCCCCAACACCTGAAGAGCAAGTTTGGCAGTGGCTACACCCTTCTGGCGAAAGTTCACATAGAGACTGAGCTGGAGGACAGCGACCTGCAGCTCTTCAAAGACTTCATTGAAAGCACCTTTCCAGGTCAGAGGGATTTGGGGATTTTTCCCGTAGGTCTCATGCTGTTGAACTGATCCGTGACTGTTTAAGAATGACAAAGCAGATCTGACCGTGTGAATTTCCTCCCACCACAGGAAGTCAACTGAAGGATGAACACCAGGGCATGGTGCACTATCATTTGACTGACAAAACACTAACCTGGGCCCAGGTACTGCTACAGATCTGCACACTTCACAAAGCTCACAAAGTTTGCTCAAAATGAAAATGTAGAAAAAAATCCATCCTGGCTTTTGCGCTGTGTTTGGTCTCCCTCTAGTGGACAAAATGAAACATAACAACTTTCTAATGCCTGAGCTATTATGTTGCAGCTCCAGCAAAGGTTGTTTAGCCAGGAGGTACTTTTTTAGTTGTAATGGTATGGTAGCACCAGAGATGAGCTCACATTACGCTCTTCCATGTCCTCTGCCTCCCACCCAGGTGTTTGGTACTCTGGAGGCAGCCAAAGAGAAATACCGCATTGAAGACTACTGTGTGAGCCAGATCTCACTGGAGCAGGTGTTCCTCAGCTTTGCCCAGTTCCAGCACTGCACAGAGAGTGGAAGGAAATAGGTGGAGCGAGGAGTCCGTCCATCCATTGTCCATTTTCTACAGTTTGTGTGTGTGTGTGTGTGTGTGTGTGTGTGTGCATGCGTGTGAGCATAGGACCTGTGTGCAAGGAACTGCCTCGGGTTCACAGCAGTTGTGCACACAGGCTGGAGCAGAGAGTGGTTTATCTCCAGCTCCGTTTTTACCTTGACCAACAACACATGCACCACACTCGTGCAGGCCAGAACATGCACGCACAAACTAGGTCAAACATCAGCGTCAGCATTTCTACTACTGTATCCTGTTGATGTGTCTTTGTTGGGTTATTCACGCCGCTGTTATTGTTGTTGTGTGTTGAGAAAGCAGAAGAAGTGGGATCATGACATGTAGGGATGTTGCCTATCAACGCTGCACCTTTTTTTTTTTTTTTTTTTTTTTTTAGTGAGGTCAAAGGAAATGACACCACTCATTAGATACGACGATTAGTCTGAATTGTGTGTGACAGGGTTATTTGTGTGTTTGTGTGCACTTTAGATTTGTACATGTTATTTATGATTTTACTTTGTGACTTGATTTTGTGTGCAAGAACTTGAGCTTTGTTTTGATGATCATCAATCATCACATGAGAATGAACCACTCTGATACGTTTATGAAATTTTTGCACACCTTTGCGCCTTATCTAACTAACAAGGGTTCTTGTTTCTTTACATTGCCCTATACAAAATGTTGCCAGCTGTAAATAATGTGGTGCATTAATGGTACTAAAAATCACTTACCCATTCCGACCAGATCAGACCTTTTACTCTTTTATTTAAAGACTGTTTTTGGCTCATTAATGAATGCATGCATAAGAAAATTACTTACCGGCTGCATGATTGTGGGAAAACTGGAAGACCGTCCTCTCTGCTGAGAATTAATCCTCAGAGTATATTTAGTCCAGTCTGAGTGCATTTAAGATGCCTCCATTGTTCCGCCCTGATGAACCGAGACTTGTGTTTTTGCTGCCAAACAAGTTCCAGCAACAGTTTATATTCAGCCATGACACTGGTGCTGCTGTTTCGGTAAAACAGGTGGTCTTGATTTCTAATTACATCAGACTGCATGTGATTGACGTGATTGACTTGGACCTCGAACAGCAAGAATGCAATGAGGCGTTTTGGAACATTTTTCTTTTCATGCAGCTATCCATCTCATATGGTATGCCTATGTGTGTGTATGAGAATGTGTGATAAATGTCTGTATGTGTGTGTGTGTGTGTGTGTGTGTGTGTGAGATTGGACACAAGAGACTATGATTATGACTTTATTCCTGAATACACCCAGTCTGTACGAAAACAGTGCTATGATGGTCATTAAATGGATGTAAACCAAGAAATTGTTACTGTGCAATGGACAAAAAGGGAATGTGATAAACAGGCCCAGCAGTGGTGTGAATAGTTTAAGGTAACACAGTCCTGCACCCAAACAGATGCCTTGTTTTGAGGAAGAATGATCAGCACAGTGTTCATTCCTCTTTCCATTAAGATCAGAATGTGCCCAGTTTTCACATTCCTGCAGCCTTGTTTTTAAAGAACTTGTATAAAAGGTACATGTGTATTCTGTAGGAATAATAAGAATGACATTTAACAAAAAAAATCCCCACACATATTGATGGGAAGTAAATTCTAATTTGCTGCTTCTCCTCTGTATAAATTGCAATCTGGAATGAATTAGCAATCAGATGAATTCTTGCGATCACATTCCTGTTCTTGAAAAAAAAAAACACTCACTCACAGGCCACACAGAGGTGAGATGAATGTATTTACTGTCTTACATGAAAGCAAAAAGCACTCACATTATAATCAACCTGATTAACAGCTTGATATGATTTACATTGCTTGTTCATGTCATCAAATATGCGTGGGTTAAAAAAAAAGTCCAGACTGACATTACAGGAAGACAATGATATGTTGGTCTTTCAAGGATTTAACCTCTTAATTTTGACTTTTATTACATTTGTTTGTGTCTGCACAATTCATGTCTCATTACATGTACTGTACAATTTGAATCACATGCAATGTTGGATATGTAGATAGTGAAAAGTGGAGAGGTTTGCGCTGCTGATGTTAAAAGATTGAGTTATGCTGAAATACAGTGTATCATATTTAAAAAGGGAATTTACATCACTGTAATTGTGTACTGTGCTGTACCATGGAACTGACCTTGTCGACTGCATATGTATCGCTATTCTTTTTAAACGAAATAATGCTCTATGCAAATGGAAGCAAACATCAGTGTCTGGTCTCATTTTTCCAGTTTTACGTTTTATGTTTCTTGAATCAAGTTAATCTGTTGTGGGGGTGGATGTCTGTCTGCCAAGAGGTGGGATTAAAATTCTGGCTGAACATTGTGTTTCAACTGTAAAGTTTACGTGACCCAGAAGGGCGGGGACAGGATAAGTTATCTTCTATCTGCGGGGGGTTTTCAGGCAATGTTTATGCCACGCCCCGCAACATAACCTGCTTTATCGTCTTTCTGTCCTCCAAATCGGACCATAATTTACAAGATGAGCATCGTCTTCCATAGAAGACGAGTTAAAACTAGCAGTTGAGACCATAAACTAGGCGTGCGAAGCGTTCCAGTAAGAAGTAGGGTCATATTCTTACAGACGCACACAAACGAACTTCGTTTTTCACAAACATTACCCCCCTAGTGGTCATTCAATGTAGTACAGATTTAAGGCACTTCTACGCTGGATTCATTTTTTAGACGTCCATTTTTCTTTTAACAACGACAGCAGATATAATGGCTCTTTTGGGTGATTTTTTCGCCTTCCTCTTCTCCAGTCCCACCACCCTGTTGGGGGCCGCCGCTCTCCTGCTCGTCCTTCACTTCGTCTCCAGTCGCTTCACCTCCGAGGAAACCCGGAAGGAGCCCCCGGGGCCGCGGCCTCTGCCTGTGCTTGGCAACCTGCTGCAGCTTGACCTCAAGAGACCCTACAAAACCCTCTGTGAGGTGAGCTCAGCGCTCCCGTTCCGAAACAAAGTGGGCCTGTGACATGCATTTTCATTTGTTTATCCTTTCAGCTTTCCAAGAAATACGGATCTGTGTTTACGATTAACTTGGGACCCAATAAAGTGGTGGTCCTGGCCGGATACAAGGCAGTTAAAGAGGCTCTGGTCAGCCACGCAGAAGAGTTTGGAGACCGAGACATTTCCCCTATAGCGAACGATGCTCATCAACAACATGGTATAACCTAACTCAAAATCTGACATTTAGTTTTAAATCACGGCACAAAATCACTAAGGACATTGTACTTGACATTTCTTTGAAATTATACTGTGAACTCCCTGATGAATAGTGCACCTCATGTACAGGTTTTTTTTTAAACTTGCATGTTTTATAGGACTTATTTTTGCAAATGGAGAGTCGTGGAAAGAGATGAGACGCTTTGCCCTCACCACCCTGAAAGACTTTGGGATGGGCAAAAGAGTAGCTGAGGACAGAATCATAGAGGAGTGCTGGCATCTGATCCAAATGTTTGAAGAGCACAAAGGTAAGAGGTTAATATACAGAAGGACATGACATGGTGTTCTGGTATGTGAAAACAAATCCGGTGCAAAATAAGAAACTTGTAATGCTGAGTGACATTTACTTCAAAAGGTCTGTCATGTTCCATATGATGAAACCTTATGTAAATAACCAGTCACCATATATTGTTTATATAGTCAGAGTAAACAAATTGTTGACCACAGCTTTTCATATACATATATTTGCTGTTGTAATCCAATTTGATATTTTTATTATTTCTTGTATGTCTTAAAGGGAAACCTTTTGATCCCACATGCCCAGTGAACTGGGCCACATCCAATATTATCTCCTCTATCGTGTACGGGAGCAGATTTGAATACGATGACCCCCGTTTCAAAGAAATGGTGAGGAGAGCAAACGAGAACATTCGCCTTTTAGGTTCTGCGTCAGTCCAGGTAAATCCTCTAATTTACTTTTTCCCATTTCATTTCTGTTTCAAGGGGTTGACATGAAAGCTAATTTTAAGTAGGCAAATTGGATGGGACATTTGGTCTGCTGCATGTAATTAAAGTTGTGTATTGGAGAAAATGCAGAAATACAAAGATATAATTTAAAGCGATGAGTTTTTCCTTCAGTGAATGTACAATGAGAGTAACCTTATATCATCTTCTGGAATGGTTGCTTTTGGGCAAATTTTAAAGGGAAAAACAATGTAAGACATAGTCATAATAAAAATGAATGGAAACTATATATTTTGTTATGGAAATTACTTATTTGACTGAAGCAAATGCCTGAAGAAAAGTATGTCAAAATGCTCAATGTACTGTTTATGAGTAGCTATACTTTGAGTAATGAGTTCTCTATTGTATTCTTTATGTAATAGTGTTTATACATGTATTAAAGTAAACAGAGTTTATTTTTCCTCTTCTGCATTTGCATGTGATGCGCATGCTTTGGCTGTTATCTGGTGCACACTTTCGTTCAATAATCTCAGTTGCTTTCACTGTTTGTGTCACAGCTTTACAACATGTTCCCCAGGCTGGTCAGTTGGATTAAAAACCGGCAACTGCTATTAAAAAATCGTCAGGACGACCAGCAGAGATGCCAGTGATTTAATCAGGCAGCTGAAGGAGACACTGAACCCTCAAACATGCAGAGGGCTCGTGGACTGTTTTCTGATCCGGAAGCAGAAGGAAGAGGTGGGACGTCACCGCTCACATCTTTAATCAGACAAAAAGACACAGCAATGTTGCACACAGCCATTTCATAATGACATGTCAGTGTCTTTCTCCTAGGACACTTGTGTCATGGACACTCACTACAATGAGAAAAACTTGATATCCACAGTAACAAACTTGTTTGCTGCTGGTACTGATACCACAGCATCTACACTGAGATGGGGTTTGCTGCTTATGGCCAAATATCCACATATCCAGGGTGAGGACAGAGATAACCATAAATCACTTTTTGATTGTTTTTTTAACAGACAGATTTCATTTTTTCTAAATGACAAACATTTTGTTTGTATGTAAAAGGACCTTTTCTTCCAGTATAGAAGAAACAGGAACATATACAGCAGGTTAACATTTCCTCACACAATATTTGAGTATCATAAGCACATCTTTGAAACATCCTTTAAAGCAAAAAAAAGAAACTTCTCTTAGTCAAAGTGCAGACAAAGAATATCCATTTCTTAATTTGTGGCTGCAGACCAGGTCCAGGAGGAGCTCAGCAGGGTGATAGGAGGCCGCCAGGTCCAGGTAGACGACCGTAAAAACCTGCCCTACACCGACGCTGTTATCCATGAGACACAGAGATTTGGCAACATCGTCCCCATGGCCATTCCTCACAAAACCAGCAGGGACGTCACCTTCCGGGGCTTCTTTATCAAAGAAGTCAGTTACTTACGCCTGTGTAAATACTTACCATACTAATTTATTTTTGTTGTTTTCACCTCCTGTAAGCATTCATTTTGTCTGAGACTTTACATTCTTTTCTAAATTGCTTCCAGGGAACTATTGTGTTTCCTCTTCTTACTTCTGTCCTGTACGATGAGAGCGAATGGGAGAGCCCACTCACCTTCAACCCATCCCACTTCCTGGATAAGGAGGGTAAATTCATCAGGAGAGATGCATTCATGCCCTTTTCTGCAGGTACAACAAGTTTGTCGGGTCTTTTGTTTCAGATTTGAGCCACAGTTTGTCATGAACTTTGACATGGTTTGTGCAACTTGTTGCTCTTACAGGTCGCAGAGTGTGCCTTGGGGAGAGTCTGGCAAAGATGGAGCTCTTCCTCTTTTTCACCTTTCTCCTCCAGCGCTTTCGTTTCACTCCTCCACCCGGAGTTGCGGAGGATGAACTGGATCTGACAGCGGCTGTGGGCTTCACCCTTGGTCCTTTGCCTCACAAGCTGTGTGCTGTCAGTCGTCAGTGAGGAAGACAGTCAGAGTACAGCATTTTAACAGTCTGTGTCAGTGGCATGAATATTGTTTTATTTACTGTTATGTTCTACTTGTGCATGTCATCAAATGTGCATGAAAAAAAGTCAAGACTCACATTCCGGGAAGACAATGATATGTTACTAATTGGTCTTTCAAGGATTTAACCTCTTAATTTTGACTTTTATTACATTTGTTTGTGTCTGCACAATTCTTGTCTCATTACATGTACTGTACAATTTGAATCACATGCAATGTTGGATATGTAGATAGTGAAAAGTGGAGAGGTTTGCGCTGCTGATGTTAAAAGATTGAGTTATGCTGAAATACAGTGTATCATATTTAAAAAGGGAATTTACATCACTGTAATTGTGTACTGTGCTGTACCATGGAACTGACCTTGTCGACTGCATATGTATCGCTATTCTTTTTAAACGAAATAATGCTCTATGCAAATGGAAGCAAACATCAGTGTCTGGTCTCATTTTTCCAGTTATACATTTTATGTTTCTTGAATCAAGTTAATCTGTTGTGGGGGTGGATGTCTGTCTGCCAAGAGGTGGGATTAAAATCCTGACTGAACAACTCCTTGTGTTTCAGCTGTAATAATTACTTGTGCCACTGAGATGCCTTTCTCACCTGAGGGAAACAAAGCCCAAAAAGGCGGGGACAGGATAGGTAATTTTATACCTGCACAGGCTTTTCACGTGAGGTTTATTGGAGGATAAACAGCTCTGTGTTTTACCTGCGAGAGGACGACGATGGCAGCAGATATAATGGCTCTTTTGGGTGATTTTTTCGCCTTCCTCTTCTCCAGTCCCACCACCCTGTTGGGGGCCGCCGCTCTCCTGCTCGTCCTTCACTTCGTCTCCAGTCGCTTCACCTCCGAGGAAACCCGGAAGGAGCCCCCGGGGGCCGCGGCCTCTGCCTGTGCTTGGCAACCTGCTGCAGCTTGACCTCAAGAGACCCTACAAAACCCTCTGTGAGGTGAGCTCAGCGCTCCCGTTCCGAAACAAAGTGGGCCTGTGACATGCATTTTCATTTGTTTATCCTTTCAGCTTTCCAAGAAATACGGATCTGTGTTTACGATTAACTTGGGACCCAATAAAGTGGTGGTCCTGGCCGGATACAAGGCAGTTAAAGAGGCTCTGGTCAGCCATGCAGAAGAGTTTGGAGACCGAGACATTTCCCCTATATTTCATGATATTAATCAACAACATGGTATGACCGTCCTCAGAAACTTTAATTTAGTTTTATATCACAGCACGAAAACACTAACGACATAGTACTAGTCATCTCTTTGAAATTATACTGTTTTTTAGTTGTTTCAGTGGTGAGTATTTTCTTCTTCATTGATTAATTTAAGAGAATCACTGATGAATATTACACTTCTTAATATATACATGACTGGAAAAGATTTTTTAAACTTGCATGTTTGATAGGAATTATTTTTGCAAATGGAGAGTCGTGGAAAGAGATGAGACGCTTTGCCCTCACCACCCTGAAAGACTTTGGGATGGGCAAAAGAGTAGCTGAGGACAGAATCATAGAGGAGTGCTGGCATCTGATCCAAATGTTTGAAGAGCACAAAGGTAAGAGGTTAATATACAGAAGGACATGACATGGTGTTCTGGTATGTGAAAACAAATCAGGTGCAAAATGAGAAACTTGTAATGCTGAGTGACATTTACTTCAAAAGGTCTGTCATGTTCCATATGATGAAACCTTATGTAAATAACCAGTCACCATATATTGTTTATATAGTCACAGTAAACTAATTGTCGACCACAGCTTTTCATATACATACATTTGCTGTTGTAATTCAGTTTGATATTTTTATTTCTTGTATGTCTTAAAGGGAAACCTTTTGATCCCACATGCCCAGTGAATTGGGCCACATCCAATATTATCTCCTCTATCGTGTATGGGAGCAGATTTGAATACGATGACCCCCGTTTCACAGAAATGGTGAGGAGAGCAAACGAGAACATTCGCATTACAGGTTCTGCATCAGTCCAGGTAAATCTTCTCATTTGCTTTTCAAATTCATTGCAGTTTCAAGAGGATGATGTGAACGTTAATTTTTTGGCTGTTGTCTGATGCACACTTTCGTTCAATAATCTCAGTTGCTTTCACTGTTTGTGTCACAGCTTTACAACATGTTCCCCAGGCTGGTCAGTTGGATTAAAAACCGGCAACTGCTATTAAAAAATGTCAGAACGACCAGCAGAGATGTCAGTGATTTAATCAGGCAGCTGAAGGAGACACTGAACCCTCAAACATGCCGAGGGCTCGTGGACTGTTTTCTGATCCGGAAGCAGAAGGAAGAGGTGGGACGTCACCGCTCACATCTTTAATCAGACAAAAAGACACAGCAATGTTGCACACAGCCATTTCATAATGACATGTGGGTGTTCTTTCTCCTAGGATGCTTGTGTCATGGACACTCACTACAATGAGAAAAACTTGATTTTCACAGTAACAAACTTGTTTTCTGCTGGTACTGATACCACAGCATCTACACTGAGATGGGGTTTGCTGCTTATGGCCAAATATCCACATATCCAGGGTGAGGACAGAGATAACCGTAAATCATTTTATTTTATTTATTTTTTTTACAGACAGATGTTCATTTGTGCCGGTTTTCAGTTCAATTCAGTTTCTGTAAATGACAAACATTTTGTTTGTATGTAAAATGACCTTTTCTTCCAGTGTAGGAGAAACAGGAACATTAGATTAGATTAGATTAGATTAGATAGCTCTTTATTGTCATTGTACAAAATACAACGAGAGAACATATACAGCAGGTTTCAAAAAGTCTCAAAAGCAAAAAAAAAAGAAACTTCTCTTAGTCAAAGTGCAGACAAAGAATATCCATTTCTTAATTTGTGGCTGCAGACCAGGTCCAGGAGGAGCTCAGCAGGGTGATAGGAGGCCGCCAGGTCCAGGTAGACGACCGTAAAAACCTGCCCTACACCGACGCTGTTATCCATGAGACACAGAGATTTGGCAACATCGTCCCCATGGCCATTCCTCACAAAACCAGCAGGGACGTCACCTTCCGGGGCTTCTTTATCAAAGAAGTCAGTTACTTATGCCTGTGTAAATACTTACCATACTAATTTATTTTTGTTGTTTTCACCTCTGTAAGCATTCATTTTGTCTGAGACTTTACATTCTTTTCTAAATTGCTTCCAGGGAACTATTGTGTTTCCTCTTCTTACTTCTGTCCTGTACGATGAGAGCGAATGGGAGAGCCCACTCACCTTCAACCCATCCCACTTCCTGGATAAGGAGGGTAAATTCATCAGGAGAGATGCATTCATGCCCTTTTCTGCAGGTACAACAAGTTTGTCGGGTCTTTTGTTTCAGATTTGAGCCACAGTTTGTCATGAACTTTGACATGGTTTGTGCAACTTGTTGCTCTTACAGGTCGCAGAGTGTGCCTTGGGGAGAGTCTGGCAAAGATGGAGCTCTTCCTCTTTTTCACCTTTCTCCTCCAGCGCTTTCGTTTCACTCCTCCACCCGGAGTTGCGGAGGATGAACTGGATCTGACAGCGGCTGTGGGCTTCACCCTTGGTCCTTTGCCTCACAAGCTGTGTGCTGTCAGTCGTCAGTGAGGAAGACAGCCAGTGCATGAATATTGTTTTACTTATTCCAAGAAGACCTGGCCATTCAGTGCTGATCATAATGGACCCTGACATCTGTACAGGAGATCAGGGGTTAGAGGTCATACTAAAGTATAACAATGCTAACAGTATGATATTATTTAGCTGTTACTTCACACTTGTAATTAATGGTTAAATGTACGTACTGCGTATAAATTGCATTTGCATTTGCGATGCTGAGATTCTTACTTGAATTGTTGGCCGACGGCACTGAGTTTGTCAATGTCCGTGTCTTATAAATAAAGTTGGTTGAAATAAGCCGAGTGTAGGGACAGACGAATTCTCCTTTCCTCAACCCTTATTCATTCCCCGTCACATATTTCTATGACCCTCGCCGTTTTCGTTTGAGTTCATGAAAATCGGAAAGGAAAGGTGTTCTGTTTCAACTTTTCGACCGCACCCCTTGCAGTCATCGGCAGTTCATGACGACACACGTAAAGCCAATCGAAGTCGCGTCGCGATAGAAATCGAACGCTCCTCACAGGACAGTAAAAGAAGGCAGGATCACGGTATGTAGCCGCGCCCACGAAGTCGTTGCCAAAATGATAACAAACAAACACGCAAGCTCACCAAGGAGTGTTTTGGACCGTGTGTGGACAACTGCCCAGTAAGAAGGTTTTTGTTCCTCAAGAGGAGGCAAGGAACCCGTACGAGGATGTTTGAAGCTCTTCTTCAGTCCTCCACTTCAGTCTCCCTGTTGGGGACCATTGTAGGCCTGCTGGTCCTCTACCTTCTTTTCTCCAGCTTCAGGTCCCAAGAAAATCGGAGCGATCCTCCAGGACCTTTGACTCTGCCCCTGCTTGGTAACCTGCTACAGGTGGATCTCAAGAGACTGGACAAAAGTCTTTTTGACGTGAGAACCTTTTTGTTTGTCTGAAACAACATGCAGATGTGTGATAATTAGTAAATGCAGTCTGTTATCTTGCACTGTCTCAGTTTAACTCTCCTTGATATTATAGCTGTCCAAAAAATATGGACCAGTGTTCACAGTCCACTTTGGATTTAAGAAGGCGGTGGTCCTGGCAGGATACAGGGCCGTCAAACAGGCGCTGGTCAACCATGCTGAGGAGTTTGGAGACAGAGAGATCACTCCCATATTTTATGACTTCAACAAAGGACATGGTAAAAGAATGCATTGATAGGTATCTCTTAACTTGTTTATGTCCGTGTAAAACAAGTTATTCATGTTTTGTTTACAGGCATAATATTTTCCAACGGCGACTCGTGGAAGGAAATGAGACGTTTTGCTCTAACTACACTGAGAGATTTTGGGATGGGCAAGAAGATAAGTGAAGTAAAGATCATCGAGGAATGTCAATACCTGATTGAAGAATTTGAAAGCCATAAAGGTAACAGTATCTGTCAATGATAAACAAGACACACACTGGGTCAAAACAACACTTTTGCATTAGGTTAAATGAAAGCAGTTTTGTCAGTGCTTGATCTCCACTTTCTGTGTGACTCTTGTCAGTAACTCTTTTTCATTTTTCAGGTGAGCCCTTCAACAACGCCAAGGTAATTAATTATGCAACATCAAATATCGTATCAGCTGTCATGTTTGGTAAGAGATGTGAATACGACGACCCTGAACTTCAAATTCTGGTGGAAAGAGACCATGAGTCCATCCATCTGACGGGATCAGCTTCCATCCTGGTACTTCAAATGACATTATGATTCCACCTTTTTTTCACTGCTGTGCACACTGAAGACGTGCTAACCTGTGGTTTAAAAGATCAAAAATATTATGTTGTTAAAATCCAGGACCTAGTTCTCTTTCTGCTAATTTTCTAGAGAGCTCTGTAGTTTGGTGTAGAAAATATGAATTGCCATTAAGTAAACCCACATAAGCTTAAGATCTCACAGTTCTCATAAATGTCGCATGAATTCCCTACAATAACCAACTGTTTTTATTGTACCATATTACAGCTATACAATGAATTTCCGTGGCTGGGCCCTTTTCTTAAAAACAGGAGGGATTTGATGAAGAATTTGGAAGAAAGTACGCGGGACACAAAAAGGATAATAGCAGACCTGAGGGAGACTCTGAACCCTGAGATGTGCAGATGCTTTGTTGACGCATTCCTGACCCGTAAGCAAAAGCTGGAGGTGAGGTGTCCCAACTCCACTGAATCCACTCTCGGGCTAATAATACTGATCAGACATTAAGCGCTATCCCTCTGTTCTGTTTTATAATGCCAGGAGTCTGGAATAATGGATTCACACTTCCATGATGAAAACCTGGTCTACACCGTGGAAAATTTGTTTGCAGCTGGGACTGATACGACAGGAAATACACTGCAATGGAGTCTACTTTACATGGCTAAGTACCCTCATATTCAAGGTGCAACAAGATCCTCTCAGTTTACAGTGCTCACATGGAATTGGGGCTGAAGTAGCACCACATGTTTGTCAGATGTAATTCTATTGTCATCTGCATCCAGAAAAGGTCCAGGAGGAGCTGAGCAGGGTGGTGGGAAGCCGTCAGGTCCGAGTAGAGGACAGGAAGAACCTGCCCTTCACTGATGCCGTCATCCATGAGACACAGAGATTTGCCAACATCGTCCCCATGGCCATTCCTCACAAAACCAGCCAAGACGTTACCTTCGATGGCTACTTTATCAAAAAGGTGACTTTGTTTTTGTTGGTTTTGTAACCTCCGAGACCTTCATTTCATTCTGAGGCTTTACATTTTTTTCTCTTTGGCTTCCAGGGAACTACTGTGCTTCCTCTCCTTACTTCTGTCCTGTACGATGAGAGCGAATGGGAGAGCCCACTCACTTTCAACCCTTCCCACTTCCTGGATAAGGAGGGTAAATTTGTCAAGAGAGATGCCTTCTTGCCCTTTTCCGCAGGTACGACAAATTCATCAGGTTTTTTTGTTCTCTCGAGATTCCAGATACTTTATGTTTGTACAGAGATGATCATCTGCAGGTCTTTGTGCTGTATTGCAGGTCGCAGGGTTTGCCTAGGAGAGAGTCTGGCCAGAATGGAGCTCTTCCTCTTCTTCACCTCCCTCCTCCAGCGCTTTCGTTTCACCCCTCCACCTGGAGTCAAAGCGGATGAGCTGGATCTTACACCAGTCGTGGGCTTCACCCTCTACACTTCACCTCACGAGCTTTGTGCTGTCAGCAGATATTAGCGATGCTGAATCCCACTAAATAAATTGTCAAGTGTAACTGACGCAGATAATAAGATTGACTGCATCTTTGGTAAGCCGCAGCTGTACACCGTCAAAATGCTAATCTCAACGTTTGAGATCTATACACAACTGTATAACCACTTGACATGTGACATGTTTTAGTGAAAAGCTGTCTTCATTGATTAGCTGACATTAACTGAAACTGGAACATGCTTTGGATCATGAACAGTTCTTTATTATTATTATTCTTTTTCATCAGTTAACATAGACGTATGAAAAGTAACAGTTCATAATGCCACTCTTAGTGTTACAAAAGAAGCTGATACACAATAAACAAGGAGGGTTTTCACCAAAGAATGACAAAGTACCTCTGCATAATTTTTCATTTTGTCTCAGGTCATTGCTCAATACATGTTTACACATTGGAACCATTATATTCTATTGCTTTTTGTATCATTGTAAAACAGACTTTGGAAATAAATTATTTTTAAAAATGCTACAGCATATAATAATTGTAAAAACGTGTGTTTTAAATAATGATACTAAAGTGACTTTTACTAAAAAGCACACCCAAGCCCTTATAGTCCCAAAATGCTGTGTAGTATGAAGTCCTCTATGGTCCTTCCACTTTGATAATATTGAGCAGCTGATCCTGTGCAGGCTGGGTGGACACGCTGCAGTCCTGCAGGGACCTCGCCAAGCAGCTGCTTGGGAAATCAGACGTTTTGCTCTCTGAAATTGCGAAACTCTGAGACTGCGTCTGGCTGTGAGAAGAGATGTAGGACTGTGTGTAGGGTGGCAAGAGGGTTTGACCGGGTTGCTGTGTGTACGCAGCTGCATATGTTTGTGTCTGAGGGGGAGAGTGAGTAAGCCGGAGGTTCTCTGCATTGCTACATGGTGGAAACCCATTCATGCTCGTAGGGCTCAGTCCTGGCAGTTTAAAGGCCTCTACATTTTCCAAACTCTCTAAAGAGTTGTAGCTTGGCGTGGTTTGGCTGCACTGAGTGTACGTGCCTTGATTAAAGCTGAAAGTGTCTTGGCTGATGCAGGACGCAGATGCTGAAACTGCTGACAGAGCAGACGGTGATGGCGCTTTGCTGTGCTGCTGTTGAGAACTGCTACAGTGTCCCAGTTTGGAAGTGAGGCTCTGCAGAGTGCTCAGGATCTGCTTCTGAATGTGTGTCTGCTGTGACTGCTCCCTCTCCAGGCGGCACTGCTGCTCCACCAGCATTTTCACCGCCAGGCCCAAGGTGCGCACCTCGGAGCCCAGGGTCTGAATCTGATCCTGCAGACCGCCTCTTCCTCCAATGTCTTGGACGGCCTGCTGGGTGCCCCGGTTCCCCTCACTACGAGTAACACCCTGGCCTCCAGGGGTCTGCAGGCGGATGACGGCACCCCCGGGAGCTGAGGATGTTAAAGGTGCTGGTGGCCGATTAGGCAGACGGATGCCAACCCGAGGAGGAAGGTGAGGGGAACGGACAGACACACTTGGTCTCTGTGTCAGAAAACGCTTGGATGCATCGCCTCCTCCAGTGAGGCCCTCCATAACGGTCTGTGCAACATTCAAAAAGATATCATCAGTATCATTGGTGTGCTAGGTCTAAAAGCAATTAGACTCATCATACATATATAACCCTGGACTAACAAATATCATTGGCTTATAAAAAGGAGTGAAGACGGGAAGTCTAATAAAGCGTTTGTGTAAATCAAAATCAAGTGATGTCAATTTTGTCATTTGAGGGTTTTTTTGTTTTTTCCTCACCTTTTCATTGGTCAGATCATAAGTTTCGGGCTGCTGAGGCATTGCACTTCTCAAATCAGAACCTTGGACACTCGAGTGATCTCTCTTCAACAATGGTGCCACCTGATGGAATGACTGTTGGAAAAACAATTGATGTAAGTCAAGGCTGAAAAAAAACAATGTGATGGTTGTAGTAGTGGGCAAATTACACAGCTTTTGTGTTACTGTAAAGAACAATCTAGGTTAAGACTGGGACAAATGAGGACGCTTATGTTAAGGTAGGTACCTTCATCCTGTGTGACAGCGCTTTATCCAAAAGCCTCTTCCGAGCTGCCAACATTGAATTGGTGGATGGAGAAGGTGTGACTCTCCTCCTCATGAACTGTCCAGACGCTGTGACTGTGGAAGACACTGAGCCCGCCTCCGTCCTTGTTGCAGAGGACTGGGGAGCATTTTGTTGGCTGTTCTGTGCGAGGGAAGTGACACTAACAATCTGGATCTCGTTTTCCTCCTTGACCCCCTCCTGTTGCTGCTCTTGCCTGCTGCCGCCACTGGTCTCCCCATACCCAGATGGCTTTGCACCACCCTCTGGGTTTGTGGACGTGTGTTTGGCAAATTCAGCAGCTGCTGTGACTCCAGCGTGGTGAGATGCCTCCCTTACTAGGTTTTGGAGATGAATGTTGCTCCAGCTCTCTTGCACTGCCCCGGCTCGAGCTGGTGCCTGTGGTGATGTTGCAGCCTTCACAGGTCTGACCCTCCCTGGTGGCCTCCCTTGGAACTCCCTCAGGAACAGGTAGATGGCCTGGGCAGAAACCTTGATGTTCTCCAGCTCCAGCACAGCTTTGATCTTACGGAAGCTCAGACCAGCTTTCCGCAGCTCCACCACTTTGTGTTTGGCGGCGTCATCCAACCGGCCCATGGTCTCTCAAACCAGAGCAGCTTGATGACTTAGGCTGTCTCCAGATGAATCATTTAATTAAAAAAAAAACACAACTGTACTACTACACAGACACGTATGTTTACTTACATACTAAATCAATAACAAGCAGGGAGGTGGTTACTGCTTCCAATAAATAGACTTTAGTGTGCATAGATTGATATATTGGAATTTTGTGAGAACATCTTTCGTTGTGGTGGCAAGAATACACTGGCATTAAGTTCATCTGTCGTGAAGTAAGAGAAGTTAGCCTAGCTGGGTAACGACACACAGCTAACACCAGTACCCTTGTAAAAATGAAGCGCTTACCTTATCAAATTTGGTCGACAAGAAGGAAGATCGATTATTGCTTCCCGATCGGTTAAATAAGTTCACGTGCCGCGATCGCGCATTTCCTCTCGCATTGCTACGATGTCATCACACTTACACACACATGCATACATATACGCACACGCGCGCGCACGCATACACGCATCCGCGCGAACATACCAGTCTTTTTCAACAAAAACAAAAAAGAGAAACAAACGGGTCGGAAGTGGCGCACGAGCTCACATGTAACGTCCGCTCTGTCGTCATCAGCGAGCGACATCGAGTGGCAACGCAAGGGGTCGAGGCAGAATCACCTCGTTTGAAAAAAAACAAAACATGTAAGTTCGTTATTGTTCTAACTTTTTTCAGGCCCAGTGTGTATGATACCAAATGCGATGATGTTTTTTAATCGCGTGCGCACGTCACGAAGAGAGCAGTTACCGACTGAGCAGCCGCCAAACTGCCCCTACCTGCTTCTTGTTTTGAATGGAAATCAATGGCGGCGGATTTGCGCTCTTTGCTGTAAAGTTACCGGGTTAGAGATGTTTCCGTGATAAGAGCATTCGGTCTGGAACGTCTTGAGGTCTCTTTTATTGCACTTTCAGCAAGAATATTACACTTTATTTCGCCGGGCCTTTACTCCGTTTTTGCAAGCAGCGCAGCGCGTCACGTAGTGAAGAAACGACCGCTTTATATGGTTTAGTCGACGGACTATCGGTGGCTGACAATTCTGATAGTCGGTTAATCAGTTCAGTAATTTATTATCGAAAAATCCCGTTTGTTGTTGATTTCACCTTCTCAAATGTAAAAAATGCTTATTTTATATAGTTGTAGATTGAACATCTCGACTGTTGGTTAAATAAAATGGCAATATGAAGACACGGTTCTCGCTATTTTCTGATCTTATAGTCAAAACAAAGAAAAGTTAGATTTTCCAAAATCCCCCATGGGATTAATAATAAATTTCATGATGAATTTAATTTAAATTTTTAAAAAATATATATTATTAATTTATTTTAATATATAAGTATTTCTGATTGTGATTGACCATTCAACTGCATATGATCTCAAAGTAACGGCACCTTGATTCTGACTCAAGGGCACCGTCACCCACAAAGCGGAAGGAGGAGGAAAAAACAAAAGACAGAGGCAAAGAAAAGAGTGGTACAAAGGAAGGAGACAAAGAGAGAGGACGGGAGAAAATTAGGAAACGTCGCAGTGCTTCCACTGGCAGCAGCAGCAGCAGGTTTGTTTTCTTAGCCTTTTTGTGTGCTTATTTGTGATCACTTTCAATGACAATATGATGCTAATAGGAACTGTGTGCAGGTTTTTGGCCTTTCGTGTTTTTGAGTTACCCGAAAGCCATTGTAGGTCCCACTACATGCTTTGACGTTCATTTGGTTGCAATCTGCAGCATCGCCATTAGATGTCACCAAATCCTGCACACAGGTCCTTTATATTTATACGATTAGCAAAGAAATAAGTTTTTAAAAAAATTATTATTTTGACTATGACCAGATCCAGATCTAGCTCTTCTTCGAGCAGCAGCTCTGGTTCCAGCTCGGGGTCCTCAAGTGGATCCAGCTCCTCCGGCTCCAGTCGCTCCGGTTCCTCCAGCTCTCGCTCCTCCTCCTCCTCCAGCTCCTCCGGCTCCCCGAGCCCCAGCCGCAGACGCCACGACAACCGCCGCCGCTCGCGCTCAGCGTAAATCACTTTTTCTAATTTGGCGACGCAGCGTTTTCACATTGTTTGCATTTCTGCTTGTTCGAATCATGATAAAGTTACTCAGTGTTTCATTTGTGATTGTGCAGATCCAAAACACAAAAGAGGGGAGATGATAAGGAACGAAGGAAAAGAAGCCCGAGCCCCAAACCAACTAAGGTTCACTTGGGGCGGCTGACAAGAAATGTCACCAAGGTCAGTAATGATTACATGTTGTATCACAGAGCAAAAACAACAGGTCAGCGACAGATGCTACAATTGATTTGGTTTGTTTACAGGTGTAATTGTAATTCATCATTATGGCATTATCATTATTTTTTGCACAGGACCACATCCAGGAGATCTTCTCCACTTATGGGAAAATAAAAATGGTTGAAATGCCAATGGACAGGATCCACCCACACCTGTCCAAAGGCTACGCCTACGTGGAGTTCGAGACTCCTGAGGAGGCCCAGAAGGCTCTCAAACACATGGATGGAGGTAGGGCAGGCTGTTTTTTTTTCCCAGTGCCTTTGCCTTGCAGGATTACTCCGGGCGTTTTCTTGATTAACTTTCTGTGTCAACTCGGTTATTAATAGGTCAGATTGACGGACAGGAAATCTCCGCATCTGCCGTGCTGACTCAGCGAGTCCGTCCTCCACCCCGTAGAGCTTCTCCCCCTCGCAGAATGCCCCCACCACCACCTATGTGGCGTCGCAGCCCGCCACGCATGAGGAGAAGGTCGGTCTCACAACCTCCCACAATGTGTTTGACTTTGAATGATTTTTAGTCAGTAGCAATGTCTATCTACACTTGATTTTTACACAACAGTAGTGTGAGCATATGTCTATGGTGTTTGGCTTAGAGTTTGCTCATTCTTACTGCTTTCAAGCAACATGTGTTTTCTGTCCGTGTGCTTGCAGGTCGCGCTCACCGAGGAGACGATCCCCACCACGCCGCCGCTCTCGCTCCAGATCTCCTGGTCGCAGGCGCCACCGCTCTCGCTCCAGCTCTAACTCCTCCAGATAGATGGGTTTCCTGCCTGCGTATGACCAAGTGACCGATCCTCTGACACAGATCACCTGGAGCACCTGCTTTGACAGACCTTGTGGACTCACCAGAACTGAATTGATCTGATTTGTAGCCAACATAAACATTTGCCTGCATGTAGGAAGTAGATGTGGGTTTTTTCTTTTTTATTGCAAATGTCAGTTTCTTTTTATATTTGGCGTTGATCCTGAAAAGCTGGACCAACTGTTGTCTCAGGCTGAGTTCTACCGATATTTTCTTTAATGTGTGTCTTCTTTTTACCATGTACTGAATTTTCAGACATTTTGACAAATAAAAGTGCTGAAGCATATACCGTATGTGAGTTCAGTTTGTAACAGTCAGCTTGAGATTCTGAAACGCCTTCAATATTAACCTTGGCTGATATGTTTGCTCAGTGTGCCAGGACACAATCTTTGTTTGATGTTTTACGTATGGGATGTCAATTCACATCAGTGTGGAAAACCAAAAGTAAAACACAGCAGTCTGCTCGCGCTTGGCAATCGCAACTATCCACTCGGCTTTCATAGAGAGTACAGTATCATGTTGCAGACTGCTGTGTCACTGCAGCAGTAACAGCAAGTTCTTCGTCCATCTTTTACTGTGTAGAGAAATTAGATTCAAGGAAACAGTATAAATCATTTCTTTTTCTAAGAGCATTACGAACATGGACAGGGAGGACCAAGGATCTTTACATATATACATAAAGTTATATTGCTTTGCCGTAAGAGTTTGAGCTCAGGTAAAAGATTAATTCTATATTTATGTCTATGCATAATTTTTTTTTTTCAAACATTGAATCTATGAAAGAAAGTTGGAGTGCATTCGGTGTCATTCGCAATGACCGCTGGAGGTCTCACTCCGGAGCAACGACACAGAGAAGAGTTAAACACGCTCATAGTTGTGGCAAGTCAACATCAGGCTCGCCATGCCCTGCCGTTCACACGCCCTGCACCCAACATTACAGCCCCTGCTTCTTTAGCGTTTTACGACGCACTTTTACAAACTGAGTCCAGTGCCTCTGGCGGCATTCCCCCGCTTTCGATGCATGAGGGTTTGTTGGAGGTGTCCAGCCGCTGAGCAGGCATCCGGGTAGAATCATTTTGGCATTATGGCTTCGGTTCAAGAAAAGAACAGACGGCGTGTGAAGCAGCTCCTGGGGAAACCTGGGAATGGAAAGTGTGCCGACTGCGGTGCCGCAGGTAGGATGGAGGAGAGGAGTTAACCGACGAATGGCTTTTAGTCACCTTTCACACTCAAATATGTTCGATCATACGTTATGTGTCTGTTTGTATGTGTCATTTGCGTGGGACACCGGCGTGTCTCCGATTCTTCTTCAAGAATTGTCGTTAGGTTTCTCCTCTCGGACAGATATGTGGTCCAGGAGTGGTTAAAAATATAAAACTTTGAATAAATTTTCCTTACACAGGAAAAAATGGATTTAGTCAGGATTATTATAAAAAAAATGGCTTGCAGGTTTCATTTGAATAAATAACACCTGTAGACCTACAAGTGTTTTTTTTTTTTACTATTTAAACTTGCAAATCAGTTTTTAGTTAAAAAAAGTGCTATACAAAATGTATTTAATGTATTTATGTTGTGATGGGGGCTTTCACGAGTGTCTTTTGGTTGGAGGGGCCAGACGTGCGTTCATCTGGAGGCTGATTTTCCTTCCAGCACGCGCACACTGTGTGTATGGTCACACACCCTCGCGGTCACACCTGGTTTGTGGTTTTGCACTTATCAAATTCTGCATTTCAGCACATGGGTGTAATGAGGTGTGACTGAGGAAAGTCTCGTCTACTCTTTTCATGACGGTCATAAAGGTCTAGAAAGATTGGTTGAAGGTGTTTTTTTGTGCCTTACTTGGTATAAATGTAAACTTCTCTTTATTGAAGGTTTTGAAAAAATGAGCTCCAGCATTAACTGTGTTGAACCCATAAATCCATGAGATAATCCTAATCAAATGCCCAAAAAATAACCTATTCCCTTAATATTCATATCGGTGATAAATACTGACCCTGTTCAGTTTCTCTTCCATGTTAAATGTGTCCAGCCTCTAACTGTTGATTGGCTGTCTGACTTTATATGGATGATATATAACACAGGCTTCTTAATACTGAGAAAATGGGAGTGACTAAGTCCACATCTTCCTCTTGTCTGCTTTGTACAGATGTATATTGTTACTTGTGTGCAGCTTTGTGATTACGCACAAGGAAGTCCTTTTTCCCCTCAAGTTATTTTTGCATTGTGTGTGTGTGTGTGTGTGTGAGAAAGAGAGCGAGAGAGAGCGAGCTGTATCTATTATCCCCCTTCGTCATCGTCAGTAGTGTTTGAAGGGCTGCAGTTCACTGAGGCAGTCGACTTCACACCGCCCTACTTCTCTGGCTTACTTACAACATAACCACTATGGCAGCTGCAATCTCACCTTGCATCACAGTAATGACTCTGGAAATGAGATTAAAAGTATAGGAGGAGAGAGAATATGTGTAGCCTGTTTACTGTTTCTTTTTATTGCAATTTTTTTAGTTTTCTCCTTGTATTTTGTTTTTGTTTGTTTTTAAAAATGCACAACATGTTTTTCTAAGGGTGAAGTTCTGTGAAATTGCTGCTTGCTAGGATGCTCCCTTCCCAAACTTGGGTCTCCCTTCAAAGTCATGTTTAAACTTATTAATTCTCTGAGCCTGGGAAGAACACAATGGCATATATGAAACAGTGCCTTGCCAGGAGTGTTTCAAGGTTGAGTCATCAGTCTACTCCCTCCCTCTGGTCTTTAAATCTTTATCATCGAGACAAGTGCATTGCACCAGCTTCCTGTATGCACGAGTGCAAACCGTTGTCAGCCAGTGATGATGTGTTCACCGCAGTTTTGGTTGTCAGCTCTTCACTTTTGTGAATTTGCTTCAAATGCAGCTGAGCCTACAAGGAAGTTGTGAAATGTTTCAATGTGTTTCGTTATTTAGCCCCTAATGGGGTTTTGTGTGCATCTTTGTAATGTGTGTCATGTGCATCTACCCACAAATGTGTATGTGGCTTTGCAGATCCAGAGTGGGCATCCTATACCTTGGGTGTGTTTGTGTGTCACAGCTGCTCAGGCCTCCATAGAAACATTGCTCAGATCAGCAAAGTGAAGTCTGTGCTGCTGGATCCCTGGAGCTCCTCTGAGGTGGAGGTACTGCTGAACGATTTTATTCACAAAGTAGATAGCCTTGTCTTTTTTTGTAAGAGAAGATCAGTCGCTGACTATAATCTAAAACTTGGCTTGAAGTAATGTCTGCAGCCCCTGGCCTCACCCATCCCACGCTGCTCCACTGTGAGCATCGCTCTCCGCTGGTAACTCCACCCCTGCATCCCTGCTCGGAAGAAAAAGACAAGTTATCAATCTTAACTCACCATGGCCTGAAAGGCACGAGCCAGCAGCTGGTGGATACAAGCAATAGCTTTGTATATGCAGTGTGTGTGCGTGTGTGCTGAATCCTGGGACTTTCAGACTTACAAAGTTCAAAATGTATTTCTTTCACACATCCATATCAGTCGTAATGTATCATGTTGCTGTCGTTGTTGGTTGTGAATGTGTGCAACAAAAGGGTTTGTAATGTGTCATTCGCTCTCTGTCCCTTTTTTATAGTTTCTTAATTCATTTGTGTGCAAATGCATGTGTTTCTCACCTATGTGCTGATACATGCTCATTTGTATCCTCTGTGTGATAGACTGAGACTAACAGAGACCCAAAAGAATCAGCATCTGCTGCAGCAGCATAAATATCTCCCTCTGGGCAAAGAATCAGCAACACAAACGCTGAGCCATGTGCACCTCCATTATATTTGTGTGTGTGTGTGTTGTGTATGACAAACATCAGCTGTGTTTCTTTTTAATCTTTGCAGTTTATGGAGTCTGTGGGTAATGATGCAGCCAAGGTCAAATATGAAAAGATCGTTCCTGCCTTCTTTTACCAACCTACATACAAAGACTGCACGTAAGTGGTGTTGAATGAAGATTGAACAACTGTTCCACAAATTGATGTATTGATCCACACGGGGCAACAAGTGGATATGGTACACAGCCTGGCATGTAGAAACTCCTCCTGGGATAAGAAAAAAAGGGAAGTTCCTTTGGAATAGTGAACAAGAAACAACAGCTGAGCAGAAGGGTTCCTCCTTAACTGTCAGGTGATTAAAAAATAACAGTATGCAATGACAAAACCCTGAGCTACGAAGCCTATCTTAAAATGTACCAGTATATTTACTTGTGTTTATGAGGGGCAATTATTCAGAGAGAGAATAAAGAAGAAAACAAATCCTTTTAGTGTGATGAATTTGGAAGAGAAAGTGCAAAGATATTCCATTAAAGACCTGAATGTTGAGCTGTCTAAAGTGACCTAGATGATTAATCATTGACTCCTATTTAAAGGAGTGGCGGAGTCATTAAGTCAGTAATCACCAGGAAAGATTGAGGATAAGGGAAACACAAGGGATAATTACGAGCAGATGAGCCAAGTAATATCTGACTGCCTCTGATTCGCTTTTGCATGACATGTAGCCTGGAAGATTGACATCCATTTAAGTTAATGAGACGTTTCCAACAGATCGGCTCAAACGTGAAACCCAAACAAATCTTGAGTGTCTAACACCAACTGTTCTTCAGGCTCCTACGGGACCAGTGGATCCGAGCCAAGTATGAGAGGAAAGAGTTTTTGTGTGTGGAGAGACAAGAGCTCTACTCGGCAGGTAAGAATTAAATGTGTGTCTATACCAGTGCGCAAATGCATTATACTTCTTGTTTACCTGGGAAAATAAGTAACTGTCTGTGTGTCACATAGAACTGCCTTTTCAGCATTGAATGAATCCTCAGCTGGAAAACAGCATTGCCCATTTATCATTAACAACATTCTTGAGTGAAACAGCTGATCACATACAAGATAATGAGTGAAAGAGGAAGGGAAAGGAGGCCTCATCTTACACGCCACTCCAGCTCCATCCAGTTAGTTCAAAATTTTGTGGAAAAAAAACAACTGAGAATGATGTTGTTAATGTTTATGCTTGGGTTCAAAAAAATGAAATGCGTCATGTAATTGTGTCACCTCAAACAGAGATGTTATATTTCCACCTGCTCCCTCGTCTTTATATTCTATAATACGCTTGCCCAGTGTCTCTCTCATTCGCAGTCTACAAATGTAATCAACAACCGTATCAACTAATAATTAACTCATGGCCCAGCAGGCACTATTGCCACACACATTGTCCAGCCCAATTAGGCAGCCCTGCAGAATGTACCACTGCCCGTCAGCATGGCTCAGACGGTGGCAGAGACACACAGGCCTTTCAGCTTTTGTCTCATGTACACCTAGCTTTGTTACTGCATGACTACAATATGTCTCAACCCTTTGTTAAGGTCGACTGTGTGAAGTCATTTTGACATTGGCCTAAGCTCACATCCTCACTGAGTGCATATTACATAACCCTTATCTCTGTCTACTGTGCTGAATCATGCGCCTGTGAATATGTGTGTCACAAATAACAAATAACCCTTGGCTGATAACCCAGTGGAGCCACGGTAAAATAAAGTGGCCCCACCCTGACTGGTATTCAGATTCCCCTAATCAATAATGTTTGGGTGATGCTAAGATGTCTTAAGATGATTTGGATCTTATCTATTCTGAGTATAATAATAATTATAAATGTTGCAGAATGCGTGCAAAAAGGAAAAGTGAGTAAAAAGCACTTTAAGGTAGAGAAGATAAAGCACTATTATCACAGTCTCATGACTGTTATACTTCCTCTCTGTGTCTTTCTCTGCCTCTGTCAATGGCCTCTTGTGTTGCTTTGTGCAGTGGTTTAGGAGCATGTGGCTGTGTGTCTCTGCCATGGAGGAAGAATGGGCTCTTTTGTCTTCAAATATTCTATATAACATTACTCATAGACTTCAGGCCAGAAAAAAATAGGAGTAGTGTGAGGAAAGATGTAGACGCTGTAGTCCAAAACTTGCGTTTGCAAATATTTGGCCCTCTGTTATTACAGTGAATGACTTGTCTTCTTCTCCTCTGCTGTGTTGTATTGTGGACAGTCTGACCCCTCCTCCTCCCATTGGTGAAACAAAACATTCCAACTCATGAATAATTGATGAAGCCATTGTTCAGCCAGAAGTTCACCGCTGTCTGCAGCCCACACCATAATAAAGTTTTTACTGTACAAAGAAGCACGAAACCAAGAGAAAGAGTGGGACAAAAGTGCAGGTGCACGAGCAGACAAACAAGTGTCTAGTTTCAGGTCGATTTCCCTGGTGAACATGGCAACTGAGGTGTAGTTTTCTGCCACATTTTCTTCTCAACTTTTTCCCATTTGCTTTTTATTGCTTTGCCCTTAGGCTCCTACTATACCAGCATTTGACAGGGACACTTGGGATGCTCGGGATGCTTTTCTTGTTATAAGTGGGGGAAGTTTTATCAGTTGTTTCTAATGTAGTCCTTTTGCAGTATTTGTCACAGTGTTGCTTGAGTGATAGCACCTAAAATGACACTCTGTGGCTGCTCAAGTATTTCTGTTGATCAGCCCAAACTTTTTGAAAGAAGTGGGGAAACTTTGAACCTCAAACCACAATCAGATTCAGTTTAGTGTTGTAACGTCTAAATTTTCCCCCAAAGCTGCTCTGTATGAGTATGGAAATGGGTGTGTATTGGGCAATGATGTTGCATTTCCTGCTGCAGTGCCGTTTGTGTTATCTCACTCTGATGGTCAGAGGTCAGGAACAACCCCAGGAACAGGGTGAAAGAGAGTACTGTGTGTGTGTGTGTGTGTGTGTGTGTGTGTGTGTGTGTGTGTGTGTGTGTGTCACACAGAGAGAGGAAGACAGAAGGGATGGATAGGGGGAGAGGCATTTTTCATACTGCACATCTTTCAGAAGGCATTCAAAATTACTATCTACAATGTTAAAAAAAAATGTAGTTGTAAAATAAAGTTAAATATAAATGAAGTTACTTGTTGATTGTTAATCTGAAAGATTTTATGCATGCGCTGTGTGTGATGTTCAATCTTGCAGAGGAAGCCATCAGTTGAGGGTGAATTATTTAGGTGTATTTAAAGCAGAGGTGCTTCCTCCCACCACTGCTAAGCTACTTACAACAGTGACCGCATGAGCTAAAAATGCACACACAAGTTCAGCAATATCACAGATCTTTGTGTCTGTCACCATTGCTTCTGTTTAAACAGTTATGATCTCTAAGAACTGTTCCATATCGTATTGTAAAATTACTGTTTTAATACACTCAGTGTACTGGATGAATTACAACAGACAATGTTTCATAATCGCTACATAAACAACATATATAGCAAGGAAGTTGCTCACTTGCTCTGCAGATCATATGAGGGCTTTAGTTTTTTGGTTGGCAAACTCAGCACAAATCAACTCACTTCTGCTCTCAGCAGGCAGCTATTGATAAACCCAGTGTATGCTTCCTGTCCATTACCAAATGGCAGACAAAGATAGTCAAGTGGACAGAGTGGAACATTGAGGAACTAAAGAACCACATATTTCTCTGAGAAGATACAGGGAGAATGAAAATAGACTTGCACTGGTCATGTGGCCAGAACACATCTCCAAAATGAGTGGTGATGTTGCTAGATGTGTAAATGAGAAAACTAATGGATTGTTCTGTTGCCTACAACTCTGCTTTGTCTTCTATTTGTTTCTTGCTCCATGTCAATGGAACGGGACCCTTGTGGCTTCCCTCCTGGCAGGCTACAGAGAGGGGTTTCTGTGGAAACGCGGCAGAGACAACGGACAGTACCTTAGCCGAAAATTTATTCTGTCCGAACGAGAGGGTGTTCTGAAGTACTTCAACAAGCACGATGTGAGTGCTTTCTGTCTTTGTTTCTTCTCTGTACTGTATTTCAGCTGCTGATATCATTGTTTAAACTGGTCTTGTTAAACATGTTGCTATGTTCAGATTTTTCTGGAGCTCTTTCAACTCACATTTTTAAAAATGTTGCTTATTAGTAGCTGCACAAGATCTGCATATTTAGCCAAACATGTTAAACTCCTGGATTAAACTTTGAAAGTAAAGTGAGTGCTTCATGCTGGCATAGACCATAGTCAGTGTGTATTTTCAACTTCTTACTTGTCGACTGTGTGATTAACCTCTTCTATTTCATACACAAGAAAAGCATTTTGAGGACAAAAGGTGAAGAATTTGAGTGTCTTGCTTCCAAATAATTTACTTTCTTTTTGCAGGCCAGAGAGCCCAAAGCATTAATGAAGATCAGTTCTGTGAATGCCACTTTCCAGCCAACTAAAATTGGCACTGCCCATGGCCTGCAGATAACCTATCTGAAGGACAACAGCACCAGGAATATCTTTGTTTACCATGAGGATGGAAAGGTGAGCAACAGAGCCTCCCTGTTTGGTGGTTTGGGTGGAAAATATAGAGCAGGAGTGTGTCTGAGGAGGCAGGAAAAATGTGACTGGTGTGTCCACCTGGTGGAAAGGGTTTGAAATTACAAGTTAAGTGTGATTTAGTTGCTTCATTGTGTTATGCTGGCTGCTCAGTACAGTGGCTTTGGAATAATGACACCACACTGGAAAACCTAACCTTTCATATTTAATAATTTACAAGATGTCATAACAGCTATAATTTGAGACTGCTAATAGTTCAGCAATATCATGGCTTTTGACGTGATGAGAAAACTGTGAGAGAATATGTTACTACCTCCAAATGGTGTGGATCTCTGTTGGGTTTATGGCTGTTTATATCGTATCTCAAGTACAAATGCCATTTAGAAAAGCCATTACATTTCATAATGAGTGTCATGCGCAGATCTGGGTCTGATGGTGTCTGAGTCAGTCATTTTATTCCCTGATGTTCTGTACTGAAGGAAATGGTGGACTGGTTCAATGCCATCAGAGCAGCCAGGTTTCACTACCTGCAGGTAGCTTTTCCTGGGGCTCCCAACTCTGATGTGAGTACATGTTCTTACAAAGACGTCATATTCTTTTGAATATTTTCAGCAAGCTGGGTGATATCATTCTGCAACATTGAAAATACAACTTACCTTTATATTGGGAAATATGAATTACAGAAATCAAATTTAACAAAAAATAAATAATTCTTTTGATGTGTGGACTTAATTTTCTAGCGGGAGCAGGGGTTCTGTTACAGGGCTCATTGGTGTTTCTTCTTGCTATTGCCCTCAGTGAGGTATTTACTTATTGTTTGTCTAGTTGTTGCCAAAGCTAACCAGAAACTATATAAAGGAAGGTTACATGGAGAAGACTGGTCCAAAGGTGAGGCATTTTTCTCTCTTCTCTTTCATTTTACTATAGTTGTTTTGAATACTTGCCATCTTGACACTGGCATTTCGGGAATTCATCATTTGTAGCTCTGTGACTTTGGCTCTTCTTTCTGTCCCACAGCACACAGAGGGCTTCAAGAAGAGGTGGTTTACGATGGATGACAGAAGGCTCATGTATTTCAAAGATCCACTGGTATTAAAGCTGCAAATCATGAGAAAATTGCCACTGTTGTACACTGTGACCAGCAGATGTCACTGTGTTCCTTTTGTATTGTATCAGTGTTCCTTTTTGAAACATGACATTGTTGCATTCAATTTGATAATATTCATTTGCAGTCCTTAATGAAACTGTATCGCTTTGCTTCACTCATTATAATGCTGAATGCCAGTTTAAATCAGGATGATTAACTGTGCTTCTCCCTTTTCTTTAAGGATGCTTATGCACGTGGTGAGGTGTTCATTGGTAGTAAGGAAAACAGCTATACCTTGCTTCCTGGCCTCCCTGCCAACATTCAGGGCTACCATTGGCAGTTTGGGATTACCATAGTGACTCCAGACAGGAAGTTTCTTTTTGCTTGTGAGACTGAAAAGGATCAGAAAGATTGGATGGCTGCATTTCTGACTGTTATCAACAGACCAATGCTGCCTCAGGAGTATGCAGGTAAATTGACCATTGCAGCCTTGTACCATTGCAGCTTTTCCTTCTCAAAGAGTCAACCTGTGTTTTTCTGTTCTCTCTGCAGTGGAGGCCTATTTTAAGCACAAACCATGACTGTCATAGTGTTGGAAGAACTGTGTGCAGTTTGCAGAGCAGGAATTGGAGCTAGAAGAAGAAAAGTGCCTGAGCTATATACTTGACATCTCATAACAGAAGTGCTTGTAAAATCAAGGGTTGCAGAGAAAAGGACCTAAAGGTGAGACAGCTTTGACTGCAATTAACACTCCCACAGTTATTCCTTTTACTCAACCGGCAGTCCTACTCAGCTTCACTTACATGTACCAGACTAATTTTTGTAGGGAGTCAGAAACACTCTGGATCTTATGAATGTGAGCCAAACTCGGTCGTCTGTCATGTGTTGTGACTTGAACTCGAAAGAGGTCAGACATTCTGACATGAATGTGCAGAATTTATGTATGCCTTTTTGTGTAGGAATCGCAACTGTTGCTGCTCAGGTGTGAAGTGATTTCAATGACGTGTTCCCTCATCTTGTAATAACGTGTTTTCCTTCAATTTCAACCAAATGTGCCTTTGTGGCCAGTTAAAGGCAGAATAAAAACATAATCTGACACAGTTTTGCTATGTGTCAGTAAGAAGAAATAATAATCTTCAGATACACTCACATCCTCACATTTTTTTTACATGTATGAGTACAATTATTTATTTATTTTTTAACTGTCTAGTTTACTGTCTGCAGCCTTCAATGTTATGGTGCCAAGCACTGCAGGTACAATATGATAGTTTTGCTTTTGGTGAGGTTTGTTATTGGCTTGCATTAATATGTGTCATTTTTGTAAAACTGTAGAAAAAATATGTATAGAAATTAAGCGTTCGCTTTCCTGCCATTTATCCAATAGAGGGAGACAGAGTAGACATTTTGAAGTCATTACAAAAAGACTCCAGGTCATGGTTAAAACTCATCAAACCAGAGAAAGGCATGAAGATGTTTTTGAGCAGCGTTGAATAGCATTTCATTCATTCAAATGTAAAAAGCCGGGGTTTTGCTTGGCACACATCTGTCCTGTTTAATTGTCAATGAAAACACAAGACATCAGATCTGCACTGCACAGATTATTTTGTAAAACATGTTCACAATTAACTGAAGTTGTGTAAGTGAATCTGAAATATGATCATTATTAAAAAGGTAAAAGCCTTTTATTGGTTTTTATTGTGGTTAATCTTCAGTTGAAAGAATTTGCACAATGAAAGCTAGTGAAACCAAAAACTAATACATTACTTACTAACATCAAGTTTGGAAAATGTACAGTGAATACTGTACAGTGACATATTCAGTTTTTAAGATGAAATCTACCACAGCAACTGTCATATAAAAAGAGGCCTATGCTTCTTTTATAAAGAATAGGTTAAATACTGTTAACAGATTATAAGAAACTGTCAAAAATGTTTTTAAAAGACCATGGAACTATATACCCCATTTAAATAAGGCAAGAATTAAAGCAGTATAGACATGTTTCCACCATCTGCAAATATAACAATAAAATAAAAACAGCATACATGTCTTCATATATAATACTGAATGTAACATTGTCAACATCCTGTTGCCCAAAACCCCACCCACACTCATTAACCATCTAAAGTGCTATTCCCCTCTATCCAAACATTTTTTTTACATGCAGAAAGAAAATTATTTCCACAGTCAAAACCCAATGTATTTAGATTACATACAGTATTTGACCATTTGTTTTGAAATTATTTCAAAAACAAAAAAATACATATTAAGAAGAGAGGTTGCATTAGAGCTCTCCAAGACTAAAAACTGATCCTTTATAATAGAAAAAAACATTAATATGTCTGAAAGCTGTTAAGTTCTGTATCTCATGCACTCTTACATATCTGTAGATTTGTTTACAACCTACTTTTTTTATTTTTGCATTGTGCATGAATTCAGATCTCCTAAAAGCAATGGTTTAATGTGGCTAGTGATGCTTTTCCACACTCAGTCTTTGTATAAAAAAGAGCAACATCCATTTACTTTTATATTATGTTGAAATAATTAATATATTCTCAAATATCCACATCTGAACCATGAAAATCCTTAGACTGAGTTTATGCTGGTGAGCTTAACTGGCTCCAGGGAGCCTGAATTACTGACGTGAACACTGAACCTTGGACAGAAGACACATCATTGTACATCTAGTATATAAACAATCATCCACATGTTGAACATGAAACATTCAAAGAAATTCCACTGGCATTTTACGCAAATGTAAGAATGAAATTGCTTTATACAAAATGTGACTGGTCTTTGCAAAAAAGATTAAATCTCTTCACGATAAAATCACCACACAGTGTAATGCAATTGTTTTGCTAGGTGTCAGATTCTATGCCCAGGATCAGAAGATAATCATGCAGATGGAAGAAAATGCCCATTAATAGGTTAGAAACTGAGGTGTGCAGTGCCTAAGTACGTGTTTTGCAAACCATATAACCTGGGGCTACATTCACAGCTGCAGGAGGAGATGGGTGAGGAAAAGCAGGACACACAAGATATACAGTTGGGGGCAGCGAGGTGAGTGCAGGACAACAGATTGAGGTTGTGAGTACAGAGAGACTTGACACCAGAGCAATAGGACAAAAAAGGTTTATACCTCGCTGAAGTTGACTCCTCACCTCTGATCAAGCCAGACATGAACACATACTGTATGAAGATGGGTGATATACACACACACACACACACACACACACACACACACACACACACACGCGCATTGATTCAGGGGGTGACTGTGGTAGGTTTTTAAGACCTGCAGCACCCGGTGCCCTTCATCTCCTTGTTTACATACTCCTGCAGCTTAAACCTCTCACTGGGATCCTTCATGGACCTGTGCTTCAGCTCCCTGAGCCAAAAGAGGAAGACAAGTTGAAATTAAACAGTATGGGGTCACCCCACCATAAACAAAAACAAATGATCAGTTTATGCCTTACTAAATGTATGAATTTGCCACCCTCCATTCGTAACTAAATGTGTGACCACTCTTGAGAAAGCTGTTTTCATATTTGCGATTTGTGTCTTTCACCTCGAATATCAGCTTAAGATCTGTATGTATGAATAGGACTTTTCTTTTCTTTCTCTGGTAGTTTGGAGGTCAACTGTGGTCCAATATGCAACTTGCAAAAGTGCAAACCTGGAGACCTCAAGTGCACACAAAAAAATTGGCTTTTGGTCCTGTTGGCAAATATTTATAACAGTAAATTGAAAACCTGTCATAGACCAACCCACAAAAGACATGCAAACAGAATGATACTCACTTAGCCACAGCAGTGAAAGCCAGCTCAACATTGAGACCTGACCTGGCGCTGGTCTCCATGAAAGGAACGCCAAACTCCTGCAGTGTCAAAGCGACGACAGTCATTGAATTCTTCACTATCTTTTACAACTTCTGAATCAAAAATAAAGTCATGTATGGTTGTTGGATGATGAAAAGTTTACAGCTGAAACTTGCAGCAAAGTAGTTGTGCTCTGAACTTGTTTATATTGGATGCTCTGAGGTGATTAATTTGTCTCCCAGCTTTTCCTCTGCAGAGGTATTTGTCTCAGCCCTCAGTGATGATGACATGCTTTCTTCCTCCTTGGGCTGAGCCTTAAGTTACTTAGTGGCACTACATTGCTCCCACTTCTGCAGAGAATCGCTTGGATGTTTGTCGATTTGTTTTGTGGGCAATGCTGTGAAGCAACGGTCAGGGAGATTGATTAAAAAGTAAATGTTTTCTCCTGGTTTCAGTGTTTAGAGGTTGTGCTAAGGTCTGTCACTGAACCAAGGGCTGAAACTAATGAGAACTGGCATAATGTGTGCAGGAGTGATAAGGATTTGTACAGTAAATAATAATGACCAAATGTTCATTATGTGTACAATACATCTGAGTTGTGTGACATTTTTTTGACTTCTTTGACTTTTTGGTTTGTAGGTGGATTTTCCACAGAGTAGAACAATCTGAGATAAGGATATATAATTTTCATTATGTTATCATCTGCCGTGGAAATCCAATCACTCATACAACTCCCTTTTGAAAATTGAAGAAGGGGAAACTGCTGCTTTTACTGATCACATACTGGGCTCCTGATTTAATCACAATTGAGAGATGTGTTGAGGTATTTCTCAATATGTTTGCATGCAGATTCTCATCACAAAAGTTGCTGCAGCGAAAAATGTATACGTTCCTAACGTCTCAGCTCTTCACCTTAGCGAGCCTCTCTCCATCTTCTCTCTTCACCACCCTGTCATGAGTGGCATCAGCCTGGCGAGACATGGGGTGCAAGTTCACAGGTATCAACATCAGTGCTAAACCACAACATACAGGCATCAGCTGTGGCGATCGCCTCGCTGCTTGACCACAGTTTGCACACAAGCCTCCCTCGGTGTTCAGGTTGGAGATGTCTGTTCTTGGTTGAGAAGGAGGGATGTGAATGGTAGTTTGGATTGGATTGAAATTGGATTGACACATACTGTCAGATGTTACTGGTGGCTCTGCCAGGCCCATTCACTTCCACTAAAGATGGAAATCTTTAAGAATGTGCCACATTCCATAATTTTTACAAGAAAGTCTAAGTCATTTCCTAAAACACCAGAGCATTTAGCCAATGTTATTTAAGAAGGGAGACGTGGCACTGATCCAAAATAAAATAGATAGTAATCATAATGAAGGAACAATGTCACTTGTGCAACTGCGTGACTCATTTATGAATTTTATATGCATTGTAAGGTTTTGACCTTATTCTGTAAAGTGCCTTGAGATAATACATTTTCTGCATTGGTGCTACACAAATAAAATTGGATTGGATTGGATATATAGTTTTTGGACAACAATGGAGCTCTACAGCACAGAGGAATGAGATTAATCCAAGTTTTGGCCCTTGGTTTTGATCTTTTTATGGCATTTCCAAACAATAAGAAAAATATCAGTTATCTAAATTTGTCACATTTGGTTCCGTGCTACTGCAAATCTGTCATACTTCCCTGAATTAAAGTTGTCTAAAATTAGAAACATTATACTGTAGGTCTTGAAATGTTGGGGAATGTGAGACAGGAAATATCCAATCAATGAATTTGTGTACAAGACAAAGTGATATTTAAGTGATACCAAGCCCTAGCATTGATGTATCTTAGAGTTGGTTGGTTCTATTGTGTCTCTACCTAGCGTTGCAAATACAGTATTTCTGATAATGCCTTGCCTTGTTTCCAAGCAGCATGAGCACCACATCCTGTTGGGCGTATTCATGGATCTCAGTCAGCCATGCCTGGTAACAATACAGGACAAAGAGACAAAAGAGAAGGAAGACATGTAGCCGTTAGACAAGCGAAAAGAGCAAAAAAAGAAAAAGAAAACCTTGTCTGGGACTTGACAAGGACGAGCCTGAGCATTAAATCTAATGACATGAATAAAGAGGAGGAGGAGATTGAGAGCGACTACAGCATTTAGAAGATGAATAACAGAAAAGGAAGACAAAATGTGCAGATGGATTAGACAGAAGCAAACCGAGGCAAGGACAAAGAGATAAAAGGACTAAAAGCAAGAAGGAATGTGCGAGAGAGAGAAAAACAGTGAAAGAGAGTGTTAGTGTAACGAAATCTCACCATCAGTTTAATCAACACTGTCGGCTCCATCCGGTTTTAACTACAGCACGTGCACAGGGGAAACATAAAGCTTTACGGGAGGAACAAACAGCACCTTCTGACAGTATGAGCTCCGACAGCAGCTGAGCCAACTGTTCACTGTTAATGAACATTTAATCAGCAAAGGCAGACACCTGCAAACTCTCTCTGATGGAATAATATCCCTCATCTCAGCACAAAGCTTAATTGTACCCGCAGTGAATTACTCAACATTGGAGATCTGACTTGCTGGTCATCAATCTGGCTTTTCCTTAGCACTCCTGTTCCAGAGCCATTTCCTCTCTGACAGCTCCCTTTTAATTAATACTGCTGACCGGAGTCACCTGCAGCCAAAGGTCATGTAACAACAGAGGAGATGGGCTTTGTGTTGACAGTGCTGGATAGCCATTAAATATCATGGCCCATGGAGGATGGAGCCCAGGAGTGCATGGTTCACAAATGACTTTGTTGATCCACTGACTTTTCCCTCTGGTTCCACCACGAGGATAACATTTGTGGTTTTGGTTGAAATGTCTAAGCAGTTATTGCATGGACTGCCATGTTTCTGTGCACAGACATTCATGCCCCCTCGCTTGATTGAGGTTAAAAGTTTTTGTGCAGTACTTTGGGTTATGACTAAATAACTACAAAACTAATCCCATCTGCCTCAGCTGTAATTTGGGTTTAGCGCTAATTAGCAACTGTTAGTATGTTAACAGGCTAAACTACGATCATTAAAATGGTTGCTAAAAATAAGCATGGTAGCATTGTTCCTGTGAGCATGCTGATATTAGCATACATCCTTTGTGTGCTCATTTGCTTTGCCCTGAGCAAGGCTAGGGACTCTGAGTCTTATTCAAACTGCATTTAAATTTACTTTTAGAACTAAGAAAACAAAAAAATCCCAAAATTCCCTCCTAAAAAAACAGAGTTAAACTGTCTGATATACTCATAACGTGGATGTTCAAGTCAACAGCTATCAAAACTTGAGAAAGAAAGAACCTGACAGTTTAGGTTAAAACAGGGTCATTTGGATTTTGAGGGACGATAGATGAATAGAGAGCAGAGAAGACAGGGCCTTTGCAATGAGATTTCAGCTCAACATCTCAGAGATCACAGTAAGCAGTTTAGAATTCATCCACATCACACAATGATTCATCATCTTTCATGTCTCTCTCAGTCTTCAGCTGTCGTCAAAGTCTGGAACAGTCAGCTCCACATCCAACACAGTGAGGCGTGGATCTCGAAAAGGGCGTGAGCAGCTTTGCATGACCATACTCACGCACAGGTGTGTATAAATAAAAGATTTGCGTTTGTCTTGGCTACCATGCCATCACACTGCAAAGGTAAATAATAAAAGGCTTGTTTCTGATGGAGGGACAAGATTAGATTTTACTCTAAAGTGACTTTCTATTCTTTAAAGTCCTGTGGAATATATGTCAAGTATGGCCGGTTACCCTCAAAAAAGTTACAAAAAAGGAGAGGGAATTGGGAGGAAATGAATTAAGTATATAGAAAGAGGAGGAAAACAGTTGAAGGAAGACTTGATTGTTTCAATTCAAAGCTCCTTCATTCTGGCCTTAAATATAGGTCATTTAAAATGAAATCTGGCTACCTTTTCATTATGTTTCACATTATTCACACTATTGACTACATTTATATCTGATGTTATAATTTTGCACCACTGTAGCTAAACTGTGACTTTTCTTGTGCTACAGTGCTATATAGTAGCAGTCTGCTATCAGCTAACCAATCCTCTGGTTTATGGTGTTTTTCTTTAAAGCAATGCTAAATCACACTTGTGCTTCTATGTGCTTTGGAGTTAATGGGGTCAGAGACATCTGATGATGTGAGGTTCTTCATCAATCAGGCAATAAGCTCTACCAGTGGGGAGTGAGGGGTGAGCTTGACTGCGGTTACTGCTCCTCATTAAATTTTGTGCATCTTTTAAAAATAGTCATTTTGTATGAGGCAACGCATCAATCAAAATGACTGGCATATTGGCATATATGGTCTTTGTTATGGAGGGCTATTGTTCCACAGTCTCCGACCTCAAGGAGTCAAATGAAACCTCCACACAGTAAAATATCCTCCCTAATGTGACGGCATGCCTTTGAGTGATTCTCTCCATATGCCTTGATTGCCTTTGATGAACCATAGCTTGTAATTACATCATTTAGCTGTTTATAGCCAATCATGGGTCATTTCACAGATACAGTAATTGATTCCAGATGATGCTGCTTGTCTCCTACATCCTGGCGCAGTGACTCAACAGATGGCAAAATGGTCTGATGCAGTAAATATCATTACCTTTTGAAAGAGCGAACAGATATGTATGTAAGTGAGTGCACTTATACAAGCTCCTATGTAATGCTTGAATCATAAAGTCTGTGAAAAAATATCCCTACTTTGCCATGGGAGATTATTGTTATAATTTACAAGTGATTTGTTTAATTGCAGTTTTGGAAACCATTGACAAATTCTTTTAATAGACCAAATGATATCCTACTGGCAGGGGGGTCAGATCCGAAAAATCTATTTTTTTTGTTAATATTCAACAAAAGAAGATAAAATAAATGTATTTATATGACTATATATAACAGCAGGGCTTCCATCAGTTAAATCCCAGGCTCTGACGAAGTTAAACATCATTCGTGGCCATGGCTGTAGGAACTGGGCTTGGTTCATCTTTTATTCAAGGATCTCTGGCCAAATGCTCAGGGAGCCAAATGTCAATGAGAATGTGGTGCTATTGCAGAGGAGATAATACATTTCTCTGCTCATTGCCCTGGCATTAAAGTCCCCAAATAGTGTGGCAAATCAGATTCAGCTGGGAGTTTGTTTTGTTTGAAAGTGCCAAAAAAACCTTTAGTAAACCCAGTTCAGTTGCTTGATTCCTTTTTCTCTCATAATGCCTCTGATTTCTGCACACCAGACCTCTGATGAGTTAAAATATCAGTGTGAAGTTTTTAAAAAATGTCCCCACTCAGACTTCCTAACCCAGTAAATATTAACGAATGAGAAATATCTGAATGCCATTTGCTCTCAAATATTTAATTTACTAAAGAGACAGTGAGGTTGCCATAAGCCAGCAAGATGAAGAGACAGTGACAGAGACAGTGACAAGACAAAGACCAAAGGATTTGTATCAGAGAGGAAGGGAGATAAAAAGCCCGGCCGACAGCTGCTGGCAGCTGCACTGAGACTTTGGCGAGACAAGTTGTCACTGTGAGAGGTATGTGAGGGTACTTCTGATGTTGCCTTTTCCTTTTGTTGTCAGAGGGAAGGAAAAAGCAGGGCTGCGTACTACACTGACTAGGTCAGCTGATGGTGTGGGAGTTATTTTTTAAAGTTTTTTATCCAAAGAAAAACTTAGCCGGCAGGTGCCCTTTGTAAAACTGTTTTTTTTTAGATGTATTGCATGGAAAATATTCCCTCTTCAGAATGCTTAATATCTGACACCACACCTCACACAGGTTGCATCTTTAGGAAAGATAGAAGCAAAAGGAACTGAACAAATTCTATGATATAAACAATGAATTGTAAATCCCTGAATCAATGAGAAATTATCATTCTAATCATTATGCATGAGAATGTACAAGTTATCCAGTCAAACGCATCTCTCTGAAGCAAAACCTTATCTTTGGTCCCTCATCTGTGGGTGCATGAACATCTCAGTTGCCTTAAATACATTTGTCCTTGAATTCCCACAGTGTGTTCTCGACAATAGCAATAAATTATGCACCCCTTACCCAATTCAGAACCTCCCTGCATTCTATTAAAACTCAGGCCATACTTTGCTGAATATGATAATGAACCTTCCTCAAGGAGCCTCGGAGTCTTTCCACATGACCCCACTTTCCCTCCGCTGCACTTTTGTCGAAGCAGATTTGCTGTGGGTGACAGTACTATTCTTGCCAAACTTTGATCAGAGCATTACACCGACAGACGGAGCGGAGCAGTCTGCTCCCAACAACAGGCAGAGACAGACCGAGCCAACACAGGGGAGTGCAGGGAGAAAGTAGGATTCCTCCCTCCCTGAGAGAAGGTTTAAACTCCTGGAGGCAGCTGAGCTAAACGGAGTAACACTGTGATCCTGTCGCACTCGCATTCATGCACATTCGCAGCCAGGCATGTGGGAACAAATCAATAAGCTATATTTATTTATTCAAAACAAAAGGCTCATAATGCTTGCACTCACTATTTTAAGATGTGTTTGTTGACATCTTTATGTAGGTTTCCATCTGCAGATTTTATAGGTAAACACACAATCTCTGCAATGAAAGACATTGCAGTAAACAACTTCTGTGTTCTAAAACTCCACATCATATAAAACAAGCAAAAAAAATAAATAACATGGAGAACAACAGCCTTGTAAGCCAATTTCTGTAGTCTGACAGGGAAGAGAAAGGCTTTTATGTTTACAAAAAGAGTGGCTGATGCATCTATTTGCCAGAGAACACGGGTGTGAGACATGTCTGTATGACTGACTGGCTTTGAAAAGTTGTAGTCAGAGTGAACACGAGCATCCTCACTCATCTCATCCAGTTTGTTTTTTTGCTAAAGAAGTTGAACTGCAACAGCCATTCCCCAGAGACTCTTCGAGAGACATTTTTGTTCCCCAGTTCAAGTTTGGGTTTTTTCGTTTCTTGTTCATTTCTTCATTTCTTTTTTTTTTTTTTTTTTTTTTTTTACTTTACTACTCCATCTGCATTTGGGTCCAACTCCCTGTACCTTTCTGACATCAGTGCAGTCCAGAAATTTGCATGTCTCTTTTAGCCAGTGACAAATTTACATAGTTTTGATCAGTGCTTATTAAACCTGAGAAAAGGCTTTACATGTGGGTTCTTTGCTAATTGGAAAATGGCAGGATCAGTTATCATTATTAATTCATGTGTTAGTTGAGTTTTGCTTTACCATATTTCATTTTTTCTCATTGTGTTTGGTGAAAAGGACATTATGATAAAAGAGCTCCACTGGAAATGTGAATTACACAAAAATGATTGCTTCTTTTTTTGTCTCTATTAAAATCTCTTCTCCGCAGATATTACTGCAATTTAGTTTGCCCCGCTGATCAATGCCACGGAGACAAAGAAGCACAAGCACATACTGCCAAAGGAATAAAATTTACTAATGAGCTGATGAAACAAGGCCAACTAACACCATTTGCAGAGGTCAGTCTTGTCTTTTGGAGAAAAAGCTAACCAATATGCACAGGTTGCCTAATCGCCCTTAAACTACAAGCAAGCATACGAACATATGCGTCTTCTCTTCTTTCTCAAGCTACCAAAGTATTAGTTAGCCAGCTGAAGGTATTGCCCTACACATCCCTGACAAGGTTTTTAGTTTTGCTTTACTATACCGTATAAAGCCATAACTTTGCTTTTTTTCACTACATGTTTGTGGAGCTTGAGTGCAAAACTGACAGTGAGGAAAGCACAGGTCAAATACAAATGTTATGTTACATTAGAAGTAATTGGTAAAGTCAAGGAGGAAATGAAATCAGTTCACAAACTCTGGCAGTGAACGGCTGGATGTCAGCCTTGTAAATGCATTTCTATTTCTTTGAATTATGAATAGATGAATATAAAAATGTAAATCAATAATTCAAGGTTTTCAATATATCATGATGGGAAAGATATATAGAGTGCGCAAAATGTCAGGTGTCAGTGAAAGGCACGTTTCATTGTGAAAGCTGCAGAGAGAAAGAACAATTTCTTACATTTTCATTACATAAATTGATCCAAGTACCAACTAACCTGGTGGCAGGAATGCAGATGCAGAGGTTGAGCAGGGGGGCTTCCTGTCAATCAAGCTGATCTCATTTCAGCACTTGCAAACAACAGTTCCACTTTTTAAAATGTGCTCTTTTGTTTTATAGGCGCTTCTATTTTTGCAAGGAAAATAAAAACCTCATCTCTGTTCATAACAAGTGAGAGAGGGAGAACCCACTTTTCAGGTAGGTTATTACATCCATACAAAAGACCTGCTTGAGACCTCTTGAAGTATTTAATCCCTGAACTCCAAAAGCATGCTCCTACGGGTGAGGCATTTTTCAGTCCAGTGACCAAGAGCTGTGATTTAAAAGGCAAAGGTTCGTACAAAAGGCTGCTACTACTGCTGCTGTTATGGACCAAACGCCATCTCAAATTCCAGAGCCAATATCCCGACATGCTGCAGCCTTATCAATATTAAAGGAATAGATTCTGGTGCAAGAAGTTGTTTGGTGACAATACAAAGATGAAAAACTTTTACAAGTTTGCAGTAGTGCACTTAATTGTCCTGGAAAACTCTAATTACTTTACCAGGAACTTACTCACTTATTGATGTGCATCTATCACTTTAAATATACTGTATAGTCTATGGAAATTTATGTTGCATGTACGATTTTGAGAAGGCTCAGGGTAAATCAGACAAAAAGTCTCTGTGTTTGTCTCTCTGAATATTAAAATGATAGCTTTTTATCAAATAGCTATCATTTTAATAATTTATATTGCAGGTGTGCAACCGATCATGTTCTCCAGTACAAATACCCCGGCACTCGCGGCCTTTCACCTTGTTGTCTTTCTGCTTTCGGCTCCTGTAGCCACCAAGTGAAACAATGGTAGACGAAACAATGTTGCTAATACAGTCCTGTCGTTCTTAGATGTTCCTAAACAAAGCTGTTGTGGTTTTTTTTCTAGAATAATTTGTGATGGTTTTTGATGTGGTAAAAGAAGAGAAAGAAACAAAAGAACAGACCACGATTCATATATTGGCTTTGTGAGCATCTGAACAGCTTTGACCTGTGTCAGTCCCCTCAGTGGGGAAGAACTTTCTTCTGCAGAGTTGCAACAAACTCAGAAAAGAATAAAATATTTGTAGAGACCAGGCAGAACTCATATTTTATGTAATGCAGAGCATTGGAGATGTTTGGAGAGGAGATGGCCATCCTTTTTTCCAAGCTTTCCGCAACAAAGAGGAGCCGTTTTTCAGTGATAAGGCCTAAGAACGAGGCAATTCATCCTCTTTTCACCTATTTTGAAGTTTTCACAGAGACAGTGTAATACCTCTGACATAAATCTATCCACTGTGGCATATTCTCTCTGGAAAATTGAACCTTGAGTGCATGTTTGCAGGCACTGAAGCATCCCATCAGTTTGGTCACTTTGCAGCTGACATCTAAGAAAATGGAAATGTCCATAGAAAACAGCTACCTGAACACTGGTGAATCTTTTTTTTTTTTTACCATGCGCTCCGCCGGCTGCATCATATATGACGAAAGTCAAGATGGGCATTAATTTGCTGAAGGAAATCGAGCTGACGTGCTAATATGCTAATAATAAATAATATTAATATGATGATGATAATAATCCAAGCAGGAGATCAAATTACAGGTGATGTGTGGTTGACAAGGTGATGAATAAGAATTACTGCATGCCATGCCCTCACTAACTTGTACATAGAACCCAGTGGCTCTATTCAGAGAGTATCCAGTGATTACAAATGAATGCTATTTGAATTCATATCACTGTATTATTTACTGACAGTTTCGCTCATCACCATCTGGTGCGGTGGTGCCATGACATTTAAGTAACAGCTACGTGGCAGGCAGCCGGCCATTTCATTTGAAGCCAGTCCATGCCCCTGGGGATGGACTGAGAGAGATGAATGAAGGCACAGAGATGAAGGCTTCACTCTTCTCATTCCTTTTACCGGGTTTAAACAGCACAGACACATAAGCGTGACCATGCATTCGTGCGAACATACACACAAACACGCAAGTTTAGCTACAAAGTAATGCATCATTTAACAATCAGCATCGAGGCTGGACTGTTCAATAAGAAATGTTTTATTATATTTATAGAGAAATTACTCTAATCCAAGTCAGAGCTATTGATCTGCGCAGTCATTTTGAAACAGAGTTTGTGTTTTATGAGACTGCTTCGCTTGGATCCCTGCCAGAGTGCTGATCAATTCTAATGTTATGAGGATGCTGAAGGGATTTTTGTTGTTGTTGTTTGCATTTAATGAAAAAACAAAAAGCACAGCTAGAGCTGGTGTCTTGCTCAAGGACACGTCAGCAAATCAAAAAGCTCTGGTTTGTTACTACCTTTAAAAAATATTACAAATTGTTTTCATAAGCATTTATAATGCCACTGCTATGTTGCTCTTGGTGCTGACAAACCTACAGAAAATGATTACGGTCAAGTGATCATTTTAAATGCAATTTTCAGTCTTTGGTTCACTTTCAAATTCGGCAGTGAAGGTCGGGTAGCATTTAGCAGCTGGATAACCAGACAATTCCCTCAAGACTTAGTAGAGACCAAAATAGAGCTAAAAGAAGAGTGACTTAAAAGCCAGGAAAATAAACTCCAAATGACAGATAATTTTGATGCATAACTGTTGGATGTATAAACAGTAGTTTGCTGCATGGTGACAAAGTCACACTAATTTGGCTTTTGCTTCTGACCTCAATCATAAACAGTCATTTTTTACTTGGTAAGGTAAATGTAAAAACACAAGTTTTATATGCATTTGAAGAAATGACCAATGCCGATGTTTTTTTCCCGATTAGGACGGCCTCTTGGTCACTTACCATCCCTCTCATCATCACACTGGCCTTCTGCCCTTCTTTAAAATGGTGCATTTCAGGACCTGCTGGAGCACCGAATCAATTCAGATTTTACTATCTCTAATTCCCATCAGTTGTAAATGATTCCTGCCCTGAATAATAGCATCACAGGAACCAGGCTACTGTTTAACAGAGTAACCCAGACAAATGATTTGCAGCGGAGGCCTAAATTGACTCTTGCAGCCTCCCTGAAGCACTACCTTTGACAAGAGCACATTCATCACATCACTAAATGGCTTGTGTATTTCTGCTACAATGACATACACTAGCAAATACTTGCCATTGTGTATTACATAAACAAAAAGATTGATGATCATCATGAAATCACTCAATAACTCTCACAGTCCCTGGCCCAGGCTGGAGCCTGAAATGCTTTGATACAGACAGGAAAAAAGTCATATATAGATTTAAGAAATGACACTTATCTTCAAACCAAATGAACCTCTCTTATACTATCCAAAATGAAAGCAGTTGATTTTTCAAATGCAGCATGTCAGCGCTCAAGATGAATTGTGTTGACTGAGCCTCTCTTGCCTTAAATGTTAACCTCTTCCCCCAGATGATGGACAGTTAAGATGACATTAATACTTTGCTTGCCTAAATATCTTCAAGCTGGGGAGCCAACGAAACGCTGAGAGCAGCAGGTCTAAGGTGGAAGAGGAGAGTATAATTTGCACCCTCCAATTTCTCCATCTCCCTCAGAACAGCATTAATCACCATTAGCCTCATTAACATCAGTTAGTGCTATTGTGTGCCAGCAAGCTGTAGCTTACCACCAGCATATCTTCTTTCTGTAAAAGGAACTAAGTGAATTTGACAGAGGTAGAGAAATGTGGAAATGATTAAAGGAAGGAGGGAAGGACTTGTCAATCTATGTCTTCATAAGATTGCCCTTCATTTATCCCTGTTGGAAAAAAAACAGCTTTGAAAACTCAACGGTCTCGGTGGTGAGATTGAACCAATGCAGCTGTGAAACGCAACACGAGGAAAAAAAAGCTGCTTTGTAAAACAGGACCAGAAGACAAAGACAAAGAAAAAAAGGCTAAAATGTCCTCTTTGGCTACACCACCTTTTGAAAGAGAGGATAGCAAACTTTGTTACAGATGGTTCAAAGTCTGGTAATCATCCTCCTTTCTATCACTGCTTGCCCAACATATGCGTGTCTTTCTCATCTGATTCTGCTCTTCACACACATCCGTCCTTCTTCACTTTCTCCTTGGGCGGCTGCTCACATGTGGAGGTAAAGATACACCTTTCCTGCTTTAATAAGCTCTCAGGATGGACATTGTGTTTCTCTGGCAGAAAGTGGCGATGAATAACCGCTCCTTCGATTGACAGCCACTTTGACCATTGTCAAATTAAGCAGTTGAAATTCGCCACCCCTTCTGCTGCAGGGCACAGTTACTACACAGAGGGAAACAACAGGTACCATGACATAGTGACACCAGCTGGTATGAATTCGGCAATGACATTATGATGGACGTTAATGGGGGAGAGAGGTGCTCCGGAAAAGCTGCTATTTTATTGTCCTAACCACCTATACAGGTAGCAAAGACAATGATTTTTGTTTAGTTCGTTGCATCGGGGCAGCAAATACACTTTGTTTTCATTATTGATTAAGATATGAATTATTAAATGGATTGAATGGAAGAGTCTACTTCACGGTTTGACCTCTCTGTATCGTGTCAAATCCTCCCTTCCTGTGTAGTTGACATTTCTTTATTTTGAGCTTGCTTTAAGGTATTTGGCCATGTTGTTCTATACTTTCACATCAGATTTTTCAGTTTTTCTGGCTACAAATAAAGTTAATAATATAATAAGTACTGAGGAACAAAAAGGTATATAAAGGAACTCAAGTGGGAAATCTCAGTGGCAAACTTATCACAAGGCAACTCACTTATCTGAATATATCAGAACAACAGGAAGCTATTATAGAAGCCATTGCATGCGGCACAGTTGTTACTTTCTAAATACATAAGTAATATAAGCCAAAAAATATAATCTATAAAATTCCCCTGTGCTGCTTTTGCATTTAATTCCTATTTTCTTTTAATTAGAGGAATCAATAAAGGGAATATGCCTGGGCTCTGTCTGCTCTGTTCTGCAGGACAGATTGCATTAAAAACATCCCAGTTTATGAAGCCGTGTATCCAGTCTATGTGGTCATATGGGTAATAAAATTCGCTGGTCTAATAAATGGTTTCCTTTGCATGAGTGCTCAGGGGATTCTCATCAGGTTCATTCTTCATCATCTAATCTGTGTGTTCCTGTTGTCAGAGTGCATAAAGCACAGCAGCATTTCACTGTGCCAACAGACAGAGCAGAGAGGTCAGGTTTAACCCATCAACTCAACCTGGTCACCGTCTAGGACTCTGTAACACAATCTAATCTATTGAAATGCTTACAAATTATTTGATACATGTTGTTATTTGAGTCTAAAGATTGAGAACAGCCATGCAACGTGGCATATTCTTCCTCTGTTTATAGGCACCAGAGTCCAGTATAGAGAGAAAGAGAGGGCTGAAGAAAGGGACTGGACTTCTGCCAGGTGATTGGAGAGTTGAATAGTCTGCAGTCCATAGAAAGAACATAAAGTTTGGATTGTGCTATCTCACACTAAATCATATTCAGCCTACCCAGCTCCTGTTTGTTCTGTTTTTCTGTTCTTCGTTTGCTTCAATGCATGACAAAATGAGGGGAGACCTTCTCTGCCTGTTTTAAACATCTATCACATGGACTTAGTTTGATGACAATTTGGGTTAATGACATTGATGCTGAGTGAATAAAACTCAGCAAATTGTTATTACATATTTGTATCATTCATTCATTCATTCATTCATTCATTCATCCATCAGTAATGAGTGATACATCAGATTTTACTCAGTGGTCATGATCAAGCCACAGTATTAATTAATGATGGGCCCAAGTAAAGTTAATTTAAATTAATAATTTCATATTGCCATGACAGGCACATGGCATGCCATTTAGCGCACATGGTCACGACAAAATGACGTATAAAAGAATGAAACTGGTTCCTAGCTTTAACACAAAGCCATTTAGAGGCTTCTAACTGAAGCAACTCTACAATTATTTCATGCAGGACTACAATCAAACAGAGCAACAAAAAGCAACTTTACCCGTATGTTGTCGAAGGATGCTTTGTTGGTGACATCGTACAGCAGGAGGAGAGCTGAAAAAACACAGAGAAGAGTTCAAATGTATCAGTTCCAAATTCATGTCCATAAATCATTTTATTATGGAAAATGACTCAGCGCAGAGAATCCTCAGCAAATGTTTAATTCAATCTTTGACCTTGATGTCTCAATTCCCTTTTCAGATCAAATGACTCGAGAGTTCATTTTCGCTCTGAGCACAAGGCTGATTAATTTGACCATCCACTCTCATTTGGCCTGACAAAGTCCTGTGACCTGAGTTTAGCTCTTTTACTAACATAACCTTTTATTTAGCAGTCTGAGGACCTCTTGCTGCATAACAATGGAGTAATACTTCCAAAGACTTTTAAACAGAATTTTGATGTGTAAAATTGATGGAGTTCCCCTTTAGGGCATTTGCACAGTATAGTGCACAGTAATCGAACTTCCCAAGTTTCAGGTTCAGAAGTTGTTATGTTGTAGCCATCAGTCTGACAAGACTCCATAGGTCCCCACTGTTCACACTGAGTGATGTATGTTGGATTCACATGTTAAAACCACTGAAAAAGACCAGAATACTTGAGCTATAATTTGAAATATTGAAAAATAATCTAAGAGTATTTTTCCAATTATGTTGTAATGCATGTAAAATGAGGCATTTGAGGTGCTTATATAACCGATGTGGTAAACTGAGTGCCACCTTAATTTGGCACATATATATGTAGTATAATACACTGTGCATATGTGTATTTTGTCATGTTCCTCTTTATAGCATGAATGAGGATGAAAAATGAGTATATGAGCGTGAAAGGACCTTTTGACCTGCACAGATTACTCAGTCCATGTCCCCGTGTCTATGCAGTATTCACGAGTGCAGGTGCAGGTGGCGAGGGGCTGCGCAGCAAAGAAGGAGGCGGCTCAGGAGGGATGAGTGTGATACAGACTGACAGCTGTGTAATAAAGCTGAGCTCTGCTGGACTTTTCCTGGTATTGCTTCTCGCTCTTCTGCTCCGTTATCAATCAACAGTTGAAGTCCAGACACAGAAAACCATAAACTGCTGTGACTGTTGCTGAGCATGTGCTATTTGTTATTTGTATCTGTGAAGAATTAGTTAACCCAATCAGTCATCTGCTGTGTGCAAAATATACAATTTTCGTTTTAGCACTGGAAACAATGGATTCAAGGAGTCTTATTTTATACGTGAGATTTACAGGCATATGCAACAGTGAAATTGAGGTTTGGATGAGAAGATGAGCAGAGATTGCAAATTGCAAACTAGAGAAAGAATTGCTGTGAAAAGGAGGAGCAGTAGCAGGAATTTAAAGCGATACAAAAATGCAGGAGAAAGAGCTCAATTGGGAAGCCACTTTAAAAGGTGAAATTGAGGACAACTCTGAAGACAAAAGATAGAGCACACACACAGATGGAAGTACATCAGTGGATGTTGGAAAAACTTTATGATGATGCGTACATTACTCTGTGTAACTGTCTTGCTAACAATAGTTTGTGTAAATCATTCTCAGACACAAATGTGCTACTTGTTTGGATTCCATTCAAGCAAGCATCGATGATCACCTATTTTTCTGTTCTAAGCAACACCAATACAGTCAGTGGTTTTGGTGGCCGTGCTGATCCTCGGAGCTCATTCCTTTGCCATTTGAAGATACAGTTCTCTTCTCTTTTCTCTCAAAATACAGTGCATACTGTGATTTTCTTTTTTTATCCTGGTATACACATATAATCTAACCGAGATGAAATAAGGCCCTGAATATTTTTAATATATAACAAAAGCGAGCTGAGAAGTATCTGGTGACTGTCTACCTTTTTTTTCTCCCACACAGCAGATACACGGACTATCCACCAACATCTAAAATAATCCTCTTTGCATGCCTCGCTCCCTGCGTCCCTCCGCCCTCCCACACTCATGCAGATCATCTTCATTTTAGCTGTGGACTCTTTGCCTGCAGCTTTGTACACGCCACACACACACACACACACACACACACACACACACACACATCAGAACAAGTTTTGGTAAAAGTTAACAATTAGCTCCAGTTATCATTCTCAACATTGACTTCATGGATGAGTGTGTTTGCAAGTTGTGTGGAAATGGGTTTAAGGTCATGGTCAAAGTACAGCTGTCTGACTTCTCTAGACAGCGACCTCAAAATCCTTTATTTTACCATAATGTCACTGTCACTGGCTCTAACATTAATCATGTTGCTTATAAATATAGCAGTAATATGCAATAAAACTGTTACAGCATCCCATGGCTGGTCCAAGTCTTTCTGGGACCCAACACAGAATTTGATTTGTGGCTTTTGGCCTTAAACATAGTACAGCTTCCTGGCCTCAAGTCATCATCATGTATTATTAAAAGCTTAAGGTGCTGTCAGACTTGGCAATGATTTTCTTGTCAGAAGAATACTGCATCATGCACTGGTGTTGCTAACTGCAGCAAAATGTTGTTGGAGTCTGGTATAGTTCTGCAACATTGCTGATTAACTTTAGGGAAGCCAAGAATTGTTTCTCATAACAAGTATGGGTCTAACCAGACAAACAGTGATTCCTTTCGTAAAAGAGGCGGGTGCGTGCCCCATCAGACTTTTGATAACTTCCTTATTTATTACTACTTTATATTGAAAGTCAAAGATATTTTTCATTATGTCATAGATTATACTTCAAACAGGTACACCCCCCCTTGGCTGACTGTATGGAATGCATGTAGACAGCTCTCTGAACAGTGTGCAATTGAAGTGGTCATTCGATCATCATTCTCTTTCCTGTTTAATTTTGGTGGTTATCTCCTGTTGTCTCTTCTGGTGTATTTACTTCCTGACCTTGTGATTGTCGACCCACCCTAATGTGTTGCAACTGTTTTTGTTGAGGAGGTGTTTCCTGAGTTCTTGCATTTGGATTAACTGCTTGTTGAGTTCAGTACGTTTTTGATTTTCACCTTTTCACATTACCCATTTGGGGTTTTTTTTGTATTTCGGGTTCTGTCGCCTTTTTGTCAATAAATCTCCACACTGAATCTCACCATCTGTCTCATGGCTGCATTTGCGTTCAGTTGTGCTGCAGAGACTTCAAAAGGTCACTGTCAGTCTGTTGCTGAAGCAGGCAATTGTTCAGGTTGATGACACTACTTTGGCTGTGATACTGCAATTCGGCAAAAATGCAAAGGAAACTGTCAAGCATTCCAAATTCTAACAAGGGCAGCCAATAAAGTTGCATATTTAGATCATTTTAAACATTTTACTCCAGTTATACTAGAAGCTTGTGTAACTCTTTTCTCACCCTAGCAGGTGAAAAATTGTCCGCATTTTAAAAGGTCACATCTTGGATAATTAGGTTGTGTAGTGCAACTGGCTGAACTTATGCTGTGATATGCTTCAGGGTTGAAATGGAAAGGTAACTGAAAATCCTGACACAGGAATCCTGGTGTTTTTCACTAGAATGTATGCTCCTGGGCATTGTGCCGTAAACTGGCCCTGCTAAAAGTCCTCCAGGGTCCCTTTCCTTCAGGAGACAGACACAAATAAATCCCGCTGTAATTATGCAGACTGACTGCCAAACCGTCACATACATAATGAGGATAATACACAGACACTCATCAGTTGCACTTCCTAAATCATGTGTGCACGTAATGGGTCACACCCACGCACAAAATCGATCCTCGCTTAAATAGCCTAAAAGTGAAATGGTTTACACAGCTACACAGTCCAGATGGTAAAACTTCCATTTGATCACACAGCAATCCCTGGCTGGATTGTGTATTCCCCATACATATAAGGGGACAAAACGACAAACACAAACCCTCGGAGAAAAGCTGCACTGCCCTCTCACGCACTCCCAGACATTTTATCTACTCAACCCAACCTTTTGAGGTACACCGCTGCCCACCCTGAGTCTAGTTCTGCTCGAGGTTTCTTTTTGTTAAAGTTTACTCCACTCCACTGTTGCCAAATGTTTGTTCTTTGTGGGAATATCGTAAGGTCTCGACCTTACTCTGTAAAGTTCCTCGAGATAATCTATGTTGTTCCCCGGCCCTGTACAAATAAAACTGAATTGAACTGAATTGAATGGAGAGTGGAAAAAGATAAAAGATGACTCACCAGACCATAATATGTTTTTATATTGCCCAAGGTTTTGTGCCTCATGCGCAAGCTTATGCCCATTTCATCAAAACAATTACCACAAATACTTTATTTATTACCGGCTTTGCAAGATTTCTAATTGAACTAGATAATGAATAACAAATGATGAAACACACACACACAAATACTTCTACAATTACTCACACCCATTGCTGATGACTGATTACAGATCATCAAAGGGTGCCATGAATCATGAATGTGTGTTGTCTTTCCTTCTGAGGAGAAGAGCTGTAAAACCTCAGTGCTTGATAAGACTGAACAATGGAAGAAAAACACTCTTATCTGCACCTCTGCACTGGCTGTGAATTATACCTGGCATAACATTTGTTTCAAGGCAAAGCGATGGGTCCAAACAAAATTGCCAGAAACTATGTGCTACTACTATCTAAACCTATGCCTACCTCTCTTATACCTTTATGCACACAAAATCAAACACCAATTTTATATTTGCACATCATAAATGATGGATTGGATGGATACACACACATAAAGACAAAAAACACAGACTATGTCCATCATATGTCCAGTCATATGTCAAAGGTCACGACTTCAAACAACAGCGTTTCAGCTAAGCAAAAAGTAAATTTGTGTCAAAACAGTCAAAAAAATGTATTCTGCTCCGCATATGTATATATGCGTGTCTCACCATGAGCGTCACGGTAGTAGGCATGTGTGACACTGCGGAACCGCTCCTGTCCGGCTGTGTCCCAGATCTGCAGAGAATGAGAAAGAGGGTAATCACTGAACAGAGAGAAGTTTCTAACTTTTTAATAAGTCTTCTGTTTGTCTCTGCCAGTCTGCTGTAACTCATTGGGAAGCCATCCATCAATTTACTCCTGTGATACTGGCTAAATCCAGAATATGGAAATGATATAGACAGGACTCTTGAACAGTTCACTGTCTTACAACTTACGACAATCTCTTTAGGGCAGTGCAGCCAACTGTCTTTATTTATACATCATTAATACGCATCATTACTTGGCATTGTCTATTTTCACCCTGGAAATTCTAAGACCAGTATCCACTCTAGCTCTATTTTGGCCTCCGGTAAGTCCTGATGGAAAGATCTGACTTTAAATGCTCCAACTAGTCACGTAGCATATAGCATATAGCATGTAGCATAAAGTAAGTTTATCAGAGCTCTCTTGCTAAAAAGCAACAAGAGTGAATCAAACCAGAAAAGTTTCAGGCTGCAAAACCAAAACAACTGGCTGAAAGATTCTAAATTGGTTAGGAGTCGTGAACTGCAGAGTCAGATGATAATTCTTTGTTATGATCTATTCTTAACATATTCTTCTTAAAATATGGATTAATGCGGGTTTAACGTCAGCTCATACTGCATATTTACAGTAAAGTAACAACAGTCATTAAGTACAAAATAACTGATGCTTAAATCATAATTGATCATTTACTTTTATTTTTTATACCTTTCTCATTTTCACCTAGGTCTGAATTATGATATGAATAAAAATCAGCTGTGGTTGACGCAATTTGTCTCTTTCATCTCAACAGCAGTGGAATGAGGCTAATTAAGTCCTTCCCCATTAGGCAAGACTGTTTCTCATTGCAACTTGGCTCTAATCTTTTCTCTTGTCACCTGAACAGACCTGGGCAGGCTGACTGCACCACTTACTTGTTTTTTTGTATGAATGACATTCCAACAATTTTTCACCATGTTTTCCGGCCCCTCACCTGTGTGGATACAGTCATTTTCATTCCTTTTGCATACCGAACTAGTTTAGTCTCTCTTCCTCCTCTCTCTGAGATGTCTCTGCTTTGATGCTGGCTTTGCCTGCTGTCTGCCCCCTGGGGCAACCGCCACCCCCCCAGGACCCAAGTGGCAGTAATGAAGAATGGCAATTAGAGGAGGAAAAATAACTCTCCCTCTCAGTGTGCTCGTAGGCTACAGGCTGCTCTGCAAACTGACTTTCAGTCAATTTACCCCAAATGAACACATCACAGAGCAAAGGCTCTTGACATCAGCATTCTGTCAACCCCTAATTAAGCTCATCAGGGATAATTCACTTTTGCAGAATTATCAAATATACAACAATGCTCAGTGTTTCTGAGTATGGGGACCAGTTCTAACAATGGTAAATGATTTGTGGAGAAGGAACAAAGAAAACTTAAAAGTTAGTGTATTCATTGAGATGTTCAAAACCTAATTATCTTTCAGCAGCTTTTTGTGTCCAGATCATTCATTGTCCTCAAAGCCACAGACAGTGTTTTACTTCATCATACAATTACAAGGTACCTACATCAACAAGCTAATGTGAAAAACAAGCACTGCTAAAGCTCAGCTGTACAGTGCGCCCCAAGGATAAAACACATACAAAACAGAAAAACGACATTAAATGAATTGCTACATGAGAAGTGTCCTGGGACAGAGCTCGATTTGAATAAATAGCTACATTACTTGTGTACTTAGCCTTACGCTAACTTAACACTCCATAAAATGTGGATATTATTTCAGGTGAAAGAATGTGATCATTTCATCCGGATAATGTCTGCCTGGGTATTTTCTGGATGAACTGAACGAGTTGGGACCAGCTGTGAGGCCGGGGATCATCTCAGCAGCTCACGGTCCAATTCCCACGACGACCAGCAATTCAACATGTCATCATACCTCTGCGGGCCATTTGGTAATTAAAACCTCTGTTGTCTGTATTTTCAAATTCCTTTTTGTAAGAGAAAATGTGGTCTTAGAGTTGACATATATTTGTTGCATATAAATTACAGGTGTATCATTTACTACACTCCCCCATCACTCCCCCCTAGCATGAGGGAGCACTACCAGTGCAGCAATTTTTGTTGTATGTGTCCTCATTTGTACGTGTTTTCTTTTTTGCTGCATATGTGGATTTATAGCACTCCTGTACGTGTTTTGTTCTTAGCGGCCACTGTAAAAATGGATTTTACCTTAGAGCACTTCAAAGACAGGAGGAGATAAAAAATGATCTGACATTTGGCTCCAATGCCACAGAAGATACAACATAATTCTTATTTGGTTGTTTTCCTTTTTAAAAACATCTACTTGAGAAATTTAGCTCGAGCCTGTTTTTGAGAGATTGTCAGGATAAATTAAATCTCTTACCTGAAGCTTCACCTTGACTCCATCAATATTCAGGACTTTATTCTGCAAATGGAAAGCAAGACATCATGAATGACAGTGCTTACATTTTAAGCATTTTTCCAACTAGCAACAACTTTTCAGACAGTAGACCTGTCTGAACAGGTCTACTGTCTCTTCCTCTCATTTACCCACCACACTCTTGTCTCCTCCCTCAATTAATATTGCATGTCTCCACCTAACTCTGGCATGTTTCAATGAAGCCTCACCTCTGTCCTCCAGAGGATTAACCCACACTGCTCTCCTCGCCTCCCTCTGCCTCTTCATTCTCAGGGAGACATCTCCTCTGATCTCAGCTTCAATTTGCTCCAACACATGGCAGACGGAAGCTCGGACTTGCTGTTTTTCAGGTCAGAGGCTGAGGTTAAACAACCTGCCATCAAACTGACTAATTTGTCTAAATGAGGACAGGAGTCAATCTGAGTTAAAAAATAACTTGACTGTACTTCACCTCATTGATTAACATTTACGTTCCCACAACTGGAGAGGCACTGCATGTTATTGACACCAAAATTCAAAGTGAGCTCTGAAGGAAAACACTTAATTGACTATTCTGAACCCCCCCCAACAGCAGTCTATTCTGTACATATTTAACATGTGTATCAACACGTAGGAGGTGGACAGCTTCTCCTATGCATCTTCAACATTCATCAGTAAATCCATTTCACCACACTCATTCCCATTTCCTATGAGCCTATAGCTGCTTTAGAAAAGACAAGGTCAAGATGTTCTTCAATGACCCACATACAGGCCTCCCAATACAACCTGGATTAATTCACCTGGTGCTGAAAAGCAGCATTCTTGTGACCCTCTGATTGTCTGATCTCCAAGGAGATACAGAAGATATTCTGTTCTGACAAGATGCTAATCTGCCATCAGTGCACTTAGAAATAGACACGCTGTTGTTGACGTGGTTGGCTGGTACATATATCTCATATATATTCACGAGCAAGTCAAGCTGCAAGCTAGTTTGTAAATGTGTGCTGATAGGAATCAGAGTCTCAGAAGACTTCCTCCATGTTGTTGTTGTTGTTGTCACTTAAAAACAACCTTGCTCGGAGGCTTCATAAATATTCAGTGACCCCGAAAAGAAGAGGTTCTCGATCGCACCGTGATGGGGATTTTGGCTGGTTAGTCAGACTTGACTACACCATTAATTATGCTGGATTTGTTAGGAGGAAAATACTTGGGATCAGCCAGAACAGGATAACACATATCTGAGCAGCATGTGCAAGTCAGTCTCCTGTGGAAGATGGGGAATTAAGGTGTTGTAGATTAAAGACTGTCAATCACACTTCCAGCAATGCTGTCTCCACAAAACTTTTCTCAGGCTTAAGCTGACACAGCTCTGCTCTGTGTAGCTTCAATGTGCTCACAAAGTAGAAAGTGGTGGCTGAGAAGCTCGCGCCACTTTCAGGTCAATTTCATTCCCTGAGCTGCAGCAAACAACCTGCAAACAGAAAACATCTTCAAATACAAACTGCTCTAATTACAAGCCAGAAGCTGGAGGTTAGCCATTCAATTCCTCCCACACCCCAAAAGGTAAATGAGTGAAAAGGTGGAGTTGGTACACTTCTCAGGAGTCATAAATTACAAATGTATGAGGAGCTTTCAGAAGACCCTGTGAATTGTGAGCCAATAAAACATTAATGGAAGAGGCGTGAGGCAAAGAACAGGAGCATGATGGCTACAAAAAGGATGGGCATGAGATGAGTTAGTGATAAGAATAATGAGGAAGATGCTACATGGCACTGCTCCTCAGCATCTCTCCTTTTGCTCTGAAGGCCTCGACACACACGTCACAAATCACAAAGCAGCGGGGGAAAGAAACTAAACTGAGGGCAGGGATATACAGAGAGGCAGGGCTTTCTACTCTGCAGTCAACGCAAACTCCGCCTGTCGAGTTTGCTAAGTCTTGCTGGCACAGACATGCACACACTCTCACATTCTCTGCCGAAAACATTCAGCCTCTTATCCCCCTGTATATCCTCTTTCTCCCCTCTTTCCCTACCTCACTATATGTCTTTGTCTTGTACCCTTTATTTCAACCTCAGGTAAAAACAAATTTGCCTGTAAAGTGTACGTCACTATCAAGTGGCTTTATAATGTGGTGTACCTCAAGCACACCCCCATCTTTGTTATATAAGAGGCTGCTTACAGATATCTCATTTTTGTAGGTTGGAGATGGTTATTAACTTCAGACATCCTCTAATACAAAGCAAATAGGGACTCCTCTCCTCTCCTTTCTTCTCGTCCCCTTGGTACAGCCTGGTCAGCATTTTCATACCACAAGTATCTCTTTTACATATACTTTCGATTAAGATGCACCGGACATTCTTCTGGTGACAGAGATAACACAATAATTCACATTCTACCAGATACACAGATAATGCAGTCTATAGACACAGTGGGATTCATTCACTGACAGGCTATACTTGCTGACCCTGCAGTTAACAGGGAAGCCATAGCTCATGTGATAACCATGATTTAGACCGTTGATAATTGCCTTCCATGCCCAATTTGTTAGAAAACAGTGAAGCTGTTCAAATAAAGGAATCAAACTACAATTAAAGTTATTTTCTGTAAATTCTAACTTTTTTAAGTTTTAGGAGGCTACACAGGACTATGAAGAAATCGTTAGTGCTTGAGATCACAGCTCTGACTGAAAAGACTGTCTACAGCTTCCCCAGAGCTCTTCTGACATACAGTCAGTTTAATGACCAGAACCTTCCAGTTACCGACTTCTTCACTTGAGTAACTTGCTGAAGTTAAAAGCAAGAGACTAATTGAAAGAGCAGTGGTCCTTCGGGCTCCTTTCAACCCAAAAGTTGTCATACTGCAAAAATGCAGACCGAGGCACAGGTACCGTGGGAGTGCTGCTGCAGAGGACCACAGAAAAACCCCCCCCAACCCAAATACAAAACAAAACAAAATCTTATTTTTATTGCACCATCATGTGGTGCCACATAGCATTGGTTGATCTGTAAAATATGTACTTATGCAAGAATACAATCCAGATGGAACATTTTATGTGAGCATCTTCTGACATCATGGAGATTTGAGTTACCATTTCCATTCCTCAGTTTCCCTTGATCGAGCTCCAGAGTGTAAAGCATTATGTGACATCCACAAGTCTGTTCTAAGACTCAGAATTACCAATTTACCAGAAGGACTTTGCTCTTTTTTACATCAGTTCTTGTGTCAGATTAAAGCTCCTTCTATTAAAAAGCTACTGTTTCATATTTCATCTTTTACCTGTAACCTGTAGCAACACTCTCACACCAACGCAGACACTTACTGTGATCCAAACAAGCCTTTGGGTGGTACACACACACATGCACACACAAACACACACACAAAGCATTTTCTGATGTTGTAGCAGCGATCCATTATTCAGCGGAATACTGTGAGGGCGAGCCTTGACCTCACTGAAGCTCTTCCCCAGGATCTTTTCGCACGCTGGCCTGATACTTTTCAAAATGGCAACACACAACAGTATAAGGTTGTGTGTTTGATTTCACCATGTGTGGTGGTGAATAATATGGCTGATTCACAGGAGAGAGCAGGCTGTGGGGCAAGCTGCTGGCTGGAACTTCAATTTTCATGAAATTCTTTTTCTTCAGTTTTCCTCCTCTGCCGTTCATACATAAATATACAAACACACGCACACCCATTATACAGTACATTATACACTGCTAAGGAAGCACAAACACACACACACACACACAAAAGCACAGCCAATACAAGCATGGCCAACCTGAAAATGTATCTCTCCCCTCTGCCCCCCCTTTCATTTTTCTCTGAGAAGCACTTTTATTTATTTTGGTCCAGTATCACCACAGACTTCTCCAACGAGTATCTGCCAACGCATATAGGCCTACCACTCAGATTTATTACAGTTTTTCCTCAACTGCAGAGGCACATTTCCTGAAATGATGCACCAATTTCTCAAACACACACACTATACAAATGTTAATATCTCTTTACCGTCTCTGTCTCTCATCACATTAATCTTTTTGTGCGCCAGGATCCTGACAATTCACTCCTCACCTCTTTCGTGGTTAAATATTCATGATGCTCCTCGGGGCTCGCTTCTCTGGATCCCTGTGACATTAGGGCAGCAGGTGGCAAAGCTGCTTTCCATTAATTACAAACACCTCCCGAGGCATAAGTAAACCTCCCACCCAGTACATACACACTCAAGTTTACATGTGCATGAGCACAAATACACAGGCTTGGACAGTTATCCAAGCATAGCTGAAGATTTGACAACTTAATTTAGCATATCTGGGGCCCATGTATCAATGGAACAAAACAACTCGGCCCTAATTACAGAACCAGACACAACTGGGCAAATAGTGACAAACTGATTTGGTAAGCCCACATATACATATACATACAGCACATGTATAGAGGTTCTGTCTTTGGGTGTCCAATTTGGCCGCTGCTTCTCACTGCAGCTCCTTATTCATCTTAATTCAATACATTTTTCAAGCAGAAAAAAATTACTGCCACTTGCTGGCATTATAACGTTTGGCACTTTAATTGCACCCACTCAGAGAAGGTAGGCCTGGCAGACAGGCTGGCAGGCAGACGAGCGGACATTGGAAAAAAATCGGTCAGCCATCCCTCCACTGACAGTAGAAAAAACCCCATATAGAAGCTGGAATCATGTCGCTATTTCTGCAGTTCAGCAAGGGTTGCTGAACTGAGGACAGGAGAACAGAAGCTTAAGTGCTAAGGGTCAGAAGATCTGACGCAATCTAAACCCTGTAATTATTACTTATTACCCTATAATAATCACAAAAGTTAAGCTGCAGTGTTTAAATCATGGTTAGACATGGATAATTTACTGTATTTCAGACATTCAGGTCTTTAAACCCCTAAAGCTGATGAAATGTAGTTAAAGACTACACAGGCACATTCTCCACAAGCAGAAACAGAAATGTTCTGTCACACCTCTTCCATCTGCAACAGATTCACTCTTCTCTAATACAAATGAAGTGATGAATCACAGGACCACCCTTTTTCAGTGGTGGGGGGGGACTCAGACGCACAATTCTATGTGCATCCTTCAAACTTGTCAAAGCAAAAACAACCTTGGCTGCTTTGCTTCTGCCATCAGCTTCATTTGCCTCCTGCCAATCTAGAATGTCATTTGAAAAAAAAAAGCTGCACAATCAACTGTGCTTTTGCATAAGAGGAAAATCACCCACTGTGTGCTTAACAATACTGAAGGAAAATTAAAACCAACAGTCTGCAAATGCACTCATCTAGCTTTTGCCTCTAACTGAATGGCGATAATTACACAGTGACTCATATGCGCTTGTTGCATGAGTCATGCTCTCAAAAAGATGCTTTCTGAAGATGATGACCTCATGTTTCTCTGAACAAAAACTTTCCAACCATTTATCAGCAGTTACACAGGCACTTCAAAATGCAGCACATATGATAATGGAATGTTTTAATAAGAAGGGAAATGACAAAACTCAGTAAAAGACACAGCCATGGGAATAATAAATTTTGTTTTCTTTATTAAAATATATGTATAGGGAAGTCAGGCTTCCTTGGGCTTTAGAGAGAAGCTGGTCAATGCAGTTATCAGTCTCCATCCAGTTACCAGCATGCTTTTCTTTGTAGCTTATTTTTTAAATCCCTTTTTCTCACAGTTTGCATTAGAGCAAACAACTTACAACAGCTTTACAGAGAACCTGCCTGCATTTAAACACATTCTCATGGTGACAAGCAGACTGCACCAGTTTTCATAGATGTTATGAGCCAGCAATGATGTAAGAGAGACAGCCGACAATGCCTGGCTACAGTCAGATTCATAACAGAGATTCATAACAAGAGCTTTGTGCCTGGATCTCCCCTGCTTCATTAACAGCTGTCGCATCTGTCTAGCATTGTCATCGGTGTGAGTTTGTATATTGTGTGTGCATACACGTGTGCATTTATGTCATCGACAGCCGCTAAATATGCCACTGAATGTGTGACTGAATGGAAACCACGCTAGTATCACACCTCGTGATTTAACACAAACAAGACAGGCAGCCGTCACCTATCAATAATGTAATGATGGAGCGATTCATCTGAGATGTTTAATGTTTAAAGTCCTCACCTTGCCAAGCAAATGTTCACAAAGATTTCTTGAGCAACAGCCAGTTCTCTTTTGAACTTTCACACACATACACCCTCTCCAAGTGTGTTTCCCCTACAACCTCATTAAAATGAAATAACGTCTCTTCCCCCTTCCTCATCCTTGCCCTGACTGTGGGCTCAGCTGAGATCAGTGAATTGACTGTCTAACACATTTGCAGCCCATTTGGCTACTAAGCTGTTATCAATGCCAATATCGACTATACGACCAGGGTTCAGCCTTCCAGTGCCACCATTAAACGCTGTTTACTGGAGGTTGCCCAAAGCACAGCGAATACAACCTGCACGATTAATTGCATATCCAAGGTGGGATGGCTGGCTTGGCATTATGGAGGTCAGAGGTCAGACAACAAATCGATCTACAGCTTAAGTTCAGGTGGTGGGACAAAGGACATCAAGACTCTCAGTGAGCTGTGGGGACACAGCAGTGAACAAGGACTGTTGTTAAAACATACATTAACATAAAATAAATGAATCTCATATTAACAGCAGAGTCGTATTTACAAGGAACAAATGGAAAATTTACAGGAACACCAATGTCACTAGACAAGGGAGTCTAAGTATCTTTTCACCCTGTCCCTGCTGTAGCAATGGATCCAAGCAAATATAAATATAATATAGACTATAAACATTTACAGCTGATCTGGCCCCTTCTGCGATTTGATCAGCCTTCCTGCCACCTCTTCACTGCTGTTGCTTCCACTGTCTCATCTCCCTACTCTGACATGTGAAACACACCCGTCCTCACTGCCATGAAAAGGCACACACACACACAAACTTGCGCATTGCCTGCATAATAAGACTAGACTCGTTTGAATTATTCAAGAGTTCATAGATAGATAGTTGGATAAATTATAAATTAGTCAATGATGATGGCTGATGCAACAAACTGCATTCGGCAGTTCAACCTAAGACAGTGATGGTTATTGGGACACTTCTGCAGCACGGAGATTCATTCATTCAAAATAAGTGAAGTCAGAGCACATGTGTCCTTTGTTGGAAAAGGAAATTCTTGGATCAGCATTATCTGGCTTTGAACCTGGTTGATTAAAATGAGAGTGAGCATGTTTCCATGCGGTGCTACCTCAGGGTTAGCAGAGGGTGAAGGTCAAAGATTTGTACATTTATTTTTAATGCTTCTTTCAGACTAATAGCAGCAAAGCTCTTACATGCAGAAGCAGAGTGCCACCATGCATTCCCATTTCAAGTCATGTAAGAATCAGACAACCTAAAGATTGAGTGAAAATTTTGCAGTTGCCTGATGCATAGCCCCCGCACTGTCATACATACTAAGTACACCCAAAAATAACATCAGAGAGAAGTGAATCCATCAGGCTGTATGTTGTGTGTGAAACCCCCCCTTGTGTGCTCGAAAATGGAAACTTGATTTTACATGCCACACCTCCATCTACAAGGTTTGAAGCCTTATGGTGTGACTTGTGACACATGCTGGTCACTGGTGTAAATGGGAACATGAGGGGGTGACCTTTCTGGTACAGTGGTGGAGGAGGGTCTTATAGAGCAAGTGAAGATAAATGAGACAGAAATGAAAAACTGGTGGATTTTCTTTGGATATTACGCATTATTTTACATTCAGTTTTATTGAAATAATTAAATAATAATTTTATATTCTGAGGCTTTTTTTGCTCTTATCACCTTCATTTTTTAAAATTCAAGGTATTATTTTCAGGTCCAGATTCAGATCTCTTTTACTTCCTGTCCTTGTAATTATCTGCCTTGCCCTAATGTGTTTCACCAGTGTCTCATTTATCCCTGCCTCCCTTATGTACAGTATAATAATTGTGGTCTATTCCTTTGTCTTTGATGATTTTTGCTCACTTCGCCTCCCTGCCAGCCTCTTTTCTTATGACCTTGAATCCCCTGACAAAATGCTAACATCAGCATGCTAGCATGTTAATCAGGACAATGTTTATCTTGAGATGTTAAGAAGGTACAGTATAATGTAACTGAGTTTAGAGTGTTGGAATGCTATTATTTGCTAATCAGCAGGCTGACATTAATATCATTAAATTGGAAATATTCTTTCAAACAAAATATTGAATAATATTTTGTCAACCTCCACTAAACATTCTGATTAGAGAAAAAGCCAGGCTATCAACAAAATGACCAGGGTTCTCCATCTTGGGACCATGAAACTCTACATTAAATTTCATTGAAATCAATCTCATTGTTGAGATTTTTCAGTCTGGACCAAAGTGGAGGACGAGCCGTGCTACTAGCATGGTGTAATACTCACTCCAGCCTGTTGCAGAGGTTCTTTTCTGCCAGCCATTACTCAGTGATAAATGCAAGTCCATCCATTGTAGAGTAGCTGTAGCTCACAAAGATAAATCATCAAGATAAAGGTCTTGTGTACAGACTAGAAACAGGGTGAGATGAATTAGTATGCTGAGTGTGAGCCATGTCTCTGTCAGGGATATTTTATGGACCACTTCTAGAAAGAGTGCTCTATGTAAATCATTATAGTAAAGAGGCAGGGTTGTGATGTTTCATCTTTTCTGGGCTGTAGAGTGGCCTGTCATAACTTCATCCCATATAATAATATCTTGGACAAACTGTCTGTGATTAGTTCATTGGGAAATTTCTTATATTGTGGTTCATATCACAAGTTAACAATAGGTAAGCAGGCAGATGCAGGGGAGAACTATGACTGAGTTCAAGGGTTGCCATGAATCTCAGAGAGGGTGTCATGTAAATTTACTCCATCCATTCAATATTTTTTGGTTGAAATTTGACTATTGAGGGAAAGGATTCCATCTGAGAGCTGTGGAGATATTTAGGTCTGGACCAAAATGTGGGCCGACCAACTTACAAACTGATGCTGCTGTTCCTTGAGGCCAGTAAGCCAAAGGTTTGATGAATCATCCTCAAAAACATAACTCAAAATCTGCCTTCCTGAGTCAAGCAAGCGCTGTTGTTTTAGGGTGCTGGGAGGTGAAACTTGTGATTGCATAATAGGTCAGTCACTTGGGGCGCACTGGACATAACTGACAGCTGGATGAAGCTCCCTTGTATCTCAGTTGAGGTGAGAAGTGCTGCTCTTCTCCCCAATACTGCATTTATGTTGACTGAGGGGACTGAAGATTTACTTGTTTATGGTGTCATGAGATGAGAAAGACTGTGAGGAGGAAAATATGAAGAGTAATATTGTTCATTGCTTTTTTTTTTCCTGAGCATCTACTTTGCTAAAAGAAATTGCTTTTCATGCTTTGTTCCCAAACATTTTGACCCTAGTAAAAGAAGAAAGAGCCCTCTCTCAAGCTGACAATATTGTTTTTTTTAGTATGTAACATGTGAGTCTCATGTCTATGATTAAAGATGATTCACCAACTTCCCTGCCAGTATGTTTTTCTGTGATTTAGTTGAAAATAGGACAGAATGTTTGCCTTTGGGCCACAACATTTAAAAGAATAAACATCACATCAGACACTATTTTAAGTGAGAATACACAAAATCCAAATAGCATGCCAGGGAGGGAAGTGACAGAAAACTTAAGCAAAATGTAAAGCATGATGGATGTGATCAATTACAGTATGGACCACCATTAGGCCACCAGTGTGTAATTGCAGCTGATTGAGACAGATTGTCACATATTATAAGAATACAGATTTGGTAGCTATGCCATATGGGAATTTTCTGGAGCTCCACAAGGAACTGTTCAGGACCAAGGACAGCTCCTACCATTGCATGTACTAAGCTCTTTGTCAACCTGTGGGAGGTTTGGATGTGACATCGCTAGCACAGCAGGTTTCTATTTTCAGGTTATTAAGAAAGAGATAGGGAATTAAAGGCCCTGTGAAATTAAGGCTTTATCTTCCTGTGAAAAATAACCTCGTCCAACATTAGTGTTTGTAAACCCAACATCCAAACCCTATCCAACCATGCAATGCTATAGTAAGGTATAGTAAGCACATACATCATATGAACATTCCTTTGAGCAGTCTGAGTACCATAGACAAGGTGGGGGAGTTTGGAAAGTCCTGTAAGAATGACTAATGCATGCATTCATAGGGTTTGCTAACAGAAGGTAAGATGAGGATAATACTGAATAACACTGTGTGTTTTAATAATTATCCAAATTAAATTCAATAACTAAGTCTAAGAAAAAAGAATCCCTGTCAATAAGTAAATGTGCAGTTGCAGCTGTCCGTGTTTTTATCTGTGAGACATGACTCTGTGCCCTGCAGAGCCAGGCCTTGCTATAAAAAAAGACATGCTTGGAGGAGTCTTCTAATAGGTAATTGCTGGTTTTCCTTTAGAAAGCCCTGTAGAGACACATTTTATGAGACTGAGAGACTGCATCTGTTTCCACAGACATGGCATGAACCCAACACCAAAGACACAAAAAAAGCAAAAAACTTTCACGTGATTGCTAAGAGTCATTTCCACCTGGCCTTTCACATAATGCGTATAACTTCCTGAGGAAAAAACACCAACATTATCAGCGATACAATCATGCAAAAAGACCTGCTCTTCTCTCTGGTCTATCCCAGTCCCCTGCCCATTGGTTAAGACCTGTATTACCATGGCAACAGATGACCTGGACACGCTGCAAGTGTACCTATATTCTATATACTGTACTTGTAGCCGTTTGAGTCTTCAGTGAGGGCTAAGTGAAGTCTAAAAAACATAGCTTCAATCTTTTAACTTATTGAACTATACATTTAGTCACATGTTATCCCTTAAAAACACAACAAAGTTTCTGGGAGCATCTTTAGCATTTTGTTTTCTATTTATGTTCAGCAGTAATTATCTGTCATTATAGGTTGAAAATATACTATAACAAGGTAAGATCTACATTGTCTTTCTTTTTCCTTGATCATATTGCCCTTTGTCGGTAGATATAATGGTAGTTCCTCTTGTGTTCTCCTTTTCTGACTCCCTGTATTTTAAACCTAACAAGGCACCAGCACAGCTCTGTAATCCTGAGAGCATGCTGAGGTTTAAACGAGATGAGACGACAATAAACAAGAAAAGAAAACACAGCAACTCACTACAGCTTTGAAGTGGGAACCGGATCAAATCCCCATGCGAAGCAAATTGCCTTCCTTTCCCAGCAGCTAAAAAGGATCAAAACTGTCTTTCCTAAAAATAACAATCATGTGAAGACAAACAACAAGGACCTTTGTGTTTCCCTACGCAAAAAGTTTGGGCTTCTCAAACAAACACACCGTTTATACTATCTGGATAACTACTCATTAATTGTATTAAGTCTATTTCTATGAGTATGTTCATGATGATTTGGCTCAGTCTGTACTTTGTGAACATTGTGAACTGTGTCCAAAAAGTAAAATAAAAAAACTGATGTTGATGCTGATAAAAATGCCATTTACTCCTAAAAATGCCACATCACTCATTACGACCTACAGTATGACTCATGAAGGACATCAGTATTGCACTGCAATACTGAACCATTTAGTGAGAAATGCTCTGTGCCACACTGCAATCAAACAATAAGTCAAAATGAGAGGAGAGCCGAGAAAGCACCAAACTTTATGAGTTTTGTCCCTTTTACCTCCATTAGTAGTAAATGCAGAGAACAGAAATAGCTGCTGAAGGTCTCGGCATTGGTTAGATACGTCTAAATGTACACTGGAACTACAGACACTCTGTTATAAGAGATGTTACATAAGTAAATACATCAACTGCTCATCCACCCACAAACTCATCCAAACCCACATGCTATAGAATGGTTGGATGCTTTAGTTCAACACACACACAGTGGCAGCTGGTGTGAGTATGCCTCCCATGGGTATGAGGATCTAATGTTGCACTTACACCTTATGTAATGGTGTTGAATTTGGATCTTTAAATAAGTTAATTCACCATGACAGGTGGAGGAGCAAGTAAAGGTAAACTTACATGTAGAGTTTCTATTCCAAAGATCGGTGGAGGAATGAGTTGGTCGACTGAAAGTGATGCATCCTTTGAACGAGTGACTGGATCTGTGCACTGCTCATCACTATTAAAACTGTTAAATACTGACAATGCCCATCAACGTTAACTCTTAAAAATTCTGAAAAGTCAAACAGAACGAACACCTTCCTCCCCCCTTAAACTCAGGATACAACAAATTCACACATTGCAGAGCTTGCCACACAGAGGTTCGTTAGAGGGAAACAGCACAGATTTTGCACATCAAAGTCTGTTTACAGGTGTTGGGGAGGACTGTTCCAAGTGTGAAAAGTCTTTTTGTGGCTCAAAAGGGAGTTCTGCAAAGTCTGATAAAGCGCCTCAAGTGATGTCGCACAAGCAAGGTCGAGCCTGAAAACAACAAACTCAAAAAATGAATCTGTGGGTGTGAGGTGAGCGCACTGGACTTCTTCAGCTTCTGATCTCCGCTTGAGGGTAGCAACATGAGACCACATCAGTAGCTCCAAACATAACACAGCTGAATCTCTGACAACAAGTGGTGGATGAGTTTCATTGTGATGTGCGTTTTGCTGGGTTCCTTTGTTGGACCATTCTGTATTTGAACTGTATCTGCTAAGATAGACAATAAATATACACTGTGAATCAATGTGTTTGTGTGTATGTTTTCATGAACATATGCCTGTGAGGGAGGGAGAAAGAGGGAGGGAGAAAAATGGCTTCCAGAAGAACCTGTCAAGGTAATGCCTGTTGCTGATTAAAAGCCCCAGGACCTGAACTGGACCAGTGCATGAGGTCACTGTAGAGCTGGAAGGAGCTCTCTTGTCTCTTTCCTCCTCTCCAGGTTTTACTGGTTGCCTGTCTGCATCTCCTGGACAGACAGGCGCACCTGCGTATGGTCATTAGAAAAGATGGACACAGTTTTTCTTTCCCTGGCTGCCCATGTGGGACCAAAGAAACTGGCACATGAGAGACAGTGTTATCACTTGGGGAGCCAAAAAACTAAAGCATGTCAAACTAATTTAAGAAATCAATATCATATCCAGGGAGACTTTTACCATAGGAAATACTCATAGCTCTTGGGAATATAAAGAAATATCAAAGCCCCATTTTACAAACCTGTAACCGGTACTGAACCTGAAAGTGTGTTTGCGTGCGCATGTATGTGGTGGATTTGTCTGTTGTTTGTTGTGCATATATATATATTTTGCTTTGTTTTTGTTTTCCACGGTTATACTTACCCTAAAGTCAATGCCCACAGTGGAGATGAAGCTGCCAGCCAGGAAAGCTCCATCTTTAAAGCGGACCAGTAGACAGGTTTTCCCCACACCAGAGTCTCCAACAAGCATCACCTGTTAATTAAAAAACAAACTAAACATGTAGGAGCATGAACAAGACAAAGCTGTTGCTCCTATATTCAATTTTATATCAGTGGTTCATTTCATTTTTGTCCTCTGAACATTTGAAAGGGCTAAATTAGTCCTGCTATTTTAGTTATTGGCCAGTAAAGGAGGATATGTGTGAATCAGTGTGTGACTGCTCATTATGGCCACCAGTGGATGTCTGTAGATCCTGTCAGCGTGTCCGTTCTTCCATCCGTGTGTGTTTGTGTGGCTCTGGTTTGCACATCTATGCATGTGTGCGCACATGTGCAGCAGACTTTGCTGAGCCGTGATGAAGGTAAAGCTATGATGTGATTACTGTTATCAGGTTAGCTGAGGGACTGTGGACCCTCGACCATGAAAATCAAAAGTGCCTCTTGGGTGTAGAGAGGAAGCAGAGAGGATTTGAAAGACAGAAGAGGAAGAATGAAGCGCTGTGTTGTAATAGGTAAAAAAAATGGGGCAATGGCAAATATGTGTGATGATCTCACCCACTGTTTCTCCGCGCTCCCTATTTCTCTTTTAAAAACATATTCTTTTATTTCTGCATTTTTCTTGTCTTGTCTTGTTGGCTCTTATGCCCTCCCTTTTACACAGCTCTGTGTGATCTAAATGTGCAGCAGCAGGCAGGAGGAGTTAGCTATCAGGTCTTTCCCTGCCCTTAGGTTTTTCTAAATAAAATGCAATTTCCTCTGTGAAGAATAATGATATCCCAGATAAAACAGCACATGATGAAATAAATCAAAATTGGCTACAACGTGACATGCTCTTCACTGCTCTACAGACAGAGGGATACAACACAGGTCAAATTCAGCAAAGCTGCACCAGTAAACAAAGTATTTTAGAGGCAGTAGGTGGGATTTTGATAAATCAAACGAATATTTTTGGAATTCATACACATAGCCCCTTTAACTTATTGGCTGAAGTGACAGCGTGTTCTGCAAAAACAAAACAACAAAATTAAATACAGTGCACAGAGTGGAGTGGCCTGGACAGAACAAACACTTCAATTGCTCTGCAAAAAAAAAAGAGCTTCATAGAGCCACATCATGGCACTTTCATCAAAGCGCTGCTCCAAAAAACATGGAGCAGGTGGCACAAGTCCCTTGAAGCTACTGTATGTTGGGAATCTGTGGGTGTGAATGTGTGTTTGTGTGACAGCTCCCAACTCATCACAAGTGCTCACACTGTAGTTATGTGAAACCCGCCAGCGGTCACTGTGAATGCACACCCAGTAACCTGTGATGCTGAGACAAATTCAACCAGTTGCACGGCACGAACAAATGACTTTTTTTGGCTGCTGCTGTCACAGGCTGTCGTAAAGCGGAAGACAGCGAGAAAGATTTAAGTGGGCCACAAACAAGAGCTGATTGTTCCTCTTGTCCTGCAGGGAAACAAACGCCAAAAAGTGTCCATGTGATTTCGTGTGTCGGATTATTTACACTGTGTAGTAATAGTGACCTCTGTGGCAGTGTTCATCAATTTGCACCGCACCCTTTCATAGGCTGGGTTTCCGTGTAAAAATGATCAAATAAAGCCCACTTTATACTAGTTGTTGCCGTAAATTTACTGAACAGGATCAGGCATCTCACCTTGAAAGCGATGTCGTAAAACTCGCTGCTGTTGCTGATGGAGGGTCTGCTGGGATGGACCACACCGTTCATCTGAACGATGCCCGGGCTGCTCTTCGCTGCTTTCACGATCCCTTTACCGGTGGGGCTGCCCGCGGACGGGCTGCTGGTTGCGGCTTTGCCTTTGGCAGCCTTCTTGCGAGACATTTCTTCAAAATGCCCAAAAAGCAGCTATTGTGAATATCAGCTGAAGAAAACCAAAAGAAAAAAAAAAGAAGAACAATCTCACCGGAACCTGTACAAGGTAGGACTGAAAAGTTGCAGCAGCGTGGAAGTTAAACGAGCAGATGTTTCACCTGCATCCTCGACACTTCTCCGTTCAAAACTCGGAGTGAAATTGTCCCGAGATGCAAAACGATCTTGCACTGCTGGTTGAGCCGCCTCCTGCTCGCTCGCTCTTTTCAGGGCGACGGCACTCGATGCGATGTGGCAGAAAACTCCACCTTGTGCACAAAAAAAACCCGATCAGGGCACAGGGGCGCTGCAAAGACAGCCTTTATTCCCACATCACAAACTTCCTGTTAGCCCCCAAAACACAAATGCCATGGGTTTCCCGTCGAAACTTTTAAGTGGGAAACATATGCAGCGCTGTAGCCTACATCACGTGACTTGACGTTATCTACTGACTGTACCTGCTGTATAGTCAGACTATCACCGATGATGATGAGGGCGACGGAGGGACGCTATCCGTGGTGCTGAAAAATGTCTGCATCTGTACAAACCGAGGATATGAAAAAGTGATATGATACGAACGTGGCATCAAATACATTTCCTCCTGTAGGGACATTTTCTAACAGTAATGTTCATTATAAAAATGAGACCGTGTGGCCTAATCTTCAAAACAAGGGGCATACAGTATACCACACAGTAAAAAAAAAAAGATGTATTTAGAATAACCTTCATTTCAATAAGGCATTCATTACTCTGTTGTATTGACATTGTCAATATATGAACATTTTAATGTATGTTCTTGGTGTAGCGGAATGATTATGATGCAGGCTCGTTATTTCTGTCTGTGTTGTTGACTTCTATAAGCGGAAAGATGTGTCGCGCGCTCTCTTTCTGTGCACGCCCCCTTCCTGTTCACCTTCCACTTCCGCGAACACCACAGGTGCGCGAGGCATCTTTGTTTTCTGCTACCTTCGTTTCTTCGTTTCTTTTTTTAGTGTAGCCACTGGTTGAAAATGTGTGTGTTGCCTCATCGGCCTTTTGTTAAACCTGCATAAAATTCACATGGCATTTCAAATGTGTGAATGTGCTAGTGAGCTGTTAGGTGGGGATTCATTTTCTTTAACTAAAGTAGCCTACTTTATTTTATGATTGTGGCCTCCATTTGCAATTTGCTCTGGTCCCACTGGTCCCACAAAAGTTTCCGCACAAAATGTGAAATTGTTTTAGTTAATTCTTCTTTTGTCATCATTTCTCCTTTTTCAGGTTACCAAACTGAGAGTAGGCCTTTTGAAATAGCTGCTGATTACCATTGAGCATTTGGTTGACTGCACTGTATTTTGCGAACTGTGTGTAACACCACTAATTGATGTCTCTTTGTGCCCTTTCAGAAGCTGAGGGCCTAAAGTGGTTATTTGTCCATCCTGTGCTTGATCCCTCACCACTGACGTGATGTTCATGTGTGAACTGGGGTGCCTCCTCTTCCTTGTGAGCCTGCTTCTCGACAGGTAAGCCCCAGTTCTAGCCTTAACATATTTTTAGTGCGTGTGTGTGTGTGTGTGTGTATATGAGATAAATTGTTTTTGATTAGTATTTGTGTTTGATAAAATTCTACTGCCCTTTTAAAGTTTCCACTGTTAATAAATATTATCTTGAATGAATATGAATACAGAGAGTAGAAAAATATGATGTGTACCTAATGTGGACAAAAAATGGCTAAAATACAAGGTGCCAGACACCTGTGGAACCCATGGACTTGAGCTGTGATTTCCATTATGCACCACAAGAGGGCGATATGGCAACATAAAATAGATACAGATAAAACTGGGTATTACAAGGGGACATACATTAAATGTGTCTCAGGAGATGGTGCAGCAATCAGTGTATATTTTCCCACAAAATGAATATGATTCTTATAAAATGGGTGAATTTTATGAATGAGGAATATGGCATGGTTAGATGACTGCTGCTTTATGCAGTGCACTGAAGTCTTAAAGGAAAGTGCAACAATGACAAAAGTATACAAAAGTTATTTTAGATTCATGTCATGCATATATAAATCCACCACCAACAAGATGGTTGTAATCAGGACAAGTCAGTCAAGAAAAGACTCACTGGCCTTTCTGTGACTCTTACCCGCACCAGTTATAATTCATAACATAATTCAAACGTCTCTCCATAACATGGAGGATGTCACTCTGTTGCGGTGTCCACATATTGTCTACATTTGCAACAAAGAACAGCAGCATATTCTGATTAGACCCTGATCCTCTGTGGCCAGTAATGAGATGCTGTTATTTTTTTCCCCCTCTGTAATCTAGTTTGTTATGCAATATGAAATTTGTGTATGATACAGCTGCCTTTGTGTTCAAGTGCCAGGCTGTCCAGGCTCATTAGTATATGCTCAAAGATCACAGCCCAGAGACCTTGTTTGATCCCTGCAGCAGGAGGCTGAAATGAGCTTGTATTACCTCTGACCTTTACAGTGTGCAGCACGGATAACACCGGGCTCAACTCTCAAAGAGGCAGTTCTGCTTAATATGAACAATTTTAGCTGATTGAAAATCAATCCGGAAAGAAACGATAGAGCAATAAACAGGTTGTGAGTCACATATATGGGACATTTTGTGCGATGTATGAACGGTGACAATGTGACATACTGAATTTGCTAAGGGCTCAGATATCATTTTTTTAATGGATACCTATGTGATAGTTATTAATAAACCTTTGATGAAGAAATTAAATTTTAGCATAATCCAATTCCAAATTTGCACCAAGCTGAAGTCGTAGCATGCAGACCTCTTCGGGACATCTCATAGCTGACCCTCGTTCAGTGGTTGTAAGAACACAAACAGCTGTAGCCTCTGCTTTCTGTCCCTAAATCTGCTGCCTGTCAGCAATTTTTCCACACTCCACCCAGCTCGCAGAGTAGGAAGTGGAGCGTCATTGGTTTTGAGGGAATACAAACCCCAAAGTCCACCAACCCCCGCACACAACTCCCCCCGACAGCTGAGATTCGTTCTGCCCCTTGAAGCAGCTGTCTGCTGTGGCAACAGCTGGGCATTTTGGAGGGAATAAGGGACGTGGATAGGGAAGGTCTTTGGAATCCATCCCTGCTTTCTGATAAATTAACAGCCTTGTCAAGATGAGTTAAATATGCCCAGCGAGTGTGCTGCACACTGTGATGCCGTAATGTGTAGATGCTCCATATGCCTGTACGTGTTTGTGCGTGTCAGTACCAACATATACAGTATATGGCAGCACTAGCATATAAAATATGCATGAGTGCAAACTGTTGAGACAGTTGAGAGAAGTCTAATCGACCAGCGTTCTCTTTCTTTGCTGAAAACTAACAAGCTCTCTTTCCAGTGTCACGTATTGTCAAGCAGCTGTGTGATTCAGCTGTCAAGAACGCTTCAGATCACATCATTTCAACATTTTAATTAGGAGCAATTTACGGCACATTTCCTGGGTGCAAGCATCCTCAGAGCTGCTGCCATTTCCATGACGATCAGTTAAGCAGCCTGAAGAGTGTGGGCGAGTGCGAGCGCAATGTGTTTGGTCAGGTGCTTGAAAAAACATTGTGACTGGGAACATAAGGCAGACAGAGGGCAGTTATAAGTGCATGCGTGTGTGCCCAGTGTAGTAAGGTCATAATACCCTCAGGGTCACATCACTCTGCAGGCGCGCCCAAAGGCCAGGCATTTGTCAGTTTACCCAGGGTCAGGTGCCCCGAACGCGGACTGGGTGGCGTGCAGCAGCCTGGCCAGTCGCTCAAACCAAAGTCACAGCAACTGTTGATCTGTTGGCCGCTCTTCCTCTCAGCTGCCTGCGGCCTGAGTGCCGTGAGGAGGAGGGGTTAGGGGGCATCCTGCCAGACGACACCCCTGTTTGTCAGGCCTTGGCGAGAGCAGCCATCAGTGGACTGGCACTGCCTGGCACTTATTCCCTCCCTGTGGCATCTTAAATGAGAGAATCAGAGTGTGTGTGTGTGTGTGTGTGTGTGAGAGAGAGAGCGAGAGAGAAATAGCCATTAGCCATTACCAGTATTAGTATACCATTTCAGAGGTATTAAGAGGTAAAAGAAACACCCCAAATTTGACAAGATTTCACAGATAATATAACATTGTGCTTTTTTTCGTGGTATTTCTTGACTCTTCAGATTCATATTGTGACATTTTTTAAATGTCCTGATGGTGAAATGTAATGTCCTGATTGCAGCTGCCGTAATAATGAATAAGTAATACAAAAAAATCTGTCACTAAATTGTGAGGACAAACATGCTATTTTCATTTTTCACATTGGATATAAGGTTTTATTTTATTTAAATTTTTAATGCAGTTTCATTGCTGCTGCAGTAAATGTACAAATGGAAACTTAGGTTTAAATTTTAATTTGATGTAAAATTTGTTAACTTTTCTGTGCTTTTAAATTCTCCCCAGACAAAGGGGATGCATTAATTATCACAATAAAGTTTTAGTCTTTATGCAACAGCTTCATACTAAGAAGTACGAGAGTGAGCCTTTTCAAAAACAATGTGTTCTGGTGGCTTGGAATTGCCTTGGCCTGACAATATAGCTCAGTCTTACCATATTTTAAGGTGCTAAACCAGTGAAGCCAAGCCCTGGCTTCAAATCTGTCATCATACAAAACTTTTAATTCTCTTTCCTCTATGTTGTAAAAAAGGTGACACCATTAATTATTACCTTTCCAAAGACGTCATCACAGCATCTTAGTGTCACACTTGCAATTTCCACCTCTGTTTTAAAACTGTTTTCACGGTCACTGCTTTTATTTATTTAGTTTTTGGGTTTTTTTTCGTTTTTAATTTCGCTGTAACCCAGCAGGGGGGTCTTGCACTAGCAAGGCCTCAGAGAGCCGTAGCAGGGTTTAATCTGAAGTGTTGAAAATAATACATACCCAACCCTCCCTGGACCCTGTAAAAGAGCCAGACGTAAGAGTCTGAGCCAGGGTACCAGGATGGAAAAACTCTACCACAGCAATAATCACTACCAGGGGCCCAATTTCCCACCCAATATCTGCTTCTTATTTCAGTCCTCTCATTTATTTGGATATAGGCCCTTTAAGTGAACTTTAATTTGAATCTACTTTGTGTTTCTTTGGATCTGTTTAAGGTGCAAAACACTTTAATTTCCAGTTGCAAAGATGCCAGTCTGCCATCTTATGAAAAAGGGTACTGGGTGCACTCACGAATGATGGGTGTGTTACCCAAGGCCTGACTGTAAATCCTCGCTAATCCTGGGTGCTTCCTGCGAGCGTCAGTGTCACTGTCTCCTGTTGCTGTGGTGATCAGATTTATGACCTCGCACATGGCGTTGCCGTTGAACAGGAAGCACTTGGTGTTAAGTGTGCCGACGCAACCGAAACATGCAGAGTAAGCACAGGGAGAGATTTCACACACTGATCGTGAGACTCCATGGCCTCACATGAAGCCAGATAGAGTTGGACATTTGGAGTAAAGAGCGAAGCGGGGGGAAAGCAGAGAAAAAGCAGAGATTCACTGCAAGGCGTGTCTAAATTGCCCAGTGCCATTTCAATCTTCTCACTGCTCCGAGATGCAGAACAGATTGAGTTTTAGGTGGCTGTAATTTTTCACATCTTAGAGGAGGCCAGAATGAAATGTGACTCATGGTCCACTCTTTCTCTTATAGGCTGAAAGACCAGAGGTGGGCACACCATGTCTGGAGCTCAGCTGGAACCACGGTAATAAAAGACCACGACACACGGGTATGCGCACATGAACACACACACACACACACACACACACACATTACATGCAAGCTGTGGCAGAGAGTGGGCACACAAGCACCAACTGGAGGGAGCCATGGTGAGCGGGAAAAGGTGTGAGCAAGAAAAGTGGTGTGTGTATGTGTGTGTGTGTGTGTGTGTGTGTGTGGTGAGTGCGAAAATGTGAGAGTGCGCGTGTGTATTTGTAGAGTTTTTGCAGTTGTGACAGCTGGGATGAAGGAGTGGAGGCGGCGTGTGTGATTGGAGGAGGTGCCAACAGAGCAAGTGTCTCTTTATTTTCATCACATGCACATACACACATACACAAGTGTTATTTTCATTACACACAAGTGTGTCTATGCGTGGATATATGTTCATGAACAGTATGTACATCTGTGTTTGTTACTGTTAATATCTATATTCATGGTGGTATGGCCTATGTGAACAGCCGGCTCTCATTTGATGTGCGTACAATATGGAGCACACATACATATACGTTAAACAGAGTATAAATTGGCGTCGTGTTTACATCATTCATCTGAGTGTTTCCATTGTATTTGCCAGTGTTATGTCAGCTGAAGTGTCAATACACCCAAATCACAAAGAATGTTCTTACTCTCTTTTCGTATTAAATGCTTGGTTTTGTGTGCAGAGGCTTTCAGCATCCCTTTTGTCTGACATGAACATCGATGATGATTCTGTGAAAAGATTCTGATTTCTATGGTATGGGCCAAGGCCAAGCAAAAGATCACAGTTATGGCAAAATAAGTATGGTTGATGCATGGGTTGGGATAGAAAATAAATACAAGAAGTGGTTATGGTTAGGGAAAGCTGCAAATACTGAAAATCTGTGATGTACACTGCAGTTGCAGAAAATCGGACATGCAACTTTTCCCTTCCACTATACCCTTCACCTCCTTCATTTTGCCTCTGCATATGAGGTAGAGCACAGTAGAATCATGATGTGCAGAACTGCAGAATGAGGACATGATTCCTGTAGGCATACTGGGCTGTACACCTGTACAATAATACAGGACGATGGAAGTTGATTAAAAACACTGAAAAAAATCAAACCTCAATCTGCTTTAGTCTAGAGACAGATCCTCTGGTGGCTCTGTCCAATCCACAAAACATGGACAGTTTTCATTAGGACAATTTTTTGTTTGTAGAAACTGCATCTAATTTAAGATCTCTACAGTGAAGCCTGTGGATTATCAAGAGTAACTGGGACATTGCTCCTGGAAAGACACTTTTCTGTCAAAGATTAAAAAGTTGTTTTTCAGTACTGTGGAGGCAGAAATCCAGAAAGATTAAACCAGATGTCTCTTGTAGATTGATACCTTTTCGTACTGGTCCTGTAAGATTTTCGCATGTTTCTGACGCTGCATCGGTGTATCTGCTTACTTTGCATGTGCTTGCGTGTGTGTACTGTATAGTTGAGGTCACTCTGTTGCAGTAATGAGCCATGGCAGCCGCTGCAGAGAGGCGGGCAGGCAGGCGATGATGAAGTCATTCAGCAGGCGGGATTAAGGCCGTGACAACTGGTGCTGTGGCCAGTGCCAGTGCTGACCGGGGCAGTTGTGCAGTGGGCATGGTGCTATGGTCCCAACTCCACACCAGCATTACCCCACTGTTTTTTTTTCATTAGCTTGGTGCTGGCCCCGGGTGCTGTGTGGCTTGCCAGGCCCACAGCGTGAACCCACAGTTGTTGCAGGGCTTTAGGTCCTTCTCTCTCTCTCTCTCTCTCTCTCTCTCTCTCTCTCTCTCTCTCTTTTTCTTCGTGTCTGTCTGTGGTCACACACTATGACCGCAGTCCTCACGGGGAGTAAAGGATCAGGTTACGAACCAAACACACTCGTTAACTCAATTATGCAAGCCTTTAAGGCTTTGATGTGTAGCGATAATGCCAGGATTATTGAGGGGACAGATGCCATCTGACCACAGCAGAGCTTTGTTGCCACATGCCTCAGTTATGGTCGATGAAAGATGGACAAAATGGACTGGTGAGGGTCAGGCGAAGGACTACTCATAACCTGATAAGGTTGAAAGATGGGGTCAGACATGGAAGGTGTCCAAATGGATTAAAGCATTTCACTGATCTTTTAGATATGATTCTGACATTTTGAGTGTTTAAAAACCTAAAACAACTTGTAATGGATGAAACGGTTCCAAATTCCCTTGACTTAACATCTGTTTAATACATGAAGGAGTAACAGGATGTGCTGTGTGTGGCTCTAAATTAGGTGATTTCGGTCTCCATTTTCAATTTTCTGCACGTTAAATTCTCCTTTCTCTTGCAAAATAATGAAAATACATAAAACACAGCAGCTAGTCCTCCACTGGTTGCCTTTTATTTTTCAGGGGAGCTTGGACATAAACCTAAAACCATTAGCTACACCACTGAGACCAATTAGCAAAACATGGCCAAACAAGCCTTCCATTGCCTTTACAACATGTTCTCTTTTTTTTTTACCCTCCATCCATGCAGCCGTTCCCTTTTTTCTTGCTTCATACGTGGCAGACTGAGACACGGCTTTTACGTGTGGGCTTCTGATAAGTGATCTATCCAGTGTGAGCATTCTTGATGATTTGCAACAGTACAGATGCTCTACTCAGTCCCAAACCTATGGCCCGAAGGCCTGACATATTGATGTCTATCTCCCGCATAAGCTCCAGATGTGAACTCACTTGATGCTTGGTTCTAATGTTTACTGGAGGACTGGTTGGAGGAGCTCAGCTGGAAAATTTTACAGTCACAAACCAACAGTCTGCTGACATAGAAGATGATGGTGATGGACTGTCGGTTCGAAAGCCCTCTGGGCTCAGTTATATTAACACTGCTTTACGAAAGATATGCTGCCGAAGCTTTAACGGAGCATGCAACCTCGGTTTACTGAATATACATTAATTTAAACCACGGCAATCTGAAGACAGTGAACATCCTTTCCCACTAGGTGGCAATATAGTTGCAAACTCACATTATAGAGAAAGAGGAGAGAAAACACCTGTGGTATAACAACATCTCACTTCACACTCTCTCTTTGCTACCTTGCAGTGTTTAAAAATGTATTATTTTGTTATTTAGAATTGGATGCACTTTTAACAACAGGATCCTATTTGATTTCTCCGTATTTTTGGGATGAGGAGCAAGAGGTCATGCAAATCAGAATTTGTTTAAATTTTTACTTAATTTGCAAAATCAAACTGAAACAGCAAAAAAATATTTTTCTCTGTTCTGTTGCTTTTAGAGATCACAAATCCATTGTCAGTATATTTATGTTAGTTCTTAGATGTGAGGAATCTGGACCATAATGTCATCATATGTAGCACCAGCATTGATTAGGACTAATAACCCGCCTGCTCTGCAAGGATCATTACATCCCATGGAGCGTGCAATCACGTTCCCTTATGTTGTATCTTCATGTTACTAAGACGAAAAACATGGATAAGCACTTAAACACGGTAGCCCCTGGAAAGGAAAGTTTTTCTCCTCCCGCACGTTGCTGTTTTATCCCTGTTCACATCTACAAGTCACACCAATACAACTGAGCAGTTAGCAAAGGTTTCTCTTGACCTTCTTGCCTTTCTTTGGTTTGAGTTCCTGTTCTTAAGCTACAGCCAGAAGAACAACAAAAATAGTGTTTGATGTTGTGTGCGAGGTCTCTTTCTCTGTCTGCCTGGAAGTCCCCTTCTCTTCCTAACTACCACCAAATGGTGTCCTGTAATTCACAACGTGCATGTACATCATTTGAGAGCAGACTAAACCCAGAAGCCTGACCTAGGGATTTCTTTGCCACATGAAATGACTGCCATATTTAATGTAAATGTATAGCCAATAAAATAACAATAACACATACAAACAAGTCAGTGTCACAAATGAATAAAATGAAGACTATAAATCAAGGGGTCTTCTTAGTCCCTAGAGTGCAATCAAGTGGGGTTGGAGACATTGTGGTTTTCCAATGTCCGCAGTGTTTACTTACATCTCACAGGGGCAGAGAAAAGATGAAGAAAGAAATTATGTCAAAATGGGATAAAGTCGGTGCTTGGACAAGAGAGAAGATGATGAGAAATGGAAGAGACAAAAAGGAGGATTTAAAAAAGTGAGCACGAGGGGAGACAAGCCTGGAATCAATAATCTGGTTTCTCGAGTCAGGCTGAGGAGGGGAGAGTGAGTGAGTGGCGCCTGAGGACAACAGACCGCATCCTTCCTTCCTGCAAAGCAACATGGGGACAGGAAGGGCCACCAGAGGGAGGTCACTTGGCTGAAGACTCGCTTCCTGTCAGGGTCGCCCAGGATCAGGGTCTAAGTACATCCGGGTCACAAGAGAAGCCACCTGACACTGATTGCCTCTCTATGATGTTAACCTTGATGGCAGCCAGGTGGGAAAGAGATACAGGGAGGGGGGAGCAGTAGTTGGGTGCAAGATGGGAAGGGAGTCAAGCCCTCAGGGGTGAGGTGGCATAATTCTTTTTACCAGCTGGGAGTCTTGAGTATGAAACACAAGTCTGGGGATGAGGTACAAAGACCGGCAAAAATCCAACATGTCCATCTGACAAAAAAGGGAAAGCTAGTCCACTGCCTCGTCCTGCTGACTGGTAACTGCCATTTAAACAAAGAACGTTCACTTCGGCTGCAAGCAAATGACAGGGTGGCAAAACAGCAGGCCTGTGAATGTGTGTATGTGGCAATATCAGGCCGTGTAGCTGCACAGTATGCGCAGCGCGGTGTTCTTTCACCCATCTTCTCTTTTTAATTTTCGATGGTCTCATGCAATCTTCGAACATGCTTACAAAAATAGGCTCCTCTTTCTTGAAAGCAAGATTTTAAAAAGAATGATTAAGCTTTTTTTATTGTATCAAGTTGGAGCTTCTTTGGTATCAAAATTATTATTCTAATACCTTAAGAAGCATATAGGGGTTCTCCAGACTTTGAGTGTATTGTTGATGTTGAGACAAAGGGATACACATTAAAATAATGTGCAGTGGATGGAAACACCCGCTGAAGGACTGTGGCACCGAGGGATCGCAAAGTGGACAAACTTTGCCACTGTGACGGTGAGAGAGGGGGACTTAAGCCAGCAGAGGAGTCTTTGTGTGTCTCTGTGTGTGAGTGTTTGTATGAGAATGTGTTTGAGAGTGTGCCAAGCCGACCAGAAAGCGCTGGCAATTTCCTTGAGATGCAAAGCTTCACCACACTCCCCAGGGGGAGGCCAAATAAACCTCAGATGTGCAGAAGGATCCCCCCCCCACCTCCAAAGACTACAGAAACACATGGGAGTGAAGCAGACGAGAGGGATTAGAGGACAGGGAAGGGGTGAGTGAGGCAGAGAGGAAAGGGAAGGTTTCTGGTGTTTTTTTTTTTTGTTTTTTTTCAATCCGTTGCTGTAAGTTGTCATTGTAGTCAGCTCTGGGGAGGTTTGCAGATGAGAGGGGAAAAAAAGGAGTCATAAATTGTTCCACGATGCACCCAAGGTCATAAGTTCAGACCGTAATGTACACGAATAACCCTGCAGTTTAACCCTGAACCCTCAAGTCTAGAAGAAGGGCAGACTTTAAAGACGGCAAATTGCGCTGGGAGCTAAAGCCTTTTATGGAACAGACAGGCAGAAAACTGCAGTCACATTGGAATCATGTTTACGTAAATGACCATCATGTGGCCAAAGACTGACCTCTAACTTGACTACCTTGAATGGATCTCGCAATATTATCTGAGTAACACATCCAATTTTAATCTAACCAATCTACTAATGATGTTGTTTTCAGGATGCAAAGGGAAAGTGATGTAATCTCACGTAAATCACCTCTGGCTATCAGGAAAGGGTTATTTTCCTCATATAAAAAAGGTACCTCTGTCACACCCAGTTTCCAACCACAATGTGTGCTCTTTGACGTCTCTGGAAAGCCACCCCCACCACACTCATGGACACCTCACCCCACCCTGTTCTGAGGGTCCCTTGGCAATACTTGCATGTGTCAACACAAGTGACAGGTAAACAAATACACGTGCCACCAAGGGCGTTTGCCTGTTTACCCACTGCCCATTACCTTGCCCCCATCCCATAGGAGCTATCTCATTGCAAAAGCATTTACATTCCTGTACTGACACTTACTATTGATGTAATCAAACCAGAAGTGAAACTGAATTAAATCAAACAGTGGACAGTGGACATCATATTCTTCACTTACTAAAATGCACTCTGAGAGTGCAGAGCTCTGACAGGCCAGACTTTTTCCTGAAACCACAACAGTATCTGGATCAGTGCAAATGGTCTGGCCCTCCAGACCATTTGCACCCTTGTCTCTTTGGGAAAAAAGGTTTTTTTTAATGTCAGTTTGAACATTTTTCAAATTTTCAAAACACTCACAATGATGAAGGATTCTTCAAAAATGTCCATAATCCGGATATTGATTTGGATCGCTGGTAAAATGTGATCGTTAGATACACGAAAAGCCTAAAAACATAACCTACTTGGAAAATATATAAATGAGGGAGATACCCTATGTGTAACTGCACATACAGTATATGCAACAGAGTGTGCAAAAAGTGTGTGCTTTCACATAAATCTGCAAATGGCAATTTTCTGTGTATAGACATGAAGTGTTGAGGTCAACATTGTTCTGTTTCTTCCAAGGCAGACAGCAGACAGTACGTACAGAAAAATGGCAGTGTGGAAAATAAATGGATTATCTTCTGCTCACAATGTCACCATATTAACAGGACAGTGAACAGGAAATCTGTCATGTGTGCTATCACATGTGCAGAGATATGCAGAAACAGTTTAATCTTACATGGTTTTCATGTTCCAGGACCTGATAATAACAGATAGTCAGAGTGAAGTGTCATGTTGCTGAAACAAGATGTGGGCAGCGATTCAGAAAGTCTGGATTCAGCTTTAGGTTTGTGCAGCCAGCCAGCCAACTGCACTCCCTTCTTGCCTTTGCACCTTCATATTTGTTTGCATACACGGAGAGCGGAGCATGGCTCTTGGCACAAAAGAGAATCCACAGCGCTCTAAGAAGAGTCTCAGAGTCGAAGCAGTGATGAAATGAAGATACAGAGATGCCATTTCTTACTTCCTTTCATGCCTTTGGGCCATTTAAGAATATGTCAACCTCAATTTTTTTTTAAGACATCAGTTTGTAGTGTAGGCTCTGCTGCTACCTCCATGGTTTCTGTGCTCTGCCATCCTGGACTTTTTTGGCAGTTTTATATCCTTCTGCACTCCCAGCCTTCAACGCTGGCTGATATACTGAGAAAACAACTAAGCTTCCTCATTATATTGTCTTACATCCGTGTCAATCCAGTAAGTCCAGTTTATTTTTGAGGTGATTATAAAATGTCACTCCTGTAAACACCTTTTTATATACAGTCCACATACGCTAAAATGTCACTGTCTCGTCTGACCTGAGCTACAGGAGACAAAACAGGCTCCCCACAGATCTCATAACCAACTTACAAAACCACAGCAGCACCTCAACCCAGCTGGCACTGCCTTTATTTTCCGTTTTGACTTTTTCTGTTTTTGCAATCATCATTTAACAAGCCTGTAAGCTGCAGCGACAGCCAAGCTTGTGGCTAGATATGAGCTTGTGATGGACGTGGGGTTGCCTTGCCATACCCAGACTACTGGGCTCACAGTGGGGAAATATCCGTTTACCCTGGGTCTCCCCCACTCATTCTGGTCTGGAAGGATGCCTGTAAAGCCAAAGGCGGGGTGGGGGAGTAGCGGGTGGTGGTGGCGGAGTATATGTGTTTCCATTACGAATATTGCGCCCCTGAAACACAAGAAGTCTCATTTTGGGGATCCAATTTTATTAAATCAACTGTGTGACAACGCTGGGCTGTTTCCACAACATGAGCAGGTACAGTGGGTGTGAGGTGCGCAGACAAAGTGCTCTTTGAGTGCTGCGGTCAGGCGCTTTGCCAGACACCTTTCCACACCTAGCACTTGGGGAGCCTTATTGAGAGCATGGGCTGAGCCTTTACCATTATTGCACTCAACACATAGCCAAGAGGCTATGATAGCTGTAACACTATTGCTACCAAGGTCTCACTGAGTGTGTGTGTGTGTGTGTGTGTGTGTTGTGTGTGTTTATAAGCAGGCTGGTTGAGTGTTTTTGCTTCTGTCGGCGCTGATGATCAAGAATAGCAAACCCTGCGCCTGCATAAATGCTCTCAGTGATTTTGCGCTCTTATAGCCCGACTGCTACTATTTAATGGTGAAGTATGCTGATTTATATATTAATGGATGGAACAGGTGACAGGTGTGTGGTTCAAAATCAGCAGTGATGTGTACGTGTCTCTGCATTTGCCAAATTGTGACAATAGAGCAAACGAGTCCCCTTACCCCCGATACAATAATTGAGAGCCTGCAAATCATAATAAGAGCCTAAGTAAATAAATAAGGGCAAGATTATTTATTTGATTTCGGGGAAGTCAGAGCCATAACTCATGTCTCATTGGAGTTGGCGCCGGTGGTGCTGTGGTTTCCAACATGCTGGGAGCCTCCCTCCCTACCAAACTCCGCTCTGCTCAGACTCAAGACTCAACTTACAACAAAACATGCAACTGCTAACACCCTGTAAAGCACAGTGAGGAACGGGCAGGCGATCACAGAGATAGGTCTGGGTCCCAATGTTAATGTAACCACTTAAATAGCAGTTGGTAAAACCAAATGTGATATGGCCTAGATACAATATAGAGAATTCAAACTGTACAGGTGGTTTCGGTCGCAGATGAATGCAGAGAAATAACTTAATCTTTTTTATCAAGAGACAGGAGGATAATGACAAAAAAGATCTGGATTGGTTCAGTTAATCTGCTTCACACTCCTCTCCTCACGTTCTTACATGCTGTCATTTTGAAACAGGAGGTCTGGGAGAAAATCACTCTTACTTTTGGTTGGATTCCAATCCCATCCCTCCTTCTCTCGCTCCCAATTTGCCATCTGAACAGTGTAGAGGGCGGCTGCCATTTTGGCAGGACAAGTCTTTTTGCCTTGCAAACTTATTACAGGCTGATTTTTCCCTTTGGCGTAGGTCTCCCGAAACAAGGTGTGCTCACTCCCTGGATAGGTCCTTAGAAATCTGGGCCCAATTTAAAGGTTAGTCAAAGAGGAATGGATTTTCTGAGATGAATCAAAGAGATCTGGCCGGAAATCAATGTCATGTCACAGCCAGATATGATTATGGTAATCTGTATTAATTTGACCACAAGTACATAAATATAGATTAGGACAAGCCACCTCTGATGGACACACCCGCCCACCAACCCACACATGTACGCAGTATATACAAGCTCTGTGGATCCACACAGAGAAGCCAACATATGGAAATACCTTCAGAGGCCACAGTGATGATATGTAATAGAAGACAATAAGTTTACAAATCAGCTTGTGACCAGCTTCACATGCTCATGTGGTGGTGTCAGGCTGCGTCACATCACATGTTACACAGAAATGGACAACCAAAAAGAGCAGTTGCCGTGGTGATACACACACACATGCACGTGTGCGCGCACACACACATAAACACGTAGTGCACTTGCAGACAAACACACATGCGCACATTCAGAGAGAAGCAGGCATACACATACGCAGACAACACACTTGGCTGTGAGCAGAGTCCAAATGGCGATACTTCCCTGGGTGAGATAGCACCCTCTGGCCTGTGGGGCTAACAATAGGATCCATTCTGCACTGTCCCCTCTGCACTACTCGCTCCCCTCCCTCCATGCTTATGACTAATGACCTCGGGGCAGGGGTAAGTTAGGGGTGAAGGTGGGTGTGTGTGTGTGTCAGTGAAGACACCGAGACAACAACATCGCTGCAGCATTCTTACTCGGCTTCTGTCAAGCGTTCAGACACATTTTATTATGTAAGCTACAACACTCTCCACAAAGTGATTACTTAATATGATAATTAATTAACCATAAATTAAAATAATCAAATGCCCCAAAAGGCATATGTTGTATCAGTCAATGTCTGTAAGCAACACTTTCATCTGCCAGCACCAAAGATGTCCCTCAACTGATGTGTGTCCACGAGGAAGTTGCAAAGAAAAGTCACGTTTGAGGCAGACAACGGATCGTTTGCCGTGCAGCATTTGCTGTTTCAGTGAGCATGCCAGGAAAGCTTTGAACATGTGTCACCATGAAAAGACATTCCGCATTAGGGCCATTAGAAGTGTAGTTAAGCAGTTGCCACATCTCCCTCTCAATCAAAAAATATGTTTCAAATAAAAGCCCACCGTATCACATTCCCTTTAGGAATACTTTAAATAGGCTACAGGACTGTATAGCTGTCTCAGGTTAGCGCATGTATCACTCAGCTGGAGGACGAAGGGAGGGTGGCACGAGGCCAAACCCAGTTTAGGGGAACGTGTGCGGGATGTGGGGGCCGTAGTGAAAGGCTTGAGCTGGAGCACACAGATGTGGAGGCACTGACGGATGTAACTGGGACAGATGCATGCTTTTGCTCAAGCATGTGCAGCTGTGCGGACGTGCACATGTGCGTCTTCACGCTTTTGTGTGCAATACTTGTGTGTGTGTATACACAGTCATCTGTACAGTACATTTGTTAGTGAGTGCAGAAATTATCTTGTGTGTGTGTGGTTATGTGACATATTTCATACCTGAGTCATTTAGATTTTTGGCTCAATGAAAGGCAGGATTACCCAAGATATTCTCATTATTCAATGTCACCTTGAGATGGCACAGAAGGACCACAAACCTACAGAGAGAATCAGAGTGTCATCAGTATTTATGACCCCCCCCCCGGCCCAGTATGCATGCGCAAGTATGATTGTTGTGACTGTAATCACAGCTTTTGTGTGTGTGCGCGCGTGCATACGTATGACAGAGTAGCGGTTGCATCCATGTGTAGCTGGAGATGACGAGAGCCTCGCCAGTTTGAGGCCAGTGCAGTGCTCGGTTAGGCCCTAATTGGACTGCTCCCCTTTAGCTGCCTGATTGCAAACAGACCCAGGTGAGTGTGCGACGGCACCCTCCTCTCTCCTTTCTTTCTCCTTCACTCACTCCCCATCCCAGCTAATTCGCTGTAATGAGTTTCGAGACCCATGTCACGCACTTTGCTCACTGCAGCGCTAATGATTACAATTTGTCCAACCGTCTGATTAAGGAAGTGGCTATTAGAGCATGTGCCACACTTAAAATCCTCCCCCACTCCCAAAAAGTTTTATGGGCACAGGCAATGGAGTGTCACTGAGGAATAGCGCTGCACCATCAAAGCTCTAATGATCCTTAATAGCATATGCATGCATTTTACAACTGTGCAGCTCAGAGAAAACCCACAATTATATCTAATATCATTCAGCAAGTGTAGTAAAATACATACATTTTGGAAGGAGGAGCTCACATTGTGGTGTTAGGCACCCAGGCAGGAAACAAACCTGATTTTTACAGGGCAGGGGCACCCGAAAGTAATTACTTATAACCTAGGTTGAGGTCTGTAATAAACAATTACTTGGATTACACCAGCGTATTGCCTCATAAACACTAAAGTTCCAAACTACACCTGAGTTTTCAGTCTGTCTGCTGGCTCTGCCAAAGCGCTACCTCATAGGAGAACCATGTCTGACAGCTTGGCGGTCCTCCAACTGACAAAGTGCGTGTTTCCTCAGTTGTTTTCATCCTATTTTATACTTTATTAAGATTATCGGAATAGGACTAGAAAGCTAAGATAAATGAGGAATGGGCTAAACATTGGATAAAAGACAACGGCACCACAGTGTCTTCCTGAGAGTAAAAAGAAGCAACAGGTTGGGGCAAAACCAAATGCACCAGTGAACTGGTACGACAGTCAGGAGACAGAGATCTGTGACTCATGATACTCGTTCAAAGAGTTGAGGATCATCCACAAATAAACTGCAGGCCATGTGGTTCCTTGTATCCAGCACAAATGTTCTCTTCCTCTTTCCCCTAAAGGCCAATAAAACAAACAGTGTGGACTCCACAATACACTAACACCCCCCGCCCCCCCACCCCAGGAGAACACACTAAGCAACTCAACGCTCTCCATCACTCTTTTTTCCCTTCACTCTCTTACTCCTGCATATCCCTCCTATGTATTAAATAATCCCTCTTTCATGACACGAGAGAAAATAAGTAAATAAAGAAGATTGTGTGTCAAGAATTTTTATCTTTGACAACAAATCAGCATCTAAGTGATCATAATAAGCATCTTGTTCCTCGTTCTGCCTTTCCTGCCTTTTCTCGGCCCTTCTCTCTTTCCTTCTCTGGCCTGCTTCCTGGCCTCTGCCAGTAGGCGTAGTGTTGGAACGCTCTGCTCCTCTCTGCGTAGTCTCTGTTTGCCTGTTAGCCCTGAGCTCAGCCCAGCAGCTACACAGGCCAGCACCCCCAGAGACAGAGCCAGGCAGAGTGAGATTAACATGAGCCTGGACTCATTATGCTGTTCATGAGCCATGTCTAAAGAAACAACTTTTATAGCACCTGTAACACACCAGCTAATCTGTCTGACACCCCTGACCAAATAAACATAGAGAAGGCCACTCCAAACACACACTCATGCACACACCAGACTAATGCCGGTTGTGCACATAAGCATCCACCGCTCACTGAGGCACAGACGGAAAGCAGGTATTTGATTGAGGCATGAATGCAAGTTGCGCTTAATGTTTATGTAAAACACAGTTGCAAAAGATGACGTGTGGCTTTACGATTGATTATATGTTTACTGACCTCTGACTTTCAGGGCGGCTTCTTACTGGTAAGACATAGTAAACAGAATAGCATGCACGCACACATTATGCCAGATCCCTCCCTGTCTCCACCAACACACCACCACCTCTGTCTTACCCATCAGTCAATGCCAGGGCTACTAAGTCAAAATAAATCCAATAAAGCAAAACACAGACCCGTACATTTAATTACAAGAATTGGGATCTCGGAGGGAGCACACTCTGCAAACACACATACTGGCCCCTTTATCGACAAGCATACTGCTCTAATTGCAGCCTCTGTGATTATATAATTTAACTGTATTTAACCACATTAGTAAAATGGTGCACACTACCGGGAGTGGACATAATCTTCGGGAAGAGGACATGTATATAATTGAATCATTTTTGATTCACAGGCTGATAACAAGCAGAGTAAAGGAAGCAGACCTCTCCATGTTGGTTGCAATCCCGTACCATAGTCTTCTCATTAGGCATAGTCAAAGAAAGCCTTGTGGTTGGTTTTGCCCTGAGCCGGTGACTACTGCTCTGTGAGTGAGAGGACAGGAATGATGGTGTTCCCAGGGAGCTATGGGTTAAAAGGTCAGCAGTGACCAAGGCAAATGTTGTGTGTTATCACTGCCACGTGCTGCTGTTTCCTACCGGAATATGCATCATGAAATAAGGGTTAAGCCAGTTCAGGGGAAAAATGTTCATACTAATAAAGTTAAGCATAAACTATTCAGCCTTGATTTAGATTTTTTAAATCCCTTTTTGGTATGGAAATAATCAGGCACCAACATTTTGAAACTTGCTTGCAACTTCTTTGGTGTTTTAGGTGACTGAGCTTATAAAATGAAAATAAAAAAGACAAATGTAAACTGTCATCATGATGATAATGTCGATGAGGGTAATGTTGCAGCATGACTACGGCGTGGATGAACTGGGAGTTTTATCAGGCCCAGAGAGAGGCGCAGAGAGGCCGTGCAGACGGAAGTGTGGGTGATCAGCCAGCAGACCAGGACATGTGGTCAGGGTCGGGGGTCATCTCACCCCCATCTTTGCTCCCTTTGCACTGCTGCACACAGGAAGTCCAAATGGACACACACGCACAAACACGCGCACACACAGGCGCACACGGCAAGGAAAAAAAATTCCTGGTCGCTCCTCAAGGGCTGACCCAGGAACAGTCCCCCCGCAGCAGCCGTGTTCTCGGCAAAGTGATGACCTGCTCCTGGGTCTCATAAACAGAGGCCACCCAGAGAGAGAGAGAGAGAGAGAGAGAGAGAGAGAGAGAGAGAGTAGGCGTGGGGTGGGGGGGCTTGCACTAGCCTAGAGGCTTCTCTCCACTGGCCAACTGTCATGTCCTGTGACCTGACCTAGTGGACCTAGAGCTGTAATAACACACACATACACACACAAACACTGTGGGAGAACAGCCAGCTCAGTCAGGAGGACAAATTCCATAACTGTCACGGCAGAAGTTTCCTGAAGGTGTTTATCAGGGTACAAGTCACAGAAACATATCAAGTGTTTCTTGCTGGTAATAAAACACATAATAGCTCAGTGTCAGTGTCAGGCTATGGGGATGAGATTAAACTTCAAGCATGCTAACAAATTTGGTGACTATGACAGTTGGCACATACGATGGTTCCTCCTTAGGTGTTCATGCAAATATCCAGTCAGGTGAAGGAGGAAGTGAGCATGTTAACCCCTGGCCCGCATTTGCACATTATGCTTCTGCTTGCCAATAGGGCAAAGCAAGGCTGATGACCTCACTGTTGGTTTGCTTGCTAGAACTCAGAGACTAACAGAGATGATTAATTTGCATAGCTTTGCACATATGGCTTATGGTCGAATGTTCAGCTGAACTGGGCAAGCTGCAAACTGAGGCACAAAGTGAACAAGTGCGACTGCAGGGTGGCACAGTGTTTCAGAAGTTACCAAATGAATTACAAATGTTCCCTTAGCTTAGAAAAACATCCATAAATGGTTCCTTTCAACCAAACTTTTTTGCTTGTCCAGAGTTAGAAAACAGAGGTTGCTGTGGGACAGAGCATTGATTATGTGCAGGATGTGTTTGGTACTGAAAGATGTTGGGAGGGTGGGGGTGGGGGTGTTAGATGAAAAAACACTGTGATGACTGTTCAGAATCCCACCCCAGACACAGACTTTCATTAATGGCTAGAGGTCTGGTCATGAACTTGTGGCCTGGTCAAATAATGGACACATTTGTGGCACTGCAACGAAAAAAAAGTTATTTAACTTCTCTCACTTCACAAAGTAGCAACTGAGGGCAATTGTTACATTCCTGGTGATTGTGTTAGTGTATTCCTTTGAGGCCCATCTTAATTTAGCTTATCAGCGCCTAAGCAGAAGTGTGTGCGTGTGCTTGGTTGTGTGAAGCGCCAGATGTGTCGGGCACCTGTAGTGTGCTGTCAACACTGAAGAGAGGACCCAGCGGCAAGTAGGACAGTAGAGCTTGTCTGGGTGGACACAGATGCACAGGGTCACACAGGGTGGCCATTGTGCAGACACCATTTATGCACAGACACACACACAGACGCGCACACACACACATGCACAAACACACCTGGGATGGGAAGCAGCAGCAAAGTGCCACTGTGTCGAACTGAATCGGAAAGCCAGCTGCTGTCTTGCTGTTACTGGGATCCACCCGTATACCAGGCTACACTGTGGCTGTGAGAGTGCAGTAGACAGGCAGAGGCTGACTAACTGACAGGCCACCCTGCTTGCCCCCCACTCCAGATTCTGAACACAATAGGTAATTGGCTTGACAGTATTCATGAAGGAATATAAGGTCATCCATGGGAATGGAGATACAGTTAATGAAGTGGAAACATCACTGCATCTTCTGAAACAAGCTAAATAAAAATGACTGCTTGTGACATTTACACATATCAGAGGTGCCACCCCCCCCCCCCAAAAGATTTAAAACTATTCATTAAATCACTCAGTCAATAGCAGCTTATTGCATTAATTGAGTTGCAAGAAAGATGCAGTCTAGACAGATATGTAGGGACTTGTTTAGGACTTCAAGACTAAGACTTGACTTGGGACATGCATGTCTTGATTTGAAACATTCGTGTGACTTGTAAAAACAATACCTTTTGTCCATTTTTTACTTACAGTACAGTACATTTTTTACATACAGTAACAGTACAGTCCCCGAATCTGTGTCCATAGCTGCAATCTTTATTCATAGCATTCCAGTCATCTCCTTGAGATATCTCTCTTATCTCTTAGAAAGTATGTTTCTGCATTACTGAATTTTATAACGTATTACTGAGTTATTTTATAATTTTGTGTGTTAAATATAATCACTGCCTGATTAATGTTTGGAGGTAATGTTTTCTTGAGCAAATGTTACATTTATTCAATGCACTAGAGTCAGGAAGAGATGGTCTAGTGGACAGGGGGCATGCAAAGTGTAGGACTGGGTTTGTTTCTCCTGCCTGTCATTAGGCTTGGAACAACAAAACCATGTTAGGGAAAGGGATTGTGGTTTAGGATAAATGGAAATTTACATGCTGTGGCTGAAGTAACTGTAGACTTTTTCTGTATTAAACTATGATGTTTCTTAACCTTGTATTGCCAGTTCATAAATATAAACATGAAAATATTTTAATAAAGCTGTTGTCAGTTGGTGCAAATGTTGTATTGCACTTTCAGATATTTTGTTGGAAAAGTGCAAGTGCAATCTGGTCAGCATTACCTTTGGTTTAAAATGTATTTACTGGTGCAGATTAGTTGCATACATGTGGTTGTGGGCTCACCCTGATTTTGAAGAAGGGATTGTCCACGCTGACATGTTTATCCCCTAATCATTTGGCAGGAAAGCCCCATTTCTTTAGATTATGTTGTGGTGATCTGGAGTGACACACGTGATTGAACATTACAGACAAGTATGGACAGTGATGTCAGCCATAGGCAAACTTAAAACAAACTTGATTAATTCTATGATTTTGCACCAGCACACAGTTTCCCACATCGGAATTCATTTCCCTTTTCTCAAAAAAAAGGCCGACCTGCAAATTTCTAAAAGGGATTGAAAGCATCTTTCATTTATACTTAAACAGACAGAAAATCAAAGTTAATTACTACATTAAAATATGCCAAAATGGTGTGATACTAATTTGTTGATAGCTGGATAAGCACATATATTTGTATGTTTGAGGGATGATGATGTACAGGGGCGCAGAGGTGCTCTAGTTCTGATCAGAGGTCAGATCTAGCCATGATTCACTGCAACATTCTTCACCATGTAGTGGTTGAGGATAGACGATAACTACATTCCTCCAGAGCGAAATGCCCAGTTTAAAAATGCAGATATCAGATACCCTCCCCTCCCTCCAAGCCCACCTCTCTTCCACTCTTGATCTCTCCTCTTTGATTTATTCATTTTCTATGTTGGCGAGCCAGACAGGACAATGGTGTCTTTCATAACTGAGGCTGTGTTCCCACTACCAGCACCCTGCAGTCCCCCAGAGTCCCTCATCCACCAGGCCGGTCTGATGTGACCTGGTCATGAAGGACTGGTCCTATGTGGGAAGGACACAGAAATTCTATAGGTTCATATATGCAGCAGACACTGGATATATTACACTATAGATACGTTAATATAGTAAAACAGTAACACAACCAACATTCCCAATAAAACTGAAACTGTGCTTTTGGATCTAGCCTTGGTTAGGTAATGTGTTTCAATGAAAAATCAGGTATCCAAAATCAAAAATATCCCCCAAAAAATAATCCAGCAACTACAACCGGAAAAAACATGTATGCCATTGTCAGTCATTTCATTTTTTGGCATAATTTCTTACATTCACAGAACAGGGAGCTGTTGCAGTACTATGATGGAATTAGACTGTTGTATAGGATGGTTTCAGCACTGGGTAAAAGGGATGTAAGAAGTTTCCTATGCCATATAAATAAACATGTATTGTCATGTTTCTCCCGCAAAGAGAAAAAGTCACTGGAAACACTCAAGTGTTTTCTGTAAGTTTCAGTTTGTTTCAGATGAAGCCCTTCGTGTGGGAGGCAAATATGGAATGAGAAAAGAGGGACAAGAGTTGGAGGGAAGGAAGGAGGAGAGAAGAGTGCAGGCAAATGGGGGGAGCAGGTCATCATGTTGCCTCCCCCTGTACATGCTCTCTGAGGTGCAGGGAGGCTGACTGCATAGTCAAGGCTCCTGCTTAGAAAGACAGCCTTTCTTTTCACCAGGCCTTTGCTAATGCAATTGAAAGAAATTAGTATAATTGTGCTCCATATTGCAGATTGAGGAGGCAATGTGGCCCGTGGGATGAGAACGAGGAGGGCAAACTAGCGTGGGTATTTGCTGACGGGAATAACTAATTCATCAGCTACTTTTGCCATTTATCAGAGTACATTCTTGCATTTATGACATTATAGCTAATCAAATAAAGAGGTTCTGGAATGCTGCATCTTTCTCAAAATGTGATTCTGCTAATGTGAAAATGACTCCTCCTCCCTCTGGCCCAGCAGCCCTCCCATCAACCACAATGCAGCTGCTTTGCCCACTTGGTCCCCACCACGCTGGGCAGTAGAATCCATCCGAACCGATTGAGTCATCTCGCCTGCACCAGCGTCCCCTGATGTCAATGTCAATTGTAGCACCATTGTCTTCCCTTCAAAAACAGCTGCTCATACACCGAAACACATGTGAGTGCGCTGTGGAGGACAAATCCATCAGATGAGTCTCCTTTGAGACAGATGTCCCCGATTCTGACACGTTTGTAGAAGAAAAATACAGATACAAAACAAATCCATGTCAATAACGTGTTTCCGTACTTGACGTTGGCTCTGGACTTCTGAGAAAAGGCACAAGAGGGATTCTCCCAAGCCCAAACCAGAAGTATGCATTTGGTGCCGCAGTTTGCTTGAACATGGTTTCAGGGCTCTGGTCCACCATTATATGTGCACCCCTGACAGTAATTAAAGAGTGCTGTATCCAGGGGTCAGAATGAGGTGCAGAGTGACAAGAAAAGATTGATTTGGGTACTTTAGCTGTAATTCTTAAAGAAACAGTAAGATAGAAAAAAGGTGAGATGTACCTCATTATCAGAGATAAATAAATGAAGCCAGAGGGAGGTATAATGATATCCAGATGATTCACAGGAAGTGATGAGGCTGCAGCACGTGTGACAATGTGACCTAGAAACACGCTTGAGGCAGACCTCCTCTTCCTCAGGCCGTCCGTCCAGACCCCACCCTGTAGAGATGGAGGGAGCAGTGGGGGGTGGAAGAACACCATTTGATCCCTGCTCCAGAGAGCACCAGGCCTACACATCATCTATATCCTGTTTGGGGAAAGCAGCCTTTTGAAACCCATCTGTTCATAGCTCCCAATGGCATCATCAAAGACGCGTATGAGACAAGAGCATGCAACAAGAGGAGTCCGGAAACCAGCTATGGCTTTTTAAGATCAGAGATTCAGCATTTGTAATTAAGATCCTCAAGAACAAAGTTTCAGAGAGGATGAAAAGCTGCATTTTTACATAAATATCTGCAGCAAAAAAAGAAAATAAATAAATGAAGGGAAATTCTCAGCAGTCACAGAGCTGATGTCCACCCACTGATCATACATTCAGGATTTTCCTTTTGAGAGTTAACAGGTCAAAAACCAGATGATGCCTGGTTTTAGTCCATTAATATATGCTTACATCATGTGTGTTGCATGCATGTGACGAGTGAACCCACACGCACGTAGAAGACGTGCAAAGACTTCCGCTGAGGCTAACAGGCTCGAACAAGTGGTTTTAAAGTTAGAAAATAATAAAATTCAGGAAAAGAAGATAAAAGGCCCCTGAGAGGAATGAGCGACAAATGTGATTACGACCAGAAAACAATATCTATTGAATCTGAATGACCCAGATTTGTTGGTGAAACAGGAAACATAGTGTTCCAATAGGCTCCTCAGACAAACCAATTATGACTAAGAATATTAAAATCAGATCTCATTTAAGTTTCTATTTTCAATGAAATTTACAAGAAAGACTAAGTATATGAGAGATTCATCATGTCCGCTGTGGAAAAAGTACTTACAATTTGAAAATTCAAATACACACTACAAAGCAATGACAGATGGCAATGACAATAATGTAGCAAAGTAAGTATTAAACACCATTTAGAATAATCATTAAATCATATTAATAAAGATTAATTATAACTAAAAGAGAGTCTCAGAATATTTTAACTGCTTCACAATGAAAAATTGCTTTGAGAGGAGATTTACACTGGAGATTTGTAGCAGTTCAGTATAATAAAAAGTTTTGTGACCATAAAGGTAAAAAAGAAAAAAAAAAGATTGTCAAGGTTGTCGAGACACATAATGTGGGCTGTTAATCAGTCACGGAGCGGAGGGAGGCCGCTCCCTCAGGAAGCAATTAGCTGTGTTGGACCAGTTGCTAATAAAACACTTGGATTACAAGCTACCCACAGCCCAGCCAGGACAGGGGACCCGTGGTACTGTGTGTGTGTGTGTGTGTGTGTGTGTGTGTGTAGCATTTGAGGCCGAACAGGTACACAGAGAAAGCTACAGTAGCAGTGACTGGCACTTTTTTTTTATCAGCTTCAGATGTTGCTTAAGTGACATTTCATAATCTGTACCCTTGAGATGTTGATTCAAAAAGTTTGTATTGTTTCAGTTTTTAAATCCAAAAATGCAGCAAAAGGTCAACTAAAAATGTCAGATCAGTCCTGCATTATAAGCCACTTCACTAAATAGAACCAAAATGTGGGACCACTTATAGTTAGAAACTGATTGAGAAAACAGAAAAGTTTTTAGGGCCTAAATGCCCCCCCATTTGATTACAACAAATGGAAATCTTATATGCTATGTAACTAAACAGAAAGTATAAAATACAAACAAACTTTTATTTGAGGACGATTAACACTAAAGGGCTTAGTGGAAGGCAGTGAACCACGTTCCCATGATGGGAAGCTATTGCCCTCAGTAAGGAGCCTATAATGTCCAGAATAAAGCAGCCAGCAGCCACTAAGAGGATCCCAAAAAAACCACCTCTTGCGGTGTGGCGAGTGCAGCGTTAGATTAGGTTTCTGCTCAGCGTTTTGGCCTTGCCAAATCCCAGACACTAGACACAACAAAACCAGTCCCGATTAGGAAACAAAGCCCAAGAAACGCCACTTCAAACTCTTCCCCGTAGGGGGGGAGAGACAGGGTGAGAAGAGATGGAGGGAGAGAGGAGAAAGAAGAGAGAAAGGAGGAGGAGGTGGTGAATATAAGTGGAAGCACATTGACAAGCTGTAGACAGCAGACACTTCTCTGCATGTTTAATGTCCAGTCCAGCTTCCAGTGTTTAGGAAAGACCTGTTGAAAAGACTGGTTACTGACTGTACACTAGGGACCCAAAACAACACTTGATGGCTTTTTGTAAGGATTAGTCACCACAAACGGTCTGATTTTTCAGATCTTGAGAAAAAAGTAGTAACTTGGGTGCATCATAAACAAAAGCCCATTTGGCTGGGGCAGTGAATGAAATTAAACACCGCTCCTTCTCTGTATTGGCCTTACAGCTTGTGCGACAATCCAAGTAAATGGTTCTACATTTATGTTGTCTAATACATAATGTAATGTATGCTCATTATCACCATTTATCATTTCACCCACTCCATTGCACTCAAAGCCAGCCATGCTTTAAGAGAAAGGAGATCTAAAGTGAAAGTGTATCCGACACGCTAATCGCTCTCACATTGTGTCATGGGGACTTAATTTAAGCCGTGACTTTATGTTAAGGCATAAAATACCCCAGATCTGGTGACTCAGTGCTTTCTGCAGCCTTCTTTGTAAGTTGGATTTTTTTGTTTGTCTTGAAATACTGAAGATCCTTAATATGCTATGTAGCGCAAATAAGGTCATTTTGGCAGCCTGGGCAATCGTGCAAAGAAATGCACGATGTGGAAAATGTTGAGGCATTAGTGCAATGAAATCGAGGGTTTGACTTCTCGGGGAATGTCACGGTGGTCAGTTCAAATGATTACTGACAAACATGAAGCATTTGGAAGTGCCGGCCAAATGCAATTAGTCATACCAGACACACACAAACACAAAAGTGAGTTTACGAAATCAGATCTCAGCCTGATGGGCCAAACTCAATGCAATAGAAATCTGGAGTCTTCTAGGAGTTGACAGTAAGTCAAAAAAAAGATGCATAGCTGACATGTACCAGGGTTCATGAGGACAAGTAAAACTCAGGTACACTTTGGTCATTCACGTTTACTGAAAACTTTCCTTTGACTTGGCAAACTGAGCGAGCGACATGCTTCTTCTTCTGTTTACTTTCAATTGTTTAGACTGCACCACTGCAGACCATATTTAATACTACCTGTTTCCAGAGCTATGCACAAACACAAGTAACCCTGAGTTGCTGCTCCTGCAACAGAGAGAGAAGATGATCGTGCATCTCCCGACTGCAGCGTGAGGTCATTTGTTGTGGGAAATGTATGTCTTATTGTACATGGAAACCGAGGTGTGTCCATGGGCCAGATTTTCACACACAAACTGTGTGGTCCTGCCTCCAGAGGTGAGGAGAAGAAGAACCTCACCCTTCGTCAACAGAACTGGAGAGTGTATTCTCTGGAAATCTCGATGGAGTACTGATTTGCTTTTCCCATGAATGACTCAACGTAGAGGGGAAGAAGAGAAAAGAGAGAGAGAGAGAGAGAGAGAGAGACCACAGAAATAGTCTCTACACCTGAGGGAGCCAACGGCAGGTCAGTTATTCGCAAGAGGGTGGGTTTCACAGAAGAGATGAGTCAGCAAATATGAGCAAGGATGCAGTCACTCTGTCAATAGGTGGATGATTTAACAGGGAAAACAGTGACAACGTTCTGATGCTTGAAGATGAGAGAAGTGTGAGGGATAGGGGAAGACCCAAGGAGCGGAGAGAGTAGAGGGAAGGTGGGGGGAAATGACCTCGGGAATTCTCCATCCACATATACTCTTTTTTTTTTTTTTATTGAAGCAATTTAGGTCAGGCGTGCCCTCTCCCTCCTCCACTCCTGGCCTGAGGGTCTCCCCGGCACACATGTTCACTCTTCAGCCAGCTTACAGTGATTAGCCAGGCCTTCCTCTCTGACAGGTGCACCGTCACGCTCTCACAAGCCGGGTGAAGCCCCACCTCCAACCCCACTCTGCCTCAACAGATACAGGACATAGTCTGAGCATCCCTCTGCCAAGTTTGTCTCTATGTCAAGGTAAACCAACAACAAGACAATCATCCACACAAGATCATAGATAGGTAATCAATAACACTATTACTGTAGGTGGAAGGGTAATTGAGATAACAGACAGATGTTAGAGACTAGATATTACTGTCCATTTCATTCCAGATGATGATTTAGTATATTAGTACTGATATGAAAGCCCAATACATCTTCCACAATTTATAGTCTTTTGGTCAACCACAGTCAATGGCATTTCCTTGCACACGGCCAATATAAATTACCAACTTGAAAGTTGAAACAGTCAAATAAAATAGATATTAGACAGACCGCATGATGTTTCTCGAGTTTTGCGAAAAACTAAGGAGCCCGCTGTTTCGTCTTTTCCTCCAATTGAAATAGCCTGTAATTACTTTCAGTCTCAGGGAATCGACGTTGGTTTTTACAGTTGTAAGCACTTAAGGAAAATTATATTCTTGGCACCTGAATTCCACTGTGGCACCACTTCCCAGGTCCACAAATGTCTGATCGAAAAAACACCAGTGGCGGCAGCAGCACTGTGGCAGCCTTAGTGTCTGGCAGGCAACACAATGCCAGCAAAATATGAAATGTAAAAAAAAAAAAAAAAGAATCCAGACATGCCGTCTGTATGCTTTCCCATTTGCATTCTATATGTACAGTATACTGTGACATTTCTTCCTGGAGAGATGGTTGTAAGATTTTTTTAAAGAAATTAAAACAGGGAAAAAAATGTAATACCAGTGGAACCCGAGGAGATAAAGTGTTGTGCTCCTGATGATGACAACATCCAGATACCATCCAGCTCTGGTGTTCAGTAAGCATGCGATCGGGCATGGAGGAGGACATGTGTTTCTTTTTCAGAATTGCTGTGAGTAGTTAACACATAGCACTTCAAATTCTCAAACATCCTATGTTAAACAGTGTCCAGCTCCTAACTTGTGAGAGCTTTGGTGCCTCTGCTACCTCAGTTGAAACTGTGCCGTGGATGCAAATATTCACTTTTGCATCTGATTTTGCATTCAAAACTTCCCAGTTAGCTGTGACAGCTGGAGGATGTGTTGCATGCGCCTGGTGATGCAGGCCAGAAAAAGAGAGTGGTAGCTTTGAATAACCAAATAAGTTCGGTTCAGGTCTGTGCATTTTTTAATATGACGCGGTCCTTTTTTTCAATGCAAAGTAGCCTACTTGGAGCAATGCCTATCGCTACACATGTCACCATGGTTACTCAAAAATAGGGAAATGAATAGTGCAGATATGACAGTTAGCAGGGATTGGCATAAATGGTTTACTTCCCTGTTCTGCTAGAGTTCAGTTTGGTTGTTTGCATGTTTTTTTCTCACCTAACACTTGATGAAAGAGAATTAGGTAACAGGAACATAACATTAGGTCTCTCTCATGCTCACACGCAAATGCACACAGCAAAATAATATTCTGTCATGTTTGTGCTGTTGTCTAAACACCCCCTTACCCTGGCTCTTACACCCCCCTACCCCCCAGCTGTGTCCCAGGGAGGTGAAACCCAAACCAGAGCGCAGAGAGCTCTCTCAACTCCTCAACCTCTCAACACATCCTCAGCACTACCCTTTGAAAATAAACCACGCCGGCAAGCCCCCGTCTCAAACTCTCGCCTCATATGTGAGCACACATGCCCCACACTCCGCTGGGATCTCTTTGGAGACTTCCCCGCCGCTGTTCCAGGAAGCAGATGTGAGAATGGCGGCGATCAGGCATGATGCTTCACAAGGCAATGTGGGGACCATTACTCTTGCAGTGAAGATACGGGGGAGGCGAGAGGTGGCGCATTTTCTGCCGTTGCCCAGAGTTGGTTAAGATGACACAGCACTTAGTCAAAAGCATCTGATCAGTGCCATATCAGCGGCATATGGTTTCATTTAGTCAAACTTTGAAAACGTGGGTTGGACACAGATTGCAGGGCTTAGATAAATTTAACATGACAAATGAACGGATGTAAATGAATGTAAATGACAGCGATGGGAGAGTAATTGGCCGCAAGAAAAAAAGGGAAACCACTCAAACAATAACTTCCACACACCCACGAGTGAGCGTAGAGTTGATGAAATATTTTGTGATTTGTTATAAACCAGCAACACGCTCTTTCAGCTTCCCACACTCTCAAACACGTGGAGAGACAGAGCTCCAGATGGCTGGAAGTCGGCATTTTCAGAGAGCTACCATCTAATGATGATCTCTTGCACTTCCACACAAAACTGTAATCTGAGCAAGAGAGGAAGAGACCCAGAACGACCCCTGGAATTGTTGTTTCTGTTATATCAGATGAACCAGGGTGACAGATAAGAAAATGAATAATAACCTGCTTCACCCATGTGAGGAGTGGGAGCCGTGTTCTCCCCTCTTGTGCAAGAGGCAGTGAGTCTGTCCGACGGAGCCTGCGGGGTGTGAGTGAAGGCACTGTGATTGGCTGATATCATGTCACTGAACTCAGAACTACAACTACACAAACTACTGACCGATGAAAAGAATTGAAGTCATTTGGATACAATGAAAGAAATGACAAATGGGTGATTCCGGTGACATGTTGCCAGTGGACGCAGATGGAAAATTTGTACTGGGAAAATGAACATACCAAACATATGGCTATGCCATCAAAGGGCAACAGACTCAAGATAACGATGAAATGAGAGGCTCATTTCACAGAGAAATAGAACACTGCCGAGTTTCCTTGCAGAAAATATCATGTGAATCGTAGATATAAGTTCCTGTGTAAACACTGACGGTGGTGGCTGGTCATTACCAGTGATAGAGACGTCTGCAAGGATTTCAAGGCAGGAATACTAAGTGTGTGAGACAGTGGCTCTTTCATGGTACAGCCCTGTAGGGCATACTGTGTATGAAATGACATTCAAGCATTTTCAGGGAAGGACAGAAGAACTTATTATCAATGTGACGGAACTATTGGACTCTTGAAGGGGGATGGGCACATTGAGATGCGGGGGAGGGAATGATGTGCGTCAAAACTCTCATTAAGGATACAGAGGGCCTTCAGTAACAGAAACATATTTTAAAAAGCTGAGGAATAGTTCACAGGGCCCACAGTTCTCTGTAATACCCACCTCCTTCACATCCAATTTGCATATTGCTTTTTATTGATTATTGATTACATGATGGTAGAGAGAAAACATATGTAAACTTAATACAAAAACAAATCAACACTATTTTAATTGGTGTATTCATAGAGAATGCACATGTGGAAAAAAGCAGCTCATCTGGAGCTGGAGCTGATTAAGGATGAAGATGGAGACGATAAAGCAAAGCGGGAACACTGTTTTTTGTTTTTCAACATCAATTCTGCGTTCTGGCCGCAGACTGTTGTCTCCTACTTTTTTGAGATATAGTTAAAAGCAGATCTGCATATGTGCATTTTATGTCACCTTGGTCCAGCATCGTGCCCTCTGCATAGATGATGGTGTGACATGTGATCCACCTTTACAAGAACTCCTACACAGCTTCCTCTCCTTTTTTTCATTCCTTTCCCCTCTCCATCGCCTACCACCTCTTTCTGAGCTGCACAAAGCCGGATGAGGGTCATCTTACCAATGTCCCCATTGAGATGCAAAAATCCAACATTTTGGCAGCGAACAGACCTGTTAACATCTTAACTTTACAAAGCTGACAGGATCTTCCTCTGCTTTCTGCAGCACTTTGACTGCCCTACTTATTACTGCTGTAAGTGAAAACATAAAATAAGGCTGCAAAGCCACAACCAAGTAGCATCAGAGGGCACTGGTAAGGCAGCACTTGAGGCTAAGTTTGTGAGTTGTAATTATTTGTGTAGCTTTTCTTACTTTCTGCCAACATTCTCCCACCTTATGAATGATTCCACTGATGCACACTTGTTTGAGTGGGCAGTATCAGTGAGGCAGTCGTTTGACATGTGCATATGGCTGTATTGCGGGTTTGTGGGTGTTACTGTGTTTGTATTTTGACATGGTATAATGTTTGTTTGTGTGTGTGCTCGGGTGGGGTAGGGCTACTCTGAGGATGTGTGCGTGTGGGTGGGGGGAGGGAGGCACAGCTCTGCAGCCTGATATTCTGGGAACGGCAGGGTAGCGTTGTTGACCCACCTGCTCCCTTCTCTCTTCAGCTGGATCTAGTCGGATTTCAGCAGCTGCATCCCCTCACAAAGCACCTCTTTGTAATCTTCCCAAGGCGCACAAATACAACTGCAACCAGGAGAGGAGAGAGGAAGGAGGAGGGAAGATGGACAGTGGAGACAGAAAGAGGAAAAGGGCCATAACTGCTCTGCTTAGCGTGCAACAGTTTCACTTATACTAAGCACAGTTACATACAGTAGCAGGAGTCATGCTTTGGTGCCAATTACCCCCCCCCCCCCCCCCCACACACACACACAACAAACTGACATGACTTTAAACTCACACCTGTGCACATGCATATGTGCAAAAGCAGACTGTTTGACAGGTTAATATTAAAAAGGCAGTTTAAAAAGTGTATGCAAAGCATCTTTGCAAATTAATGCCCTGAAAAAAAAGAGAAAGCAACAAGCTGCTTCACAGACAGAAAGTGACAAGAGCTGAGAAGTGTGGCTCATTTGTTTCCCATTAGTGAAAATCCCCCCCCCCCCCGGCAGTCCCCACTTGCAAAGGATCTCACGCCTCCAAAATATTCCGTGTCACATACATGTCATTTTACACTTCAGGCTACACAGAAAAAGCCTGGCCCTGTCTAATGCTAGTTTTGTGGCTGAAAACCTAGATTCTCTATCATTTGCATCCACAAAGTGGAGAGTGGAGTGAGACCCCCGCTTCCCCCATGCTGTCTCCAGCGATCAGTCCCTGTGGCCCAAACCCAGACTCACTGGTGGCAGAGGAAAGGAGACGTCATTAGGAGATTAACTACGGCAGCCCACTTTACTACCATCATAAATATATATACCTGAGTTTGAGGCCATAAATGCACCCATGGAGCAAAAATCAGGCTGTTGGATATGGGCAGCCGGGGCGGGTGGGTGGGTGGGTGTGGGGGGCATTGGCTCTGATTAAATTTGGTACCAGTTAATTCAAAAGTATGTGGAATGATATGTGTGTTTATATACATATGAACATAGTATATATATATTTTCCCAGTTTCACCCAATAATGGGATTCTAAGTCATATTGTCAAATTATAGATGATGAATTAATCCCCAAAAAACATAAAGCAGCATCTTGTTAAATGAGAGACCCTATGGCTCCATAGATTTACATTGTGTTAAATGTAGCCAAAACTGTGCCAGTGGCTGCCATTAGAAGACACAAGAGGTAGACTTCTAATATACCCTTATTTTAGTTAAAATAAGATTAAAAGGTTGAATTGAAATTGTTTGTTAAAAATCAAAACATTAAATTAAATTACATGAAATAAATGTTGATCTTTGAGTGTGAGGAGGTGACTGAACCAAAATAACGAAAAATACAAAAACGAGAGAACAGAGGCACATACAAACACTCGCTGAAAGATAACCCAAGGTGAGTGTGGTGAGTGGAACTGAATGTTGTTGATTTGATGACTGATTTGACCATATTCGGCCAATATGTAATTTCATCTATCCACTGATGGTCCTCAGAGCTGAACACAGTCACCAGTCTGTAGAGGTTAAACACCCGTGACTTCACCAAAGGAAATCCTGTCAACCAAAATCACACCAGTCTGTGTACGCAACCCCAGATTTTCTGCTAAAGTGTCAGCTGTTAAACAGAAAAAAACAAAGCATTTTCACTGAGCATCACCGAGCAACACAACTGGTCAGAATTAGCGTGAATACACTGCACAAGGTGGAGTGTGCTACATTTCCAAAACAAGCAACTTCTAGGGAAAGTTAAATTCCACTCTGAATGAAAAGGTCAGACTTTGTGGTCTGCTGAAAAGACTCTTTATATCCTCCGTGCCACACAAGTACTTCCGTGTACTCTTTTGTCCCCAGCTAGAGCTCTGCACCTCTTTAAAGGGAACAGGAAGTGACCTTGGTGACCTTGGAACTCCCACACCATGTGACCTGTAGCTGCACACCACCAAAAAGCCATGGCCAAAACTCCCCACAACAGACCAATAAACTCCACACAGATAAACAGCTTTATTTTTAATGTACATCTATGTTCATGTGCCTTAAGCATTGAGTATACACCTCACTGCTTTGCATTTCAGCAACCATCAAACAGTTGGAAATAGTGAAGTGGCGACAGTTAGCAAGTGCTTCCTCCTTCTTTCTTTGCCTGAGTCAAGTTATGCTTATGTGACAGTTTGTAGAGAAACCATACAGCGTGCTTTAGATGAAGGATGACACTGTTTTTTCAATGAAAATTCTCACCCGTGTCCGTACGTGTCTCATTCCTCATCGTCTAGGCCCTGAATCACCTGCACAACTAAAAATTAAATGTCTTTTCACATTGTTAATATTGGATGGAGAGGTGCTGCCCTGCGCATTTAAAAAGTGAAATACAAAGCTACATTCATGTGGTGGTGACATGTCAAATATCCTGATTCATTTGAGCCTTTTCAACAAGAGATCTGAGACTCTACTGTAGTGGACCATGCATGGTGCTAATCTCTGGTTAAAGTTGCAATGCTGTAATGCAGATCCTGATGGGTGTTTATAGGGTTACAAAGATCTGCATTGACTACAGACACATGTATATACAGATGCAGAATATATTTCTGCAGCTTTAAATATTAATCCTCCTCCTTCCTGCCCATAAACTAAAGTATTAATAGTTAATCTGTAACAGAGAGCCTTTCAATTTGCATATGTTGTGTTTGCAATATGTTCAAAAGTGATGCAATATATTTTACTACCATCCTTCAAATGCTAAAGCACAAAACAGTTGTCAGCTATGCAGCAGATTAGCCCACATATTTTTGTAACATATTACGACATGCATTCAGATAATCACAACACACACAGCCTCTTCATTGCGGGTAGCAGCAGGTGTGCCGATGTGTTTTTCAGTGTAGTGTTTCTGTAAGAGGTTACAGACAGGCTGGAGACAGACAGACTAACTGCTGCTCATAAACATTGAAGGTCTTGGCTGGTACACTGAAAGCCTAATTGGAGAATTCGATCCACTTCACCAATAATCATTTTAATAGCTTATAAATTACCCTGTAATGTATGAATTGTACACAAGAGATTTAGGTTTCATACAGGCCGGTCTGTGTGCTCTGCACTGGCTTGAGACACACCGTCTGTGTGCACTTGCATGTGCAAACGCGTATGCACATGCATAGTTCTTATGCTCATAAAAGAGGACATAAAACAGTGCGTACAACGGCTTTTTTATTCTTGTTTTAATTATCTGTAAATAAAAACAATCCACCACAGTTATCTTAGTGCTGTGAGGCAAAGTCCCCACAGACAGAGAAGTCCTCTAAATAGTCTTGCTTTTGTGGAGCGGCCTCCCTTTTCCCGTAAAGTCAAGGGGTGGGCTCTCTCTGTTCTCTCGCCGCCCCTAAGCCCTGTCCTAAATGTCTACATGTCCCACACCATCTAATTCACAGGCAAATTAAGGGGATGATTTATGAGAATCAAGGATCAAAAAAGTAGACAATGTGGAAGACTGAGCACACCGCAAGTTTTATTCAGAACATATGCCATGAAGATGAGAGGGAAGAAAGACAGAAAGAGGGGGGTGTAGATCAGAAAGTGACAAAAAAAAAACAACCCACACTCCTCATGGGACAACTCTGGGAGAAGATACACCATGGGAAGTGTCATCCCTGCTGAACATTTTAGCATTTATGCTGACATTTCAGAAGGAAATAACCAGGAATGGGCATTTCCATATCATATCATCAACCCTGAGCTTCACCTTCAGACAGCTTTCAAACAGAAACTATGTGTCAACTGCTAAAACCATTATGCACTTCACAAAAGTACACATAAAGTGTCCATCCATATGTATTCGTGGGAAACACAACAAGATACCTACAGAGAGTTTCGCCGATCAAAGATTTACAGAAAAGTGTGTTGGGGGTTTAACATAATTTCTCTGTCTCATTCTCTCATTCTGCTACTACAGCAGCTTCCAAAACCTCTGTCCATAATGCCTAATTCATATGAACATATAGAACGATCACAAGCAAGACCACTGCCTTGCAAAACAGTTATGTGTCAGGGAGAAAACACAGCAAATAATCTGGAAACACTTGAGCTCTTTTTATACTCCTGACATTAAAAATGAGCATGGCCGTGGGCCAAACACACCCTGAGACGCTTTGGACTAATTGTTTCCTTCAGTCTCAAGCGCTCCCCCTTCAAACCATTCAAAACTCCCTTCCTTTCCCTCATCACCATGCCACCCCTCCCCTCCATCTCGCTGCGTCTGCTAATAGGTTTAAATAAAACCTGCAATTGGTCCAGTAAACCCCTCATTATGGTGTTTTAATAGAATGAATTTAAGATAGTGCAGGGTCAGGGGTCAATGGGAGGTCCTAACACACAGCAGCTGTCATGGGGGCTGGACTGTGATTAGAACCAGTGGAGTCAAACATCCCTGGGTTCTCGACCTCACTAAGTAGACAACCTGGAAAATACATTTGGCCACAGACCAAAATGGAAAACATCCACCAGCCATGTTCCAGAGGGGGTGGGATGAGGAGGAGTAGGTACATCCATCACTGAGAGTTCGCTTTAATTTCTGTGCGTGTGAGAATCTGACTGGAAAATCCTCTGAAACTTTTAACCTAAAGATGTAACAATACCAGCTTCTATAACATTACCTGGGCTGTAAAATACACATTATAGATCAATTAAAAAAATAATCAATCATATTCCACAGTAAGTGTAACCTGTATCATTGCCTTCCAGTTGCATTTGCTGCAACTGTAAATTTTGCACTAATTACCTTCTCTCTGAGTGTGTCAAACCAAAGATAGAACTGGTCTGGTTGATGTGGTACTGGGGTGAAATATGGCTTGTTAGCAGCCCAGGAGCTTGTTCCACATGTGGTTCCGCAGCGGTTGGGTTTGTCTGGGTGAGAGGGAGGGCATGCCAGTCTTCACAGTTCACCAAGTTTACACTGACTCAGTGTGCAATCAGTGAAATTATTTAACAGAATTAAGGCCTGCTGTTTGGGTTTGGGTGCTGTGGTAACTATAGACGAGGGTTTCCGGATCTGTTCCTCATGTGAAAAATGTAGTACGAACTCTATCAGGATTCACATGGTGCAAAATCTGTACGTCGTACACCATGAATATGAAATATATGGTTCACATGCAATACTTTGCTGGATCCATAGCCGACATTTATTAAACCTAGGAGTTGTAAGAACTTGATATTAACTTCTCATCAGGGTCACATGATTCTAACACATCTAAGTCTACGCTGAACAATGCTGTGGCAATTTATGCCAGTTTAACTGCCTAACATATCCCTTCAAATAACTTGGCTGGAGTGAAGCAATGTGCCTAAGTGTATTAAAACACAGAAGCAGGGACCAAAGGGGGCAAGATTCCTGTGGGTGACTGTGTAATTTAATTTTGTATGCACATTAGAATCCAGAGAGTATAATTTACATGTGTGACTCGGGCCCAGGAGACAAGGGCTAACATGCTCTGCTCAGGCCCTGAAAAAAAATCTGAAAATCTTAAGCCGGTTCTTTCCTTTGAGATGCATCTCACAAAAATAGGAAAATTAAAACCTTCCTTCATTCTTTGGGACACTTAAGGTTCATGCGCGGTTACCTCTCCTCTGTTGCTCCTTCCTTTTCTAATCAAGAGCCCAGAGCCCACAAACTCTGGCCAGAGTTTCTCGCCACAATACAGGGAGGCATGAAGGGGGAAGGCTGGAGTCTTTTTAAGTCTGTCTCCTTCCTTTTCGTCTCTTTCCCTCTACCCAGAAGCCAAGACTGTCTTGTAGTCTTTGTAGGACTTGACAACAGCCATCACTCATGTTGGCCTCTTGCTGATTTGCCTCAAGTGTTGCTCTACCTGAGATGAAATTTCCTAATAAAACAGTAAACAATGAAGCACTTTTTTGACACACTGGTTTCATTAATATTGACTGGGTTGTTTGTTTGCCTCTCTGTCGGCAGGATACCTCAACCCTGACGAAAGGATTTCCATGAAATTTGGTGGGGAGAGTGGGGCTTGGGCCAGGAACAGTTGATTCGTTTTCAATAGTGATTAAGATCAGGGATTTCCAGCATGTGACACAGAAAGATTTAATTTCCAATCCAAAAGGGAATAATAACAGGATCGGGAAATCAGTTTAATTTATTTGCGAGTGACAGGAATTACAGTCTCATGTGTTACAGTAAACTGATGAATTATTAAGTGTTAATGGAGGTTTGCACTCGCTCTCTATTTATCATACATAAATTTAACATCAAGAATAGCATTAACCTTATGTCAGGACAAGCAACAGGTGGATGTAGTTTTACCCCCAAAAAACCAATGAGATGGATTTCATAGATTTGATTAAATAAATAAAGTAAAATAAATGAAATAGTAAATAAATGAAATACAAAAAAATCAAATATACCTGCAACAGACCAAAAAATTTACCATTCCACGTATCTGAGATTTGTATATTGACAAATGCATGCATACACTCAGTAAATACTTTTCCATGTGTGGAGCGGGATGAGAATGAAAGCAGTTTGACAGCTCTACGTTGTCCTGTCTGTTTGCTCTCACACACACACACACACACACACACACACACACATATATGCACACATGCACACATGCACACACAGACATGCGCTAAACTTGACCCAACCAAGGGCTTTGACAGCAGCTGCCAGAAGGGAAGAAAGGGGTGACCGAGCGAGCACTTTCATTTCAAACTTTCTGACGGAACATTTTAGTAAAACTTAAAGAGTAACAACTGCTTATTTTGTGTTACATTGTAATAAGACTCAGTGACAAGACACCGACAAAGCCGTTTTACATTAAATAAAATATGGTTTCATTGAAATTCAAGTCTTTTGTCTTCTAAAGACTAATATTAATCAAGGAAAAGAACATGCAATCATCTTACCTTACTGTGCAACCCATTACCTCTTCTGCAGAAAATTCTCTTCTCTACGTACAACCCACAGTTTCTGTTATTTCCACGTTACAAACTCTCCTCTTCCCTCAGCCACCTGCAGCGTGTATCGAGCAAAGTACACTGCCGTCCAGTACAAACATACCTTGTCTTTTCATGGGGAGGCTCGTGATAAAAATCATCCCACAATACATGAACACAAAGACACCATTAACAAAGGCAGTGATTCAATCTGCATTCTTATCGCCTCTGCTCTTTATATCTTCAGTGCCATAAAAATGCATGCTTCACTGGTGGTGAGAAGTGGATCATGCACAGACTGCTGGGACAAATGTACTTCCTCTCCTAATTGGGAACATTTAACAAAGCTGTATTAATTGGACTTGCACGGGCCTCTGAGGTTAGAGGCTTTTGCCATTAAAGCAAACACAAAGTTTTGTTGGAACTTGCTTCAGGAATTTTGGAGGCATGATCATTTTTTTGTATTCAAATTCAGCTCTTTACAGAAAATTCACACCCAGAAGAATGACTGAAATATAAACAGCCAAGGAGGGCTTAATATCACACATTGAACTTGGTTGTTACAAGGCACAAACACCCTGCAATCTGTCATGTCTGTCTGACATGACAATTTGTTATGATTTGCAACCCTTAATTTAGGAGAACACAACTAAAACTACTTGATTGCAAATGTTTGTTTCGACCATGTTTACTTCAGGGTGTCAAATATTAAACCTCCTTAAATTCTTCAGCTCACCCAGAAATAATGATAATGTTTTTAATATTTTTTGCCCAAATTAAACTATATTGCATGCTTACTAGGACTAGGTGTTAATATCCCTTGATAATCAACAATAGTATGGAGAGTTTCTCTTACATATACATGTGTGTGTGTGTGTGTGTGTGTATTTATGGATATGTTAATTACATATTGGTGCTGCATAATAGAATAATAAAAGACATGAAACAATAAAACATTTCGTAACACCATTAAAAATTGTGGGAGAATATCCATTTATCGCACAACGTCTACAACTTCAATAAAAACAGAACAGTATGGCTGTAGGGGGAAAAAAAGAGAAGAAAATCATTATAATAATGAAGCCCACGTTAAGACTTGAACCAATAGGAGGAAAGTGGTGATTTGTTCCAGCCAATCCCAGGCAAAAGTTGGAGTGACGATTTTAAAACTCCAACTCAAGTTGCTGTAACGTGTAGCTCTTCAGCTCACATTGTGGACCACAACTGTCACGAGCGCACCTCCAATGACAGCATAGGAAAACAAGTCAAGCGTCGACAAACAAACAGGGAAGCAGAAGGAAAACAACGGACTCTTACTGACCGAATCTGTTAAAAGGAATTTACTGTGGGGCACCGTGCGTAAAAGGCGCACCGGGCACTTTGTTGCGCGCTTGAGTTCAGCAAGTAACGTTTTATTTAATTATTTTTTAAACTGACGAGCTCGTTTTCGGATTTTCATCCCCGCGGGGCTGAAGAAATAATGTTAAAAATGACAGAGGAGCACGACAAGTGCGTCAGCGACCAGCCTTGCAGTCCGTCAGGAACAAACAGCTCCATGTCCCAGGACGAGTCCGATTCCGATGCCCCGTCCTCGCCAACTGGTTCCGACGGCCAAGGATCCCTGCTTACCGGTTTGGGCAAGAAACTGGACTCCGAGGATGACGACCGGTTCCCAGCTTGCATACGGGACGCCGTTTCTCAGGTGCTCAAGGGATATGACTGGTCCTTGGTGCCCATGCCTGTAAGAGGGAACGGATCCTTGAAGAATAAACCCCACGTTAAAAGACCAATGAATGCGTTCATGGTATGGGCGCAAGCGGCCCGCAGAAAGCTGGCGGATCAGTATCCACACCTGCACAACGCCGAACTGAGCAAGACGCTGGGGAAACTGTGGCGGTAAGGAAACATTTATTCGCAATAAAGAGAAATGCAGGGAATGATAGTGTAAACTGACATAATTAAATTAATAACCCACTAGCCACGGCTACAGGTTTTAACACTGGGACAATAAAATTTTACAAATAATATTTGTGTCAATCACATACAAATATACAATTTATTCATTTTCATAAAGTTCTGGTTTTGAATGTAAATGGTTTCGTCATAGAAATTAAGAAAGGAAGGAAAACAGGTTTTCCTAGCCCCATTACAATAAATAAAAAAGCTCTAAAGTTACTTAGGCCATCCAGTAATCATCTTCTTTTTAAATGTTTTTTTAGTTTGAATACATTTTAATATTTTATGTATTTCTTTTCACCACAGCTTGCTCTCAGAGAGTGAAAAGAGACCATTTGTAGATGAAGCAGAGAGGCTTCGGGTTCAGCACAAGAAAGATCATCCAGACTACAAGTACCAGCCTCGGCGACGGAAGAATGTGAAACCAGGCCAGAGCGACTCAGACTCAGGAGCAGAACTGGCACATCACATGTATAAAGCTGAACCAGGGATGGGACTGGCAGGGATGACTGATGGGCACCACCACTCTGAACATGCAGGTATAATAAATAATTACAATAAATAATTTATCAAAACAATACTAGTTTGTCAGTTTAATTTTAAAATAGTTTTAGGGTACTGTAAATTCTTTAAATAAATGTTTTTTGTTTGAAATAATGAACAAGCGCTAAAACTTTCTTTTCAGGGCAGCCCCACGGTCCCCCTACACCACCCACAACACCCAAAACTGATCTGCATCATGGCGTGAAGCAGGATCTGAAACACGAGGGCCGTCGTCTTGTTGACAGCAGCAGGCAAAACATCGACTTCAGCAATGTAGACATCTCTGAGCTCAGCACTGATGTCATTAGCAACATGGAGACCTTTGACGTGCACGAATTTGACCAGTACCTCCCGCTCAACGGCCACGCCTCCTCCACCCTGCCCTCAGACCATAGCCACGGGCAGGCTCCAGCACCCAGCGGCTCTTACACTTCCTCATACAGCCACGCAGGCGCCAACGGCTCAGCGTGGAGTCGCAAGAGCACCATGTCCTCCTCCTCCTCTTCCTCCGCCAGTGAGGTGGGCCAGCACAGGCTCCATATTAAAACAGAGCAACTGAGCCCCAGCCACTATAGCGAGCACTCCCACGGGTCACCCTCGCACTCCGATTATGGCTCCTACAGTAGCCAGGCCTGCGTCACTTCGGCCACATCAGCTGCCTCGGCCGCAGCCTCTTTCTCCAGCTCCCAGTGTGACTATACTGACCTCCAGAGCTCCAACTATTACAACCCTTACTCTGGCTACCCCTCTAGTCTCTACCAGTATCCTTACTTCCACTCATCCAGGCGGCCCTACAGCAGCCCGATCCTCAACAGTTTGTCTATGGCTCCTGCCCACAGCCCCACCGCTTCCAGCTGGGACCAGCCTGTCTACACCACGCTGTCTCGACCTTAAAGGAGACAAGTAACAGTCAGTTCGCACCAGAGACCCATTCAGATTGATGCACTACTAATGAAGGACGTGAGGTGCAGGTGGAGAAGTGCACGTGGGGGGAGATGGTTACCTGTGACCATCTGAACATGAAACAAAGAAGAGAAGAAAAAGTGCCTGCTGATTTTATACAAAGCTATATTGTTGCGATGAAAACACACTTAAGACTTTATACAAAGACAAATTGTGTTGTTGGTGAGCCAAACTCCTCCATGAGGACACGTCGCCTACGCCTACATCCTGTACACCCTCCATCTTTCCAGTTAAAGATTGCACGTGTGTGTGCGCTCGAGGTAAAGCAAAGGCCTGCCACTGAGTTGTGTAGGAGAGAAGTAGTTTGGCCCAGTTTTTGTTGTGAAGCAGATGGAGAAGCAGATACATTGGAGAATATACACAGGACCAATTATGTGAATTTGCAGTAAAATTTACATTAATGGCCAGAGCTGCATCGCAGCATATTTCGCCATTTGCATTAGTGGATCAGTCTTAACTAAATGGCTCATATAAATCTTATAGTGTCACTTTGGCATAAAAGTCTTATATGTATTTATGTTCATGCATTATTGGTTTCTTTTTTTGTTCTTTAGTAGATAAACACATGTAATGTGGGTTTGGTTATTTACAGTACTGTTTGGCTTTTACTGAAAACAAGGTTAAATGAAGTGAAGGACAGTACGCGTTCAGTGCATTAGACATCATTCCGTTAAAGACCAATTTCCTGTTCAATTTCCACACTTTACTGTCTCCATTCCCAATCGCAAGAAAACAGAGCAGGACCAACATACTCGCACAGGACGGAACAGGTGTCTGAAATCTGTGCTTGGCAAATTGCGATTAGTCATGATCTAGGGTTAAAGGAAATGGGGTAAAATAACACCACACACTCTGAGTGACATGTCAGCTGGAACTCCTGTACATGTGGATGGGCAACACACAGATATGTGTACGCACATGCATCTGTGAGTGTGTGTGTCTGGGGAGATAAAGTTCATCTGTATGTGAGAGCCGTTTCCTTTGGCGAGAGATACAGAACCCACAACATAATACGCACCTAAAACAACTCTACTGAAAATGACCTTTAAATTTGGTCCTTTACTCAGGTTCGAGTATTTAGGGTTTAAAGAGGAAATTAAATGTGTGACTATTTGTCCATAATATATCTCATCAACCCATCACGCATCAGTTCACTGCTGCAGTCTCTCGCAAAATGTGTTTGTGCCTTCTAATGCTTTTTTGTCAGTATTTCAGTATGAAATTGAATTATTAACACGTAATGTCAGGCAGCACAAATTCAGTAATCCACACCAGGAACTCCAACAGTTAACCCGCTCCTGTTTGTATCCTTAATTTGACATCATTCCTTACAGCCTCGGTTTGTAATGTTCCGTAAAGATTCTGTATGAGAAACATACAGAGCTTCATGCTCCAGATTTTGTCCACAGAACTGTGTTTTGTATATTATTCTGGTGTATAATTTTGAGAAAGGCTGTGAAAAATGTTGTTGTTCTATTAACTAGAGTTTCATTCACACATGCACAGCTAACCCATTCGCTGGCCTTTTTAAAAAAAAAAAAAATTCAAAAAAAAATAAAAGATACCTTTTCTTGATATTTGTCTTTGTCTTATTCGCATCCATATTGAGAATTTGTAATCATTTGTAAAATAAATAAATAAATAGAATTAATTGAAATGAGCAGAGTTTGTGGGTCTGCCTTTTGCAGTGGATACCAGCTGTTCATATTAACATCTGTACTGTGAGCTACAGCTGTGAGGGGGAGACGAGTGAGACCTGTAGGGAATTATTCTCAACTCACATCCCTCCAAACAGTTTTCCAAAGTGACAGTAATTAATCCTTCACAATAAATTTAATTGAATGCTGCTGAAATCAGGTACTTAAGGTTATTGAGTGCAATGTATATGTTAAATTGTCCTTATGCTGTAGAGCTTAATGTGCTTTTCTTCAGACAAATCTACAGACGCCTAAAACTTAATTGCAAGATGTTGCAGTAAACAGCTTATCTCCATTTCTGGTGCTTCTCTCAGAACTTTCTGACCTTTTCTGACACTTCATATGTGGTCACAGGCTTTCTACTAAAATAGTAAAGTTCCATTTTTTTTTTGTCAAACCGCTGAAAAGGGAGGAATGAGGAGAGATCATATCTCCTCTGGTCCAGTTGGGAGAATGCTGAAGTTGGCCCTGGCATGCATGCCAACGAGCCGTCCCTAACCAGCCCAGGGAGAAGCCAAGTGCCAGGGCCGCGCTGCTGAATTTTAATGATTCATTATGCTGTGGCGGGGCCCCATTGTGTCCCTTTATCCGGAGAGCTAGAAAAGAATTAATTGGACAGAAAATGGAAGGGCAAGGGGAACTGACAAGCCATTAAGAGGGTCCTGAATGGACGATTAGATGCACATGGGAGAGGACCCCCCCGTCTCATATCACAACGCTCCACAAACAAAAAATAACAAGAACAACCACCACAATGACCACCACACCAAACTGTAGAAATCATATCAGTGCACATAATCTGTAGATAATAAAAGAAGATAATACCACAGCAGATGGGGTGTGGGTGGCTCAAGAACGACTTGTTGTTTTTCTTCCCTCAAAGTCTTTTTTTCACCGGTGTTTGCCAAATACTTTCAGGAGGAACTCTTGAGAAAGAACAGGAGTGAATAAAAGTGAGGCAAAAAGGCTCTTCAGGGTGCTTGGGTCCTGTTTCCCTGGATCCTGTCCACAGTTTGTGATTGGGCCTTCTGAAAGCCCTACTGTAAATAACTAAAAAATGAACTGGAGTGCGTGTTGGGGGGGGCTTCGCTGTGAATCACATCATCACATTATATTTAATGTAAGAATGAATGAATGAATGCATGAATGAAGAAAGGAGGGAAGGAAGGAACATTTTTTTAAACTGCAGTTGTAACTGTTGTCTGAGAAAAACTGGTTCATTTATGGGCATATACTCAAATCAGGTGCAAGCATGTAGTACACAAAAACACTGACGCTACAGACAGTATGCTCACACACATTCACATAAACCCCCTCGCTCCACACTCTCATAAATACACAAACTGGAAATGAACATTAAATATAATTTACAATAACTATGACACTGGTGCACTGGGGCTGTGCTACATACCAGCTGTCACATTTATTGTTGATGGAGGGAAGGGCGCTGTTGGCCAAAGAAAGAGTCGCGGTCTCGGACCCGGAGGACATGAGTGGGGAAAGCACGATGAACCCAGTGAAACTGGTGCGTCCACCACCTGACCACATCCCATTGTTAGGGAGCAGGATAAGTCGCCTGGTAATAGTCTCATCCTGTCTAATGAGCCTGGCTGACTCAGAGCATGTTTCAGGAAAAAAAGAGGGAGCTGGGAACTGTGAAAACTCTGAGAATGCGAAGCTGATTTGCAAGGGAAATGGAGTGGACATAAAACACGGTTATTGCCTGTCAGTGAATCTGCCCAGCCTGATCCCACTTTGATGCACTGAGTCTTCACCCTGCATACAGCAAATGTCCCTTGATTTACTGTTAACTGAATTGTAATATTGATTTACACTTTGTCTACAAAAAAAGAAATGAATATTTCCTCGTCAAAAAAACAATCAAAAGCATTTTGATAACAGATGATTTTTGACTATGTGGTTTAGCAGTGTACAGTCAATGCCAAATCAAAATGACAGACTCTTTAAAAAAAAAAAAGCTCCCTTACTCTCTTGTTTGCTACAGTATCTCGAGCAGCTTCCAAAGCAAACACATTCAACTAAGCCGCTCCGCCCAAGTAAATGACTTCCTGAGGCTTATTTTGCCTTGTCTCCCTGTTCTTCTCACTAAATAAAGCAGTCTATTTTATTATTGGTGTCTCCTGTGTTTGCAGGCGTGACGAGGCCAAGCAAAACAGGGTGGCAGACAGAACCAACATTGACTTGCCCAATTCCTCACGGATGGGCCTGCATAGGGAAAAAAGAAGGGATGCGGGCTGCCAAAACTCAAGCTTTCAAAACGCCACTAAATTGATGCAGGCTCCACCGAGGTCACCTATGATTGGCCAGCAATACTTGCATCAACCAGTTCCTCTGAGGACCTAACTTCCACCAGTATAGTTCAGAGAGAGTAAATGTTTCAGAAGAAAAAAGAACTTTCAAAAGTATCTGGAGGTACAAATACAAACCATAATGGTTTTAGTTTAGCTGCCTATACAGTTGCAATTTGTTTGTATTATAAGGATTGAAATATTTCTTGGTAAATCTGGAGGGATCAGTGACTAAATCTTTGTGAAAACTTTTTCATCATAAAATGAAAAAAAGAATCAGTTTTGAAGTAAGTCTGTCCCAGTGGAGTGACTGATTATAGTTCTTTACTGAAAAGATATTCAGACCTGGGTCTAAAACTATTTGCAAATAATTCTCTGTCTGTTTCAACCTGCATGCAGTGCCAGATGGGGAGGGATTACTGTACCAGCGAAAGCCAGAGAATGTCAAATTACTTTTACTACTTTTCTCAATTAATGAAACTTTCTAGGACTCATAAATTATACATTTCACATTTTACAAAATTCACACTTTGATACAAATGCACAAAAATAAAGGCTATATATATATCTATAGCAAAATTTGGATCTGTCAAAACTGTAAACGTGATGGTGTTAAAGAACATTCACAACAGGTGGATTGTTCCTAAAAAAATTTTTGAAAAAGGAGAAATAAAGAAAATTTAAAAAATACAGCAACAATTTGACATCTGGTCATATTCTGTTCACTGAACAGTTGTCCACAGTCTTTCACTTTCTTTTTTTTCCATTTGTTCTCTCCTTTTCACTTTTTCTTGGCACATCTCGATCGTGAATGGGGTGGCAGCATAGCTGCTCATCTTCTTTCCACAGCTTGAAGACTTGTTGATTAGTTACTATGGCTCTGTTTTCATTGTCACAGCTTTCTGCTGTTGTTGAACCGTGGCATTATTCCATCACCACGTACATTCTGCATTTTTGCTTTAAGTTATTTTGTCTCAACCTGTTTCCCTTCACACTTTCTGCCCCCCTTCTTCTCACAAACGCAGTTCACCGTCCGTGTCTAAGTCAGACTTTTCAAAGGTCGACAGTGGTTAATGTAATTTTTTCCTTTGGAATTCATGTCAAAGGAGTACTCCTTTTCAAATGTGAAATGATCTCTTTCAGTATCTCAGTTGTGTATCGTTGTTTATTATAAATATAAGAAGTCATTAAGAATTTCAGTATGAGGGAATCTCTTTCCTGGCTAATGTAATTAAGAATGATAAATTAGCATATTACTACCCTCCCGCTCAAACACATACTCACATTGTTACCCTGCCCCACAGCCCCCAGCACCCACACAAGTTGCGCTACTCTGTCACCAGTGAGTCAGAGGAGAGACAGAGAGAGAGAAAGAGAAAGAGAGAGAGAGAGAGAGAGACTGAGCCACCAGCATGTGGGATCCTGTAAGACCCTGGAATGTGGAGTGTGGGAGGAACATTTGCCACAAATTTTTCATGCTACTGATGCAGAGGTAGTAGAGGTAGAGACAAAGAGGAAAAACAAAGAATGTAAGCGAGGGGGAAAAAAAATCGCCAAAATATAATAAAAAGTCAGGAAATGGGCAGAAGGCTGGAAAAGCTCAGGTAGAAAGAAAGAAAACTCTCTCCCGTATTTCTTTTGCTGTCTGTGGAGCCGCTTGGCACACAGTGTGGCAGGGACAGCAGGACCAGAGTTTTAAATGTAGCTCAGTGTTGGCAGAGCCGTGTGTGAGTGCACTCTGTGGGAGCACCAAATCTTGTCACCCAGCACAACATGGCGATTCAGACAAAACAACAGAACCCATCAAAATCCATTTACCCTGGTGGTGCATATATATCCCACACCCTGTGGTCGGATTTTCTAGACTCACTACGGCTCGATTCTCATAAGCCTATATAGGGTAGTGCCATGAGGAATGCATTTTAAAACCATGTCTGGGATGCCACACTTTCTCTGGTTTCTGGGCCACACTAAAACGGACAGAACACCACAACATATTAGGTGACCACTGCAATATTTGTTTAATACGCATATGATCAGCAACACATGTCCATCCTCTCACACTTGATATCTTTTGTGGTATGACAAAGAGCAGGGTAGAGGGGGAGAGGGGAAAAATAGGGAAGAGTTTGTTCTCCCATGTGGTTTTGGCCCGTTCTGAGGAGCCTGGAGCCACGCCAGTCTATCCCTGGTCCAGCCTTTGATATGGATGGGGTTCATTATGTAACTGAATCTATTGTCAAAGAATAAAACAATATGGGGCCAGAAGGAGAGGTGTGCTGCCTGTGTGTGTATGTGTGGACCAGAGAGGATCTAAAATACAGGTGGCCGAGGGGGCACTTATAGAACCCACCCTCACCTTTTCATTCCTGGCACTGTGAACTCCTATGGCTTTGGAGTGAGCTGCACGCTGCATTAACAGCACTGATCTCCCAACAGGCCTCTGTCTTTGCAGCTGCTGAAGTGTGTTAGAAGAATGTAGCAACAATGCTGAATAATAGCAGTCGTTACCACCTCCCAAGAAATGGGTAGCATCAAACAGATTCTCTCTGATATATGAACCTGCTTACCTCCTCCCTGCTGCTCCCTCTTATGCAACACAGAACTATTAACATTTTAGACTCAACACCAAACCCAAGAACTCTATCCACTGCATTTAGACTATTGACAGGACCACAACAAATACAAGTAGAGGTAAAGCAAACTTGACACTGGCTTTCACCCTCATCCTCTGTCTTGCCCTTCTCCTGCTACAGCAAGACTGCCTTTGCTGGGACTGTGTCCTCAGTGAAATGGGGGAGTTGGGATGGAACATGGATAGTGAGAGGAAGCTGTAGCCTTTTAGTGGTCTGCTGCGTTCATTTCAGTTGAGCTATGGTGAGAGCAGAAAACCTCAGCGTGGTTGCAGAAGTCACCCACTGCACAACGCTCTGGCGCCTACAACCCAACGCTGGGTCCCTGACCGTTGCTTGCTCTCACAGACAAGGAGACAGCAGAAGGGACTTTTAGAGACCTGACCTGTGGCTTCAAGGCGCCCGGATCTGCGTAGCAGTGTCTGATAACTGTCACTGCTGTGCTGGAGATCGGCAGTTTGATTTGACTGCAGCAGTGAAACACTGCCTGATTCAAATTCAGAAAGTTATATTTGGACCAGCAGAGGCCGATGATGATTTGAATGAATGGAAATAAGATGAGTGTGTTTGCTGTTTGAGGGCAAGGTATTAGAGGGTAAAAGGTAAAGCATTCACAACCTTTATGGCTAGTTTGTTGCCAGCATGCAACTCCAAACTTGGTGCTCTGTGATGTCAATGACGCAAGATGGAAGGCATGAGTCTGTGTAGGTAAATGGTCATAGGTGGAGGTTTTTATGTGGAAGGGTGAGCCTCAACCACAAAACAGTCAGGAATACAAAACTGGAGTAAGACTGGAGCCTGTGGTTTCCAACCCTCCTCTCTCTACTCTCTTATTCCTTAAGGTAATGTTTGGTTTGGTTCTGCTCCATCATTTTCCTCCATGTCAAGAATCAACATGACAACAGTCAGTGCTCAGGGACAATTATATTCATGATATTTCATCGAGAAACAACAACGATGTTTGACAGCACTATGTTGACTTTTCAGGAAGGCCAGGAGTAAGCATTATGCTCCCAATCAGTAAGGACACTGACAGTCAGAACCCTAAAAAAAATAAACAGCTGGGTTTGGGGTCAGAATCAACTTAAATTGGAGATCAAATGTCTTCCTTTGAATAGTGATCAAGCAGCTCACTGGTTGTGTATTCATAAAAAAATGACAGAAAGATGCAATAAAAAATTCAAATGTCTGATGTCTTAAATGTTGGATGCATCGCTTTTGTTTTTCAAGTAAATTTCCCTTATGACCAAAGATAAATGTCCCTTTCACAAGTGTCTTCTGTGTTCTTCAGCCAAGACTCAAAAGAAAGGACCTGCCCCCCCTCCATTATTGTCCTGTACAGCCCACTTCCAGTCACATGCCGCAACCCCGCTAGCTGCATCACTCTTCAGCAGAACCCCCCCCACACCTAAAATCACCATTTGTCTTAGTGACAGAGCCATGATGTCACATGGTTATGAAGTAATGTCAGTGTCAAATTTTAAAGGTCTGAGACAAACATGAAAGAGAAGGGCAGAGAGAGGACCGAGCGGAGCCTGCCAGGATGCTGGAAGGGTGACGTAGTGAGCCCGTCGCTTGTGCCAGCAAGACGAACCATTCACTGTAGCAGCTAATGAGCTTGAACTTTGACCCCCTCACAGGCAGGGGGCCTGGTGCTAGACTGCCCCTGCTACTGCCTAACTGCTTTTATGGTTTCATGGAGGATGAGTGGGCTCAAGGGGAAAATGGTACCAAGCTCCAACGAACAAGAGAGAATATGTTGATAGAGAAATGGAGTTCAGTGAGTGGCGGGAAGGCTGAAATTATCGGAAAACAGAACTCCAGTTATTTCTCTGCTTTGGTGAAATGACCAGAGTGAAATTATGTTAACGTTGTATTCATATTGAGCTGGAAAAGCTATCATTTTCTGTCTTCTCCAAAGTTAAATCACTGATACCAAAGCATTTGAACAAAGGGAGGCTGACACGTAGGAACGTGTGGTCACATTCTGTAAATTGATTATGCATAGTGTGTATTTGTATCTGTATATTGTCATCGTTTTTCATTACATTAATATATATTTCCATTAGGAGCGAAGTTGTCATTCTCGACACAAGATGGTACAACCTCCATAATGAGACAGCTTGGCGGCTCTCGTCTTCAGTAAGACCGAGGCGAAAGAAGGAAGCAAACTCCCCTGTCTCGTTGTTTTTCCTGTGCTTCTCGTGTCTTCGTTAACCTGGTTAGCCTCCTGCTGCGTACAAGAAACCGTCAAGACAGTTTGGTGCATATATAATAAGTTTGCTCTCAGTGCTGCAGGGGGGAGACCACAGATGACACTGGACAGCCAGATGGGCCAAGAAAATGGTAAAGATTACTTGAGTCACAATAGATAACAACCCTGGAATGGGCAGAAATAACACAGGCACTCTCACACACTCTTACTTTAGTTGCATTGTTTGGTAAGTATAAGAAACAAAGGTTTTTTTCAAGAACATTGCATCCACAATGCTCTTAAGTCGTCATGTTGGGTTAAAATGCTGTTGTGGTCTCAAAGCCAGCCGCTCGCTGGACCAAAGTCGCTTCCTCCTGCAGGAGGGCCCTTGGTGGTATATGATGCATATCAAAGAGACACCCTAAAAACAACTTATTATGACATGTCTTCTTTATTTTTTTTACTCTTGTGTTTGGTCAAAGTGAGCTACTGAAATCTAGACTTAATTAACTACTTCAAACGCAGGGGTTATTTCTAAAAAATGAACTGAATGATCTGTTGGCCAACAAACTCCACCTGCGAGCCTCTCCCCATTTGAACTGGATTGAATCAGATTTAATCAGGTCTCGTGCTCTCTTTTTTTCTAGTTTGATGACATGGTTTGCCTATTTAGAATATTGAGCTTACCACCACAGTCCTTTTTTATCAGACAATTAATACCACTGTGTTTTATAGTTTTCGTACATGTCCAAATACAGACTAGCTTACTTGATTTCAATACAACTGGGTATCTGAGTTTTTGCTGCAAGTTATGGTTACTCCGGAATTTTGTGTTTCGTGTTTCTCATTTTTCCATCAGTCGTGACACCTCCATTTCTCAGCTCTGCTTTCCTTCCTTCTGTCCATTTATGGAGTGCATATGCATGTAAAGCGCACGCACGTATGTGTATTTGCCTGCCTGCATGCATGTAAATGTAGCCGCTCTCCCAGGATGGACCTAATCCTATGGGTGGCAGGGGTGAAGGGGGGGCCAGCACATGTGCAGATCTTTCAACTGTGGTTTGCGATGTTTAGTCTTGCTTCGTCATCGTTTCTTGAACCCTGTCCAGAAAAGCTTTCAATTGCCCATAATTCTAGACTCCCTCTGCATCCTGAAGCCCACTCACCTTCTCTGCCCAGAGGACTTCCCCATCACAAGATGAAAAAAATAATAAAATAAATACAGCAAAATCATCATCGAAATGCAATGTTGGATTCCTCCAAGGTAAAGAAGGTCTCTAAGGTTTTTGCACAGCAGGGACTTTCCAAATATTACTGGAGGCAGGTTGGCACCGCCATGACTAAGGTATCACTTGCTTTTCATTCCAAATTATCTCCTGCCTTCACCACGTCCCTATCTCTTGTCCCCAGTTCTCTGAAATATCTCCAGGGCCGCTGATTTGACTCGCAAAACAAGCCGCATTCTGGCAGGAAGGTCGGGGGGTTTCCCCATAAAATTGCGGGCTGCAATTCACGTCTGGCATCTTTGTCGAAATACGACCCGTGGTTGTGTATTATGTTAAACTTGCCTCATAAAGGATGGGAAGGTGCGTGCGTGTCTCATGCCTGTTTAATCAAACATTAAAACCTTAACGTATTTAGTTTTAGCAGTACAGATCTAATTTCGGTGAATTTTGTCTGTTCGTTGGCACAAAGTACTACTTGTTGCTGCACAATCTAGTTGATCATTAGGAGTCTTTTCGTGTCTGAGGGTAATATTGTTCCTTTGCTGTTTGTGTGTATATGTGAGTGAGCTCATGTGGGGCTTAAGGAACACAGCTCTCTGCCCTCACTTTCAGTGTGTGCTCTGCACCTTCAGCTATAATAACACACAGTGGGCAAACACGGGACAACTGCTCAGCCCAGTAATAACTTTTGCTTTCTTGGCTCTTGCAGCTGTCCGGTCACCCAGGTCCTCAGTTCAAAACAACAGCTGAGGCTCAACCTCTTTATTTGCATCAACCTCACATGTCCTGAGTGGCAACATAACCTCAAACACAACCCCCCTCAAAGTGCTCCGTAAACTGTTAAAATTTTTTTGTTGACCCTTTACCTAAACAGTCATTTAACTATCCTTCCAACTAAAATAATCATTTTTTTTAAAAACAACAACACAATGAATTAAACTATAAGAACTAAACTTAGAATCCTTGTTCTTTATCCCAGTTCCCAGAGTTATCATCAACCTTTAACACTTGAGCAATACACAGAAGTAATAGCAGAGCCCCTTGTAACAGCAAAAGTGCACGGCACCCAGTGTAAATCCTACACCTCGTGATCTACCTCCCGTACACACACACACACACACACACACACACACACACACACTCCCTCTCTCAGGACAGGGTGAAAGTACAATCAAACAGAAGAAACTATCAACTTACAGCCCAAAGCGTTGAATGCGTATGTCATCTTCACTTTCTCCTGCATAATATAAGACCCACAGGTGGTTAAATCTGCTCTGGAGAAGGAGATTTTCCCCAAAGGAGAGACTGCTCCACCTGTTCTCCATGTTCCTACAGAAATCAGTCACAGCTGAGTAACATGAGCTTCTGAAACATGTACAGCAAAGCTGTAAATCGTTTTGATTCACGTAAATGTGTAGCTTAACACTGACAAAAATATATGTACTTATGGGAGTATGTTGTATAATATAGATGATAAATGTTCTCTGTAAAGATGAGCTGTCAATCAAAAAGGCTTGGAGATCAACTGTGCAGGCAGAGTGGGGAGTTAGCCACAAGGTGGCACTGCAGCGCTTCTAGTCAATTCATTCACAGAGTCTTGTAAGCTGCTGCGCCACCCAGTGTTCAGAAGAACACATTGCCCACAACCTGCCCCCATTTTACTTAATAAACTCAGCTCACGTTTGAGGATTGTCTGTAAATCTGTACAGAATGCAGCAAAACGAATGGAATGATGGAAGCAGCTAATCCTAGGAATTCTTCTGAGGTTACTTCTTTCGGTCTCCTTTTACATCAAGTAGTTAGTAACATTTTACAGTGAATAAAATACACTCAGAACAGAAGTGTTTGGATTTTTGGTTAGAGATTTTCGCCATGGTGCAATAACAGCAAAAGCAGTGCCTCATTTCTGGTACTTGGTTCAGCCAATCACTGTGGGAAGGAAGGAGATAGGTAGGAAGTTAAGTAAACAGCAGATTTCCAGAGCAGCAATAAGGACTGTATTCGATAATACCATTTAATAATACTGTAATCAAATTCATTTAGTCCACTGATTTCGCATTGCATTCCTGTAACATTGTCAGATGCATGAACAACTTAACAAAACCAGATATCATCATTTTTTATTCTGTGCATTCTTCTTCCTTGCCGTAACCTGACACCTGAATTACCCACAATGCAACTCTACCACAGATAGGTTTGGCCATGAAGATATGTTATTAAAACAGCACATTGCAATGGAGAAATCCCAGTGTTAACTCACACTTGGCCCTTTATTATCCACCTGCATTTGGCAAACAAAAATGGTACCCATTAATTTCCTGGGTTCTGTAAATGAGATCAGCAATGATGCCTCATTAAACTTTTATCTTGCCAAATTGCCTGCACAATGGAAACTGGCAACCTGTCTTGTTTGCACATTGTTGCTTACCCGATCAACACGTGGAAAGTTTTATTTCCACAAAGTAGTTCAGTTTGATTGCAATTAATGCGAAGGCATAGTTAGTTCTTGATAAGGGACACCTTCAGCAAGGTAACATGATGGCAACAGGCCTCACTGTGAATACTACCTACCCTACTAATTTAGAGGGCCATGGCTTCTGACAAACTGGCATTCTTATTCTTCTTAATATTCTTTTCCACCAATGTATCAATATGATTTGAATGTGGTGAGCCTAAGAAGGTTCCTAACCGAGTGAAATGACCTGGAAATATCTCAGCAGCAGCCAAAGTGGTCAACGGACAGTCAGCACATGACCTGCTGGCTTTCTCATCATTTTCCCGTTCACTGCAGGACAAATATAATCTCACCACAGACTACACGCCTGGGGCTACATTGAAAGCGACACACCTGCACCATAGTTTCACTGTGGTAAATGCAGAAACCACAGAGCACCTGTTTCATACTCGTGACACGATTTATTACTCCTCGAAATCCTTCATGCTGAGTTCCAAATCCATAGATATAGATTTCTTGTCAGTTACGTTATACCTAGTTATTATTCATCTCGAAGACCAAGCACACTGAATGTTAACAGATGTGTAAAAGAGTGAATTCCTTACCCTCGTGACGTTTTCCATCAAAGTCCAGGAATTTTTCTTTTCTTTTTAATTTTTTTAAATTTTTGACTGCAGCCTTTGTGGGAACCAAATATGAGCAGCTTTTTTACTGATATTGCTTGCATTTTTGAAGTGCAGTACCCTTGAATGGTTTAAAAGTAACAAGAACAGAATAGAAATACCCCCCACAATGCAACTTGCAAAATTACCAAAATTTGCTGGGTTTTTTTCATTTTTTTTTGACTCGCACACAGCTGTTTTTATATCACTTTTAATTTCACCTCTACCACCACTGTGGTTACATTACGACAGTTGCATGTTGGCAGTGGACCAGGCTCACTTGTAGTCACTGGTTCTGTTGTCTGAGCCCTGTCATTAGGCTGCTTGTGAGGCAGCCACTTACACATGCAATGGCTCCGTTCACACTTTGCACTGCAGGATTATGGTGGAGATCCACCTTCATAATCACTTAGTGAGGCAAGTTGATGGCACATTTATTTGACTTCCTCTGCCATTATGATTAGCCAACTGCCTGTCTGGATTTAGAGATGTGTGCTAATTTGATACAAGTGGAGCTCTGTAGATGAAGAGCTGGCATTGTGTGAAGATTTGTCATGGCCATTGGTGGGAGTGCAGACACACAGGCAGAGTGGTGCAGTGAAGGAATTTTTATTGATCAAGTGAAAAGGGCCACGCTTACAGACAGATGGATGGATCAGCAGGCAGACAGGTACAGGCAACAGGTGACTGCACACAGGTCCTAAGAACGGAAGTTCCGAAAAATATTTTAGTGTTAAAGCTACGGATTTACATAAATCCAAATTGGACAGGAATCAGAGTGAAATCTGTCCACATAACACATGAAAATTGCCCCAAATTGCCCAAATCAATATTTAAACAAAGTCAAGATCGTTTCTATTTCACTTTTTAGGTGCTTAATGTTTTGAAATTCAAGTTCCTGAGCAACGCAGATGAAAAAATCCTTCCCCATAATATATGCTACCATTTTGTTCTGTAATATGCATGCAGTTTAGTTAATTTTATACTCAGCAGTCAGCCCTGAAGCATGCATAAATATTGATGCATGCCAAATATAGTCATAAATTCAAATAAAACATTTGGGCCCTTCCTGTTACTATCACAAGTAAACAGAGATTTCATTTCCGAATTCATGAGCATATTTTATTAATGCCAGGCGAGGAAATGAATGAAGCCACATCAGTTTGCTGTGGAAAGAGCCCCGTTCATTTTTGTAAATAACAGTGAAAATAATGGGCGGCCATATTGAGTGTGAGCTGAGTCACAAGGGCAGCCGTTAATGTGGTTGCTCCATAATAATCAGGCTGATGATGCGGAGCAGATGGCTGTTATTAGGCAGTGGGGTGAGGAGATTTGTGATTCTTGCAAAGGAAATTTACAATCACAGAAGGAGAAGGGGAGGATAATTCACAAAGCCTCTGTTTGAGAGACACACAATCGATTTTAGAGGTGAAGTCTTCCCACAATATGTTCATTATTTTAATTTGTCACTAATAAAGCGAAAAAAAACTCTTATTGGGACAGCAAAAGAGAAGAGGGAAAGATGGGGGAAAACACGTTGGTAAGCAGTTTGAAGAATACAGCAGAACATATGCTGAAAATAAAAATAATAATTAAATATAATATCATACCCCGTAGAGCACCATGATTAGCCAGTAGCGCAATTTCTTTGGCTTTTTATTTACTACAAATACATGTATTTTCCATGTCTTGCTCACAAAAGCAAACATGACACAAAGAGTGTTCCCAGGTCATACGGGATGTAGATGCTCTCTCAGGGAAAAGAAGGGCCTTGGGTGGAAGGAAAGGAGAGGAGGCAAGAAGGTAAAGAAAAGCCTGAGGAAAGAGCAAAAGTTTCGTTCAGCACTTAGGCTACTGTATACTGAAATCCGTGCTTAGCAACAGTTTCCACCTGAGTCCCTGTTGTCATGGAGACAAGCAAGGGGATGTAGAAGTAACAAGCATTTACCACCTGAATCCAAAGTCAACATTGGCAGAGAGGAGCACGATACAGTTACGAGAGTGCTAAACTGGAATAATTTGATGTAATATGGTTTAAAGTCTCTCACAGGAAGACTCAGGGTGTTGGGATTAATAGCATTTTAAGATGAAGATTAAAACTGAGGCGAGATGCAGGGTTTTTTTTTCTTCTTTCACAGCAGTTGTTTGGTGAGGGTGAGTCAGAAGTCACAGCCGTAACAGCCAGGCTATACTACCAATTTGCCACTGTCAGAGTGTGGGGACACCAGCTGACACTTATATAATTATGTGTTTGTGTCAGCCTTCACACACTGTGCACCTAGTCAAAGTGAATGAGAACAACACATCTGTACTGCATCATCTCTATTATATGTCTGGACTGGTTGTAGTTCTTCTTGTTAAGTTTACTACTTAATAATGGTAACTGGTTTGTCCTTAAAATTCATTACTGTTCATATATCAAACACCTCTCACACATTCAATTGTGCAAGATTTTGGGCAAGATGCCCAATTTGCCCCATTTCTGTTTTTGTCAGACAGATCTTGAATGAAGCAGGAACAGAAATGAGCTGTGCACGAATGCAAAGAGAATCCAGGAGGCTTCATTAACACGTGACTGCAGCCGCCTGCTGTGTGGACACATGCAAAAACACACACACACTTGCAGCTGAAAGCATTGCCCTCCAAGGATACTTATAGACTGAGGGAATTATGCCTTGGTCCCATATGGACCTGACTGATACTCATTCAAGTCTGCAAAATAAAGAAAAGAAACAAATGATATTCTTTGACGCCTCTGCTGAAAGCAGTTGTAGCCCTATAGCTGTCTTGAATGATTAATATCAAGTGCTCCCGGCATTTCTGGTATATTGTATTGATGTTAGCCATATAACATAATAACATAAATGCCTTCACAGCCTATCCAAAAATGTTAAAGGAAAGTAATGGTTTGGTAATTTAAACATTTAAACGTGTAAAAAATAAAACGATGAGAGACAGAAAAAGAAATTATATAATAATTTTAGTGGATTGGATTGGATTTAGTTTGACTTGATTACAAAGGGAACCCTGAATGTTAAAATGGTATATTTATATTTATAAGGGCTATATTTGTTTTTATGTAAGCGCAGTTAAAAAATGCTATAGTTACTTTTCAATCAATACTCAATGTATCAGTGTGCTCCTACAGAAAAACAGTTCTATCATGTGAGGAGATTTTTACTCAATCTAAAATAATTTTATTTATTATGTTTTATTATTTATATGTATATATTTAAATATCTAGATAGATGTATTTTCATACTTCAAAATTAACCTACAGTCGTCCTCAAAATTATTCATACCCTTGCTAAATTGTGTGATTTTTGCATATTGTCATGAAATGAACGCATGTTTTCAAATTTATGCATCAGTTATATGTGACCAACAATTGCAAGAATGACAACAATACAAAATGCAAAAAAAAAAAATATTTATGTCTGGGGTATTGTATTGATGCAATCCCAAAAAATGCCATGTTCAAAATTATTCATACCCCTGACAACATTTAAACAAAAATGTGCCAAATGTGGTAATTTTTGTCCAAGATGTCACAGTGGAATAAAACCCTTTATTTAAAATTGTTGACCAAATGTTAAAGCAAAAAAGACATCTTTCAGAAGAGTATAAATAGGGGAAAAGTGTTCAGATCATTCTCAATTCCTGGTCATCATGGTCAAGAAGAAAGAGCTCAGCGAAGACCTACGGCAGCGCGTCTTGTTCGTACCCACAGTGAAGGAAAGGGTTACAAGGCCATTTCCAAGCAGTATGATGTCCCTGTTTCAACTGTCCAGAGCATCATCAACAAGCACAAGAGGTTCAACACTGTTAAAAACCTCAGTGGGCGTGGTCGGAAGCGTAAGGTTTCCCCAAACTTGCTAGGAAAATCTGCAGAGAGGTCAACACCAACCCACAGACCACAACCAAGGCTCTAGTTGAAATGCTTGACCAGACAGGGACAAAGGTATCAAGGTCCACCATTGAGCGAGTCTTGCATAGAGGAGGTCTCCATGGACGTACACCTCGGAAAACACACCGTTGCTCACGAAGAAACATCTGGTAGCTCGCCTGGCCTTTTGTAGACGCCATCTGAAACAAGATCCCAGCTTTTGGTCCACCATCCTGTGGTCTGATGAGACAAAGTTGGAGTTATTTGGCCATATGGATGCTCAATATGTCTGGAGGAAGAAAGGAGAAGCCTATAGACCAAAGAACACTGTGCCCACTGTCAAGTGTGGTGGTGGAAGCTTAATGCTATGGGGATGTTTCTCCTCCAGTGGCACAGGGAATCTTGTCAAGGTCCAAGGCATCATGAAAAAAAGGAGGATTACATAAGGATACTTGATGAAAATGTGAAGGAATCTGCTGTGAAACTCCAGCTTGGCCACAACTGGATTTACCAAAACGACAATGATCCTAAACACACTGCCAAGATAGTGAAGAAATGGTTCAAGGACAATGATGTCAATGTCCTGGAATGGCCAAGTCAGAGTCCGGACCTGAACCCCATTGAAAACTTGTGGCATTACTTGAAGACCAGGGTGAGGGCGAGGAAACCAACTAACCTGACTCAGCTTGAGGCATTTGCCAAAGAAGAGTGGGCCAACATCCCACAGGAGACATGCAGGAAGCTTGTGGACACATACAAGAATCGTCTGGAAGCAGTCATAAAGAATAATGGCTATGCCATTGACTATTAAATAAAGACAATGGATTAGGGTATGAATAATTTTGAACGTGGCATTTTTGGGAGTCCAATAATACAATACCCCAGAAATAAATATTTTGTTTGAATTTTGTATTGTTGTCATTCTTTCAATTGTTGGTCACATATAACTGATGCATAAATTTGAAAACATGCGTTCATTTCATGACAATATGCAAAAATCACACAATTTAGCAAGGGTATGAATAATTTTGAGGACGACTGTAAGTTTTTTTTTCTTTTTCCAAAAGGAGCTGTTGTTACACCAGCTAGTAAACACTAGTCTCAAAACTAATTGTATGTACCACATTTTGTTCATCCAATTCAGTTGCATCTATTTAACTCTATTACATCATTTTATTATCATGTATTTTGTTTAATTTTTTACTGCTATGATCACTTTATCATAATTAGCTATTGCAATTAAATGATTTTGATTAAAGCTGTGAAACTATGTTTTGAAAGGTGCTAGAAGGAGATAATTGTTGTTTCTATTTCTTAGTTAACATAAATATGACATATATTCTCACCCATGATGCTGGTAGATCTCTAATAGCAATAGCCGCCAATAAATAAATGAAGTTTGTAACAGCAGTTTTGACAGTTATGAGATTTGGTCCTACACTACACGACACGTTTTTATTTAAAATGAAATTTCCACACAGTGCTTAAAATAATTCTCTCTCTTTACCTGCAGAAGTACTTTTAAGGTCAAACCTATTTTGATTTTTCTTATACGCAAGTTCCATTTTTGTGTTGCCAGTCTGCATTAACAGTGTTAGTTAGTGTTAGAAATATGGTTACTGTGACAACAACTACTGAAATAATGAAAATAACACAGTGGCATCATAAAAAAATCATCTGTGTCTCTGTTTTTACTCCTAACATTGCATATACTGTATTTGTATGTCAGCAAATGAATACTGTACACTTGCATATCAAATCCAGTTGGCTGAGATTTTGCTGTTTTTTTATGCATGGAAATTGCATATGTACATATGCATCTAGTCCATATTCAGGAGTACAGGTCCTCAAACATGTACACGATGTAGAATTTAGACCAAGCAGGGCAAATGTACAGCTGGCAGAGACAGAGGGTTTGTTTCCCTTCTTTTGTCACCACCACATTTCCACTTTTGTATTTGTTGTTTTTTAATTGAATCACATGCCCACCCAAAAGAGCTTATAGCATTATCTGTGACCCAAGTGCCTGTAGCTGCAAGCTAAAAAAACAAGTTAAAGTGTACAGCCAACTGTGACACAAACACAGTCAAAGTGACCTTAAAGCTCTCTGGTGCCAATTAACAATTTTTCAATTTCAACATTGAACATGTGCTTTTGTTTAATGAATGCCTCAGATGCTGTTTGGATTCTGTTTTACCTGGAATGAGCAGAGGAAGGAGAAGGACAATGATATTTTATGAAATATTTAGATTATCTCTTGGATAATGAAGGAATGGAGATTAATATGAAAGTAGAGAGAAGTTCTAGCTATTTGTTCTGACTAAAAACCCTAAATCCATATCAGCATGTAGTTTGTTTGTAGTGCTGCCTCATGAGACAGACTGAAGACAGCCCTCTTATGAATGAGACACAGTGAATGACATTCATTATAGTTTTGCAGTTGACTGATCTCTAAAGGGAAAGGGAAGTAAAGTTGCATGTTTTCTGTGGCAACAAGTAATTCATTCCCTTTTAATGCCTCAGCAAAGCAACCACAATGAGATGTTCTGTATCAGTGGGTATTGTCAGATACAAACAAGTCGCAGTGGAGAGCATTTGGTGCAGTGTTTGCGGTTTGGCTTGTGTGCTCTAATGGGGCAGGAAGAAAAAATACTAATAGTTTCAAGTGTTTAATGGAAGGCAAGGAAAACAATGTGGTTTTATATCTTAGCCAGTAAGGAGTGCACTGTCAACACTACGAAATATATGAAATACAAGCCCCACAGTCACAGGTAGTAATCTCCACCAAGGAGGTTATGTAATTAGTCATGGTTGTTTGTTTGTCTGGTCTTAAGCATTATTACACAGAAACTAATGGATGGATTGGCATGAAAATGTAATGTATTTGAGTATGGAGTATTTTGGAGTATTAAGGTCCAAGGTGGACCTTGGCCCAACTTAGAGCTGATTCAAAGTTGAGAGTGATCCAGATTGGTATCCTGAGTCTAAACATTTGAAAGGATTTGTGAGATATGGCAAAATTTCCCATTTTGAGTCACATCTCCATACATTCATATCGGCATATACAGGCAGCTGGACCACCCACATCTGGATGCTCTTCTGCTTTTAGGGAAATGTTCAGTCTTGGTTGAGGTCTGCACTCACGGAGTGCTTTCTTGTTAAGTTTGCAGCTGCTTGATTGAGTTACATTAAGAGATGAAGCAAGCATGGATGAGTATTTTTGTTTCCTACATTGTTCAGTGTTCCAAGGAAGGTTCCATCTAAAGAGTGAGTTTTGTGTGTTTCTACATACCATGTGGTCTGAATTAGATTCACGTCCGCCAGCGAAAAATCTATTTGAGAGATGTGAAACTTGCTAAGGCAATCCATCCAATTTGCCTCCCAGTAGTAGTGGTAGTAGTTTGTTAAAATCTCTTGGTGGGTGTGTGTGTTAAATATATCCCTGACTTTGACACTGAAGAAATTGTCTTGTTTTTTTGGCACTGTGAAATCAATAGAAGCCAATAAGTGCTGCCTTGAAGTATGTAAATCAATTTACAAACTTATGGTGTGCTTTAGAAAATTGATACAAGTAATATAAAGTACACGCTATTTAACATGTAAAAGCAGTGGTGTGTTCCTTTAAGCCAAACAGAACACTGGTTCAGCCCAATTTCGCAGATGGAATATCTAAATGCTTTTCCATGTGCGGTGTAATGAATTACTTCCTCTAACCTCAGTGTTCTCTGTTTGGCACGTGATGCCTTTAAAATGGTATGCACATGTATTAACACCTTCCTTGCACGTGCAAACCTGATTAGGACTTTCATTATTTACACCTACCTCACCGTTGATCTCTTTTTTTTCTGCCGTCTGGTCTGCTTTCAGTTAGGTGACATTGGAACGGTCAGCTTTTGTAAATGTTCTGAAATGCGCCTTCCACTTTTACTAAAAATCCTCCACTGTTCTGCAAGTATCAGCCTGAAACTTTTTGTTAAAAAAAGACACCTTTACTCATATGATTCATTACGTGTTAAATTAGTTTAACCTAATGTTAGGGTTTGCACCACAGACTTTATTTGACCATATCATTAGTGGTTAATTAAATGCACAGTGTATAGAAACATGCAAGTACACACACTCACCGACAGAAACTAATTAGAAGATTCAAGTGTGATAGGGAATACACACATTTAAATATAGCACTGTTCACCTCCTAAGGTTCCTCAGTTCTGTGAAGACCACCAGCTCTGCACGTGCTGTATCTGTTTCTTCATGTGACACAGCAGTACCTGTTGTTTAGTGACTGCCTGAGCTAGTGACTTGACCCATCAGGGTCCACCTACTTGTAGTCCTTTGTGTGCATGTGTGTGTCTGTGTCAGTGTCAGTGTGTGCAGACATTTGTGCGTGCATGCACGTGATCATGTCTTCTGCATGTACAGTACTGAACAGACGCCTTTTGATTGAGATTGATTTTTCAGTTTAGATGTATTAGTATGTCACTGAGATCAGCAGACTCACGTGCCTCTGATGAATAGGACAGTTCCCACAGCAGCTGTCTGGTAATTCAGCACTTTGCGAACAGATGTTCAAGCTAGCTAATAAAAGGATCCATTTGTACCAGACTTTTAAGATCAGAAAATGCATCAGAAAATCCTTTGCAGTTGCTGATTACAGGGTACCTTTAAAAATGACAGAGTTTCTTTTCTTTTCTTTTCATCAGTCGTTAATGCAGACCACACAGGAGCTAAAAGAGGATGCAATATTGAACACCTCTCATCGTGGGCTCCACATCTGCTGCATTTGTAAACAGTGGAGACACACTGACATTGAGGAAAAGTAGTTCTGGAAAGCATTCTCGATCATGATTCGCAATGTGAAAAGTTCTCGTTCTCATCTCCTTTAAAATTCTGGAATTAGTAGTTAGCTGGTAGTTTATGGGAAACACTGAAAGAACTATAGCCTATAATTGGGTCTTTGGGTCATTGACACTGATGCGCCATGAGATTTCAAAAAAGTATATATATATATAAGCTGTAAATAAGGCCTTGTCATCAACTTGTAGACATGTCATCAACAACTCCTAAGTGCTCCCCTGCTGCTACGTTACCTCAATTGTTCACCTTTATTTCCTGGTCTCAGCCGATGATTCAGAACTGACACTAACTGTTACATCAAAGGTGGAAAAGTTTCCAGATATAGATGACTGTGCCTTCTTAACCGTCACCTGTGATGAGTGATTGAAAAGTTAATTGCACAGAGAGAAAGATGGGGTGATGACACCTTCCTTCTACAGCTGCAGTGTTGGCCATGCAAGGAGGGGATCATGATTTTGCCTGTTCGCTGCTAGATTGAAAGCCTGGGAGTCAGAGAAATATGATATCACTAAAGTACTTCTTAATTAAAAAATGAGGTCTTCAGGTCATCAACACGAATGCCCGTTGGGGCTGTATTTGATTAGATTAGAAGAGATGAACCTGAGATGTGATGACCTTTTGGACATTGTTGCTTTGCTCATCAAAAGGCAAACTTTTAAAGAGAAGGACCTGTGATCCTTTTTTATCAAACGACAAGATGAGGTGAGAGGAAATGAGACAGGTGAGCTGAGATAAGATGCACTGAGATGAGACAAGTTGAGACAGTCAAGACAAGATAGGATGAGTCCAGATGAGATGCTATGAAACGCGATGAAATAAGATGAAACGCCATGAGACAAAACGAAAGAAGACAAGAAGCAGAGAGGTTTGGTTCAGACAGGGCTAATGTGATACTGCAGTATAAATAGCCTCAACGTTATTTAATGAACAGAGGTGTAGGTGTGCCGCATGCGCAAGTGTGACTGAGGTAATTTCTTCCATGACAGCAGGGTGAATTTTTTGATATCTGTTTCTAGGTCCACATGGTTTCCTCCTGGCAACATGCATATAATTAGCCCTCCTACAGAGAGATTTCACTTTGACAGACAGTCATGTACAGATGTTGAGTACGACACGAGACGAAAGTACACGTGGTGATGGCGTTTTTTCAGAAAAGTTGTTGAAAGAAACCTCTTTAAAAAAAAAAAAAAAAAAGCCATCAAGTTATCGATGGCAGTGCAGCAGATGCCAGTTAGGATGTGACTTTCATCTTCTTTTTGAAACCTTTGACAAGTTTCAAGGTCTGAACAGTGGCTCAGACATGTGGACACAAGCAAGAAAAATACTGCACTTTTTCAGCCAGTAGCTGTAACCTATACCTAAATCTATATCTATTAACAAAGTTGAAATGATGTACATTTTAAAATTGTCTGGTTTACCAAGATAGAAAATTTTAGTGCAAATTAGTAGCTACTTGTTTACTGCATGTTCTCCACCAGTTCTATTTTATGTTCTTTACAAACACTGCTGCCATCTTTTGTTCAGTCCTTAAAGCACAAAGTCAAATGGGTTTCAATGAGTATGCACTTAGTAAAGGCCACAGCCTTCAGTGCTGAGTGAACAGTTAGCAATATTACAGAAGTGCATTATAAAGCCACATGATTCATTTTGTTGCAGTGGCATAGTTGGGCGTGGCTGAACATCAGGATGTTTTCAAATCCTTGTGAATGTTGCAGCATCGTTGCTACAAAAGCCAGACACCATTTGCCCCCTGATAATACTGATTCTGTTGGAAGGAGTATTAAGTGTAATTATGAGGTCTTTCTTCCTTAGAGCAGCAGCATTTCTTTTTCTCCCAGTGCTAGTACACACAGGAGACATCAAAGGATAATAAGTGAACAGCAGACCAGGATGACAGCCATCACACCTGTGGTTATTGACTTTGAATCAGACAGTAATATTTTTATATCGGAGGGGTATGAATTTGTCCTCGCACCGTCCTGTTCCTTTGTACATCACCAGCATCACCAAGGCCACCAAACTGATGATCATTAAAATCCAGAGAGGTGAATTGGCCATATGCCAGGACTGTGACCGAAAGAAAAACAAATTGATTGCTGCAGTGTGCGTTTGCCTCCAGGTCCCAATGCCATGTGAGAAGTTGTGCCTTTGCCACGTGGCCTTCAGGCGTTTCTGATCCGTTATCCATTTATATTATTTTCATCTTGGGTAGTTGGACCAACCTTGGACCTTCTGGCACAATGATAAATCAATTTCAGGTGTCAGCTGAGCCCAGTAATTTCACAAGGTTCTGCCCAAACTGTTGTTCATCCACACCACTGCATGAATGTTAGGACAATACATTTGGTGATTGCAGATTGCTGTGCATCTCCCCCCCAATTTTCCACAAATCGGCTACTCTGAAAATCCCAGCAGCGTGTGTTTGTGTGTCAGCCTCAGTGTATCACCAAGCAGATGTGTGCGCTTGACACGTGTCGCTGTGTGTGAGCTGGAGAACAGAATTACCATCAGCAGCTCAGTTGGCAGTAGGCTACAACATTGCTTTCATGCTGTTATTTTGTTGTTTCTCCTCATTTTTAATTTCATCCATGCCACTGCATGAATGTTAGGACAATATATATGGTGATTGCAGTTTGCTGATCATGTTAACCTAAACTCCCTTCATCCAAATGACTGAAAAAACAGGTATGATGGTTTAGTATTGACTGAATATCCTGAAACCAATGTTCTAAAATCATTTTCATTTAGATTATTGTTGGGTATACTCCTGGTCTACTTGGTCCTTTGCCTGTTCAAGCCTGATGCTTAGTACTTTTTTTTCAAAACTTGTGTCCATGATTCTGCAGCACCTTGGAAAAGAGCAATGACAGAAGTATCTGATAGCTAACATCCATAATATGCATGCTATTATAATTACTTTTGAAATATAATCAGAAGGGTAAACAGCTTGTGCTCCACCCTCCATGCTGTCATCGTCAATAGCAAATTATTTATCCCCATAAGACTCCCCTGCGATAAGACCCCACCATCTCCCCCCGATTTTTTTTTTCTTTTCACAAATCAGCTACTCTGAAAATGTTTGTGTGTCAGCCTCAGCGATGTGTGTGCTGGACACGTGTCGCTGTGTGTGAGCTGGAGAACAGAATCAACGTCAGGCAGTCAGCTACAACATTGCTTTCATGTGCTCGACACTATGTTTTGCTCTGTGAATGCGATGTGAAGCACCCAGCCTGTACCACTGTACCCATCTGGTGTAAATGCTACAGGGTTAAGTGCACTAGTGTGCGTGCCAGTAGAATTCAAATGGTGTGCTTTCATCCAGCCCAAGTGGTAGAACCACCCTTTCTCAGAAGAGGATGCAGTCATGTTTGTACGTCAATACAGTGATGATAGATAACTGTAAATATATACTACTGCTTGAACAAGAGTACTAACATGCCATAAATGAAGTCAAAATCGCCAGCTTAAATCATCATCAAATGACTGTTTGTTATCCCTGCCTAGGTTATGTTGTGAAATTTTGGGAATGATCCAGATCATTTTTTTTAAAGGATTCTTCACGTTAATGAAATGGGGCAGAATTTCAGGAATAACTCCATAAATGTGTAAAGATTCGAAATAAGTGGGGCAACTCAAGTTCTTAAGGTCCCCGGTTGATTGCCGGCCACAAACAGACCCTCCAGTAAAATTTTAATTTTGGGGAAATGTTCAGCCTTGGCGGAGGTCTGCCTTCTCATGTGTGTGCTTTCTAGTACTTGTAGTTATTTGCTGCACTTATCATAGATGTAAAAAAAATGTATGTCGTTCTTGTAGACAGACAGCTAAGATTATGGTGAATTATGTTACACTGTGCACATAATAGGTCAGTAGCAGCAAGACCAACACTATTCTTAGGAAGACCAGCGCAAAACGTTTGAAGACATGCAACACTACAATCACGTGACCAGTGCAATGAATTAGCATGGTGGCTACACTTGTATCTCAAGTCAGCTGACAATATTCATCATTCAGTGTAGCTGTGGTGTGAAGGTACAAGTTGATCTGTTTACCTTTGTTTAGGATTTGCACATGAGAATGTACTTTATTGAATATGTTTTTAAGATTTTCTTTGCTGATAAAGCTCTACTTTTGTTCAAACAATCTGGCATTTCAAAACAATTGGAAAAAAACACATTCAGTTTTATAATCAGAAGGCTGTTCAGTCATTCATAATCAACTCAGCATGGACATAAATCTATATGTCTGTAGAGAACATCAAATCAGTCACAGCATGGTGATAATTGCTTAATCGATAATGGGCAAACTATCCTCGGGACACTGGTTTCTCAGAAATGGTTTGACCTCTGATGAACATGTACTAAAATGAATAGCTATTCTATTTAATCAATGTAGCCATCTTTTCAAAAGATCTGTCTTGCAATGCTCTGAAAAATACAAAGATGAAGAAATGAGGCCTCCCGAGGCCTTGTCCATAGCTCAGCCGATGGCTTAACAGATGTGGGTTTCAGCCAAATTAGTCGGAAAACTGACTGAAACAAATGTGCAAGCAAAACAAGCTGTCTTTACATTTTCCGAGGAATGCTTAATTACTAATGATAATTCATTGTGACTATACAGGGTGACGTGGGAAAAAACATACCATCATGTTTACTATCTTATAGCAAAAAAGACTATTGACAATAATTAGTTATATTTAAAGGAATATTGAAGCCAAATATTGGTGTTGTAAACCCTTAGTAGTATATACAATATATAGGAAAGGAAGCTCTGTTGTGGGAGGAACAAAGACTGTGTATTTTCTGACGTGAGATGTTTCTCTATCCCATGCCACCCACCACTAACTCATCTGCACTTCAACAGGATTACCCAGTGTGTCCAGCACTGAAGCAAAGAAATAGCATGTTCTCATACATAGACATAAGGTTTTATCATCTTGCTCAATCAAACTGTCTTACCCTGCCTAATGGGAATGACAGGAACGACATAATCCAAGATGTAACCCGTCCTTGCATATTACTGATGAGGATTACAAGAGGTCTGACTGTGCAGTCTGGGGAGGTGGGTGTCCTGAGCAGCGAGAGGGAGAGATCGCACTTTTCCTTTTTGTCAAAATAATGGAAAAGGGGATTTTACCTGTTATGCTGATTGCAAACAAGAACAGTATGTATATGTTGTGTGTGTGTGGGTGGAACTCTGCTGTTCTAATTGGGAGACACAAGAGGGAAAAAAAACCTCAGTTGGAAACAGGAATCAGTAAGGTGTAAAGACGTGCACAGACCTGCACCTACACAAGTCAGGCTGTGTTTGGCCTGCTGAGTCAGGAGAGAACAGCTTGTCCACTGTGTGTGTGTGTGTGTGTGTGTGCACGCGCGCGTGTGTGTGTTAGCCAGATCTAAGCGTCCTCTCCTCTTAACCTTTTCCACTACAGGTTCTACTTTTGGTCCAGGCTGTGCTAAGCAGCTGGGATAATGTGCTGTTCTTTTAATTATGCTTTGTCTGTGATGGCCTCAGCCTGACGGTCTTGTGATACTGCCACCAAGCTTATGAAATTCAGCACTTTTCTCATTTTTTTGTACCTCCCTGCGCTTTATTCCCCATCCTCTTGAAAGAACAGAGTGTCATGGTCAAGGTGAATGCCATTTACATCTCGCTATGAAAAGGGATTAATCATCAGTATCTACTTCAAACTGTTTGATCCTTTATAGAGTAACCTGTGGAATTATGAGACAGTGATAACAATCAGTTCCACATTAGTCTGGATAAGCAGTCTCTCAAAGGTGATGCTAATATTATGTTTCCATGTCAACTTACCCTTGTTTGGCTCAATAAGGGTAAAGTTTATTTCATTCTTTTGTTTCTTCATTCTTCAGCTTTTTTCTTCTTTTACCACAACCACATTGGTACAGTTTAATGTGTACATAGTACGGTTCTTTATGCATAAAAGGAGTTAAAAATTGTCTGTTGACACTTTTACAAACATGTGCAAGCTATGATGCAGATACGCAGTATAAAAATCCTAAACTTTGTCTGCTCTGTTTTGATTGGAACAGAAGGTTCGTCATATTAGTGAATGCAGTCAGCTATTAACTGCTGAGATGAAATGTTGTAACAGGGAGGTGATGTACGATGTACATAACATTTCTGGCTTTAATCAAGGTTATGTACATACCTACTAATCCTCTTACACTTTGGTCAACTTTTCTATATGCAGTTGTTATAGGTCACTGGGTCCAACAGCAACAAATGCACCACTGGAGGTCTGCATGAGGGGCAGGTGTGTTCTTGTCTCCAGCTGTACTGAGGGAGTACATGTCTTGGGTAACGGCCCTCCCTCCCAGCTGCTGCTGCTGCTGCCTTTGTGGCTGAAACTCAGTGTTCAGGGCTGTCTGATCTTGGCGTATGTTCCAGCCCCTGCATTGTCTCATTTAGTGCTTGTTAATATTAATAACAGCACCGAAATGTCCCTGCCCATATAATTGCTTGGACTGTGATCATTGTTTCACGGTGCAAATGGAACAAAATGAAAACCTGCGACAGAAATTAAACAGAGACAAATTAGCCAGGAGATGCCAAGAGTACTGACTGCTTTTCTCCCTTTTTTTCCCCATAATGTCCTTAGGACACAGTGCATGTGTTCACAGTAACCAAATTTCCCCAGATGCAGAATACTTTAAAAGTCTGTGTTTTGAATTTATTCTCAAATCCATACATGTATTGGTGAAGATACTGGCTTATTGTTTTCAAATTTTCTTAAAATATCTCAGAAATCTTTTACTTTGTCACTGGGCCTACCAGTATGAATAAACTGTGTTGTATTTATTTCACACACACATCAAGCTTTTTTAGTTACTTCAATCATTTAATCACCAATGTATAATAAACCTAAACCTCAATATTTGAGGAAAATACTTAATATTCAAAATATCCTAAAATGATGAAACATAATATGCTGACATATCCATGTTTTCTCAACACGGCAACAGATTTTCTTGCCACCCATTCCAATTTCCACTGTTATTGTCATTATACCATGCAATTAGACCCTATGTGCATGCAGGCTGCATTTAGGTAAGCATTCTGGAGGCATTAATCAAAGCCTCTAAAGACTTAAATGCTCACATGATCAGATGTGCCAAAAACACAGTTTGCAGCTGGAGAGTGATGATGCATCTCAATATGATGATTAACTCAAGAGCTCATTGCACATATAGTGCATAATCCTAGCTCATTAGGAACCCAGAATGTTAATTGTTACGGTACATCTGGTACGTACATGAAATGCCACATTTTAACTTTGTCACATGCTTCCAATATAGGCAGAGGTAGATGGATGACTGTTACAAGTGCAGGTCGATGTTTGTTACGAGTGTTTGTTCTGATGCTTGTTCCTTGTTCTCTATACATGAATATTTAATATTATACCATGGATACTGAGGGGAGAGGGTGTGAGAGGGTGGAATGAACAAGAAGTTAAGGCTATTCATAAAGATAATAAATTCAACAAAATTAGTGGATTAATCAATGGATTATCAATACTTTTATATTAATACTTTTTGCTCACTTTTATTATTGTTGAAATACAAAGCATCCAACAAAATGCAAAATCCCTCCAATCACATATATGTATGTAAATGATCAGCTCTTTTGAAAATTTTGTCATTTTTTATTTTTAACATTATTCAACCATTTCTACAGCCATTAGCTGAAACTATATTGCTTTTTGACATCTCTGGAGTTTGAAATCAAGTTATTGAAATCAAAATATGTATATGTAATATGTACAACACAAACATATACTCATTTCCAGCCAGCCAAGTTGTTATTTTTTAATCATGATCATGGTTATTCTCCAGTCATCACCATGCAATTTATTTAACCCATGAGTGTTATCACATCATAAAAACTGATTTATTTTTCAACAATGTTTTGTTTTAGGAGGCACGGGCCATTGATGTTGTGTTGTGAGGGGGATCACATCTAAAACATATTCTGTCATTCAAGAGGGCATGGACAAATTATATATTTTACTGTTTAGGTCAGAGGATTTCTGAAAAAACTGCAGCTGTATTTCTCATTGCCTATAGGTGCTGACCTCAACATACATCTGCAGGTCTAAACTGCACCTGTTGGTAATTGATCTTACAGGCAGCGTGTATTGTCATGAACAGAGCCGGCATGACAGTAACAGAAGAGCGCCACCCTGTGGACATCCCACTGCTCGCTCATAGTGAAGGACTAATGGGGGAGCAAGTGCGAGAGTTAAAACCCACTTCCAGGTGGTTTTCTTTTTTAAAAACAGTCCAGGGTCGTTTTAATTTCCAGTCTGTCCCTGCTTGGCAGCGTACAGACAGTCCCTGGAAATAGTTTCCGCTCATGGCCGCTGCAACAAACTGTTATTACTCTGAGAGCTAAGCTACCAAGGATACATTTAAGTACAGTGTGTGTTGATACATTATGCTTCCAAGACAGTGAATGTATGGGTACGGCAAGTACATGAGCGTGTATGCACTCACCACACTCCCAGCGGAGACATTAGTAACACACACACCCAAACAAGACTATTGACTTGTGCAGGAATCACTGAGAACAAAAAATATTCTTGCCAGGAGCGCTATTTAATTTGGCTGTATGATATAACAGTAGGGGCTAACCTTGAATTGAATCATTATGTAATCTTTTCCTCTCTTCACTAATAAGCAGACAAACAAAATGTCACAGACTGTGCTTTTCTTTGATGTTCAAAGGCTCCAAGAAAAGCCATGAAAAATGAAAAGCAGATGAAGGTGTGACACAGCTAGTTCTGATTAACCATTACAGGATTTCCGCGCTAATCACATTTAAGTGTATCATCAAACGCACTCTCTCTCTGTCACCTTCCCTATGTCGCTGCTTCCTTTCATCTGATCCGCAGATATGTTTTGCCCCGCGTTACCAAGCAACCCAAGCCAACTCAAACGTTGCCACCTCTTCTCCAATTAGATTACATAGCATCTGACGCTTTATAAACGGAGCAACAAGTGTCATTAAGCCATTATATTTCTGACTCTGGGAGGGTCATCCTTTGCCATACACATTTCACCTCCTGTCCATTAATGCTGGGCATATTCATTGCTCTTGACAATAAAATCTGCCACCTGACCGTTCATACACACATGCATGTGAAAGTGTCAACAAGGTCACCACACTCGATTCAGTGAGGGAACACTGGATCATTCAAATTCACCATCTGCCTTACATCACCTGGTTGTCTGTTGACATCTGCGTCCAATGCTCTTGTGTGCGCACCATGCAGTTTCACAGAGCAAATTGTGTGGAAAATTTCCATGTAGAAGCATCCCAGTTCAGGAGTACACACTCTGATACAAAGGTTCTGTTTGATGTTTTTTCCACAGGAAACACGTAAAAAGAACTTTTGTCTCCAATATCAATTTCAACTAATTAGTTTATTGTTCATAAAATCACCTTAGTGCAATTACCAACATATGCAAAGCATTTTCATTCTTTTGGTTCTATTTAACAACTGAAATGTCAAAGGAACATCATGATAGTTGCTAGGATACTTGTACTCCTAGAGAAATACAAGAGTTCTATGAGATGTAAAATTATGAAAGCTAATAATTGGTTGCTTCCTGTTGTGTTCTGTTACAGTGCTGCTGAAAATGCAAGTGAAAATCCATCTTGTATTCTCTTTGTACTTCAGAATTCAAGACATTGTGATTGTTGGCCTGGGCACCCAAAGAGATATTGACGACAGGAAAATTAGCTCAGTAAATTAAGTGGCTTCTGTAGGTAATACCTGATATATATTGAAAAGACTAAAATATTATTTATCCATATAGGATGATGACAGCTCTGTAACCTAAAATTGTTGACAATCTTCACTGGTGAAAATTTAACATTTCTATTTCTAAGGAAAAGGCGATTAAATTCTCCTTTTGGCAGCAACACCAAGGTATTCCCAGGTAATATGCAGTGTAGTCAGATACACCCCAGTACACTTTGTGCTTGGTAAGGCTTAAGTAACCAGGTTCCCTGAGGTCAGAGAAGCACTTGATGCACAGCGTTGCTCATCAGGGATGTTGATCACTATCATGCTCCCTAAACATGGTTGGTCAAATTAAGATATGAAGGATATTCTTAACACTGAACGAAAGCTGCCATGACGCACAGCGAACTGAGATGGCCCATAGGTTCAGGTGAGAGCTCAGGTTAAGTGAGTACATGGACGTTTAGTATTTGCATGTGTGTATGAGTTCATACAGATCCGTAGGATCATGTGGACGTGTGTTATGTACATCGGCTATATACGTTTGCACCTGTTCGCCTCCCCTGTTCAGTCTCACATTACCGAACATCAGTTCCTCCCTAAGGTTCATCGCTGGAGTTACGCTAGACTTTGAGCCACTAATGCACTCAGACCAGCCAGGACCAATTATACATAATTAACTTGGTGCAGTGGCTAGGCTAACAGGCAGACAATATTGACCGGTCTGTCATTTACTTAGCACACTCTGTGCTACCACTGTTGCTAATGGCTGTTTCAGGCCTGAGAGTTCCAGTTAAGCAGCGATACAGAGAGTGTAGGATGTGGCCTTTTGTTATCTCTCTTTGTCACATGGTCCGAGAATCTACAGACATTGCCACCTGACACTTGTAGCAATGGGAACATGAAAGGAAATTCTATTTTCATCATTTCCACATGGAAAATTGGATAATTTTTATTCCCCACACATCCTAACCTTTCCAAGAAACTGTACCCACACTGCTATGCCTCTTCCCTCTTCCTTCCTAAATATGCCCTGATGTGTGATGCATTTCTGCAGTCATTGGTGTTTACATTGAGTTACCCTTGTAGTTATCAGTAGACTGAGTGAAGTAGGTGCCAGGAGAAGGGTTGTGAGCTACACAGGCAAAGATGGCCTTGTCATCTTATCACTTACTTCACTGCTGCTCTCTTATCCTCTCCTGTCTCTAGTATCCTGCACTCACCATTAGTCTCATCTACTGCTATACTCGAAAATATATCATTTTAATTGTCTAGAAGCTTTTTGAGCCAAACTGGATGAAATCCTCAAATGCAGTGCAGCATATCACCTATCTGATCAGTTAAAAAGTGGAAATGCGTCTCCAGGAAAAACATCAAAGTTTCGAGTTTTCATTTATAACTACAGTGTATTTATATGCAATCACAACCATTAAGGTTTTTATTTGAAATCACTCAGACAGATTATTTCTGGGAAACAGTACTCTATGTCATATTTATACTCTGTGACAAAATCCTGTTTCAACTCTGTTAAGTCTGTGCATGTGATCATAATGTAACCTCCCTAAGGAAAACCACAATAGCCTTTTGTCATCATGTCTGCATAAACAGATTTCGAGATGATACTCCAAACAGCCCTCTCTTGATAGATCTTTTTGCTTCTTGGCTTCTTTGCACACAAGCTTTAATTCTGCCACCAGACATTTTGGATACAGGGTTGAAAATGTGGTGTGACCGACTCATTTTAGTTTGCAAGAAAAAAAAAAAATTCATTTATGTATGGAGGAACAAGGATCGGCACTGAACATGTCAAAAATCCAACTTTTTTCTCTAATAACTTTTAATTAAGTGTTTGCGTAAACATTCTATGATCTGCCAAGTCTCCCCAACTGACCCAGAATTGGCTCCAATATGGATTTTATAAATATTCAATATTACTAATGAATTGAGGAATAGTGGAATAGATTTCGGGAATTTAAAGTTTCATATATACATGATAAAGAAATTAAATGTCTTGTTTTGTAAAGCCACTACTATTCAGATGTAATGAGTAACAAAAGAAGGTTTCTCTCCGATTTAACACGTAACTGCTGTTTTGTCTGCACAGACAAAACAGCGGTAATTACATCCAGTCTTTCAGGGGGAACCTGCGTCAAAATTTATTTTTATTTTCAATGTGTGTACATGGTTAAAATTCCCAAATAAATTTGTATCTTTATCAAACACCATTACTCACCTGACCATTTAGCCAGCATTCTGCACAGCTGCACTGCTCTGTATTATAAATAGAAGAACCCCCCGATTGGTAATGTCACTGGATCAGGCTTGCCCTTTTTGTTCCAGTAGAGTCATTGCATCATCCCATCTTTGTGACATCAAAAGCTTTCTTATTCCTGTGTTTCTGCATGCGTGTCTTAACCTTATTGAGCAGTCACATATTTGACATCACAATATTAGAACCAGGTATTAATCATTAAAATCTGTGGCGGTTGGTTTCTGAGGCCAAATATAGGCAAAATATAATTAAGTTGCCAAGTACCCTGGCAACTTACCCAGGTGCCCTGTACTTGAATGGTACTTGGAAGTCACTGGGTGCTTTCACAATTTGCAGTGTTTGTTATTATTATTTATTGCTTTTTACATTTTTGTTTTCCATATTTTGAGTATAGTGAGGTAGTACAGTAACTCAGTTCCTCAGATGGAGGAAGCATCAAGGACTGACTGACCATGCATGAGGATAAAGTGGAGCACAAGATGTGTAGGCAGATTAATGCAGCAGCTGCACAGCTAATAGTCTTCTAATATCAATCTCAGCCATTATTTACTTTGTAATCTATTATTTTGTATTGCAATTACCCAGGGGTAATATGGATTGCAGCTTTGATGCATATCTTTAATGGAAAATATGTGCTTTTATACACAACGGCTGAGGTTTGACTTCATTTTGAAAGGGACATAGCAACCAAGGGGACTCGAGTCACACAAAGTGATTGAACATGAAACAATTTATTGAATGACATTTGGAACCCAGTGGTCGGATGGGGAAACTGAATCAGATAAGGAAGCAATACTGTCTCACCATAGGCCTGCCACTGCCAGTGGTACAAAGGAAGGTACAAAGGTGAAGAGCCCGGCTGTGAACAGCGGGAGACGAGCTTTTCTCACTGTGAACCAATTAACTGGCAAGCAACTGAGAGCTGGGGACAGGTCTTCCTGTGAGCATTTACCTTTCCCTTCACCTTCCGTTAGCAACCAGTGAACTCACAATTTAAAAAGGATTCTGCGCATCTCCTAAATGATGCATGATGCATTTCTTGAGAAAATAAAGGGTTATGACTCTAAACTCGATTTTTCAGCGGATCCCACTTCCAAATAAACATATTTCTGTCCCTGCAACATTTTTTGCTTCTTTTGACTCTGTGAAAGGGACAGATAGCAGTCAAAACCACTCTTCAATAGAAATAGACTAACCTGATTGCTTTGATTCCAGCTGCTATTGAGCTACATAAAATATTAAAGGTCATATATTGCAGTGCTTTGTTACACATACCTGTATTTGCCCTCTCGGGTCAAAACCTCCTGAAAGTGCTCAAGAACTAATATACTGTAGCTTTCAAGTCCACAAAGTTTATTTATAGTCCAGGACCAGCTTTTTTTTTCCTTTTTAAAGCAGTTTCCGTGATGCAAGAGATTTACAAACTGGTCATTCAACCAAAATAAGTCAGTTATTATGGAGTGAAAACAGTGGTCACAAGCTTCTTCCTAATATTTTATTAAGGTCAGAATGTTGTTTTTATCATGACTCTGAGACTGTTGGTTAGGAGTTCAGCTCTCCGCAGGCAATTTCTCTGAATGTTGCTCATGTTCTGAACGTACGCTGTGCTTCCACTTGTCGCGCATCTGTGTGTCATGAACATTTTGCTCCTGTAACATCCGCTGTGGATTGTTCTATCAAGGAAATGAATCACAGTTACTTATCCTTTCCTTGTCGTTGAGTGTACATGCAACCTTAAGTAGACTGCCATCAGTTACCACATCAGGCAGCATAATATGAAGTATACCTTCAATATTAGTGTGTGTTTCTAGTTATAATTGGAAGTGCTTTGTGATCCATGTGATAGCTTCCTGTTTACACATCTGGTCAAACTCAAAAAGAGACCAAAAACCTGTCACAGCGGATCTACAGAGGGAAAACACACACACACACACACATGCACACACACATACACATAACAGAGCTCATTAAGAAGGCTGAATCATGTGTCCAACTTGAGGCCCGGTGTACCGGTGCAGTAAGCATGCCTGTGCATGCTGCCGAAGCAATTATTTGAAAAGAACGTGCATATATGCCTCATTAGCTGAACAGTAGGAATGTCCGTACTGGCCACTGAGTACTAACCCTCTCAGCAGTTGGAGGGATTGGCCTCACACTGAGTCAGATTGGGCACTGGTTACCCGGCGTCAGTGTAAACAAAAACAGAGGAAATGGGCAGTAGCCTACAGGCCATGTGCTCGGTGTGTGTTATGAAATCCTGCTCTGTTGATTGGAGTTGCAGCACCAGGAGAGATATTGTCGAAAAAAGGACTAAACGTGAACACTGCAGCTCATACACATCTTATTATTGCTGTCCATCTTTTTAGATGCTCTTTAAAGATTAGGTCTTCTTTTATTTAAACGTCATTTGAGGCTAAATGAACCATTAAAAACCTGTGGCAAGAGGGGCATTTTCCTTTTCTTTTTAAAAGTTGCCATGTTGGAGATGCATTTATTTTCACAGTATAGCAACAGCTTTATGCTGTATGATGACATACTCTGAATGTCGCAACAGTGAAGTAGAAAACAATAACAAATTAAAGTTCTGTTAATATATACATTGGCAAAACTTTCATTTTAAGTTTGATCCTTATTCAGATAAAAACGGAACACACAACCAATCCAATAGTCTCAACAAGATTATTAGCATTGGTGAATGTATCTCATTATGATGTTTTATTCTTGCATGCTTCAGTATATTGATGTCAACAGCCAGCACTTGAGAACTAAGTTAAGACCTTTCTGAAATGTATAGTTATTAAACGATTTCTTACCACAAAGCTCATGGGAGATACATTTTGCTAAAAATATTTTGAGTAATGGTTTAATAATAATTTTACACACACCCAGGTATCTCAGATGCTTCATATGCCAGCTCAGGTACCCGGTGGGGAGTTTATGTAATATTTGGGGGTGTGTTGTCAGTGAAGGGGTTGGTGGGGGAGAGTTTAAATGTTGACATGGCAGCCTGGAGGGTGGTTTCAGCTGATGATTAATATTTGGTATTAAAGTTGTGTGTGTGTGTGTGTGTGTCAGGTGGAATTTAACATAATGAATCCTTGTCAAAGGCTTGCAACCTTCCTCTCTTCCCTTTCTTCCCCTTCCTCTCTTTTTTGCCTCTGTGTGAAGCTATCAGAGTTACACAAACAGCGCTGCAAAAGGTGGCAGCTCACTGACATCTAAGGTTACACATTTATAAGATCACTCTCTGGTTAGTCACATTTATCAGCAATACTGCTTGGTGAAGTAACACAGGTTTGAATTTGACCATTAGTTTAGATACAATGGAAAAAGTAACGCAAACTAAGGCCAATTTTCCAAAAGTGCTTCTTTTTTCCCCCGCAGGAAACAAAAGGTCCTTTGTTATTTTTGATACTAATAAGTATTAATACTAAAAGTTTGTGCATTTTAGCATTAAAATCAGTTGTTGTTATTGTAGAACTGGCTGCAATGATATATCATCACATCATAGAGTTGACATGGTGAACATGCTTGCAAAGTGTTGCCTATTTGCACATCCAGCAGATATGGAACTACATTACCATTGGTCTTCAGTTGTGTTAGCATCCACCTGAGAAATTCTTATTTTAGATTTTGTGCTAGCGGATTTATCGGAGCTTTTTTTGGTGAAAACAGCTGCCTGATGTGAGCATAAACATGGTTGAGTATCAGTGAGACTGACCCCTTTCACATACTTGCAAAACTTGCAGATGTAGAAAAATGTCTCTCTTCTCTCAGCTCGCATGCTGCTGACATCCCCCCGACATTGTTAGATGAACTCAGGTCCCCAGCAGATGCGTTTGGCCGTACGGTCACTGCTCTTTTGTCCGTAGGGAAAATAACAGCGTGTCCCAAAGAATTCGAGGTCAGCCGGGTCAGTCAAGGAGAGCTCCGTCTGAACCACTGTCTGGTGAGTGTATGAGCCGATGTCAAATCGTTTCTGATAGCAGAGAGAGACTGGATATCTGAAAATACGACGCTGATAGTAATAACAGCATGTTCTATCTTCATGAGACCTCCACCATCATCATCTCTCGAAAGGGTTGTTATTGCCTCAAGGGATCAAACATGATAATCTTCTGGGTCTGTTTCCCTCAGGGTGAAATTGTAGCCCAACACACTTAGTAAAACAGGTCAGGGACATAAAATGCTAAAAACACAGGCGTTACCTTGGTGCACGGTTGCCATGTAGTCATTCAAAGTGATGTTCTCTGTCACATATTTACAAACTCGTGTTGTACGTCATGCAGGAACGCCGACATCAGGTCGTATGTCACAGATAATTGCACTGTCGACAGATTGCTGGTTTATCAAGACATACAGGTGGTCAGCCACATAAACCTGGAGTGAGGCCAGGACTCTGATTGGCTCCGACACCTGAAGCCTTTGTATTGGAAACCACGGGCTCATACTTCATTCAACAGTCTCCCTGCAAGATGGCCCAGCCAGACACGCAACAGCCCAGAGTCTCACGCCATGTAAACACAGTGTGACCCCTCCCTTACTCAGTCTACAAGATCAGGTGGCCTCTCTTACACTGGAGGAGTGTGTTCATTACGACTTATCTCTCCACGCTGACAGATCTCATCTCACTGATATTCAACTGAACAACAGTGATTCTGCAGAAAAAAAATTGATGGTTTAAACAAATTGTCCATCTGTGGAACACATCATCAACACAACAATTGGATTTCTTAGAATTTTCTTTTCTTGGTTGTTCCAATAAACACAGACAACTCAGTATATATACATATACTAGTCTATTATCTTTGGTTTGAGCCAGGGTGGGAAAGTTGGCTTTATTGCATCTTTCTTATTAGCTATATGTAAGCAAAGTGGGGCATGTACACAAATTACATGGACACAGACGGTTTTGTAACCTGCCATTCTGTGCGAGCGGAAACCTTGAATGGTACGGCATACAAAACAAACCCTTACTCTTTGCCACATTTGACCTTATGTGGTGTTCTTGCCAAGCAAGGAGACACACTGTACAATGAATGTAACTAAGTTCTGTGGAATTACGTATGTACATATGTGGAAATTGCAAAATTGTGATGTGCATGAATTACTTTGTGGCCATAATTTGTCTTTGCTGCAGAAATTGTAATTTGCATGCTAGTTCAATTCACGCAGTGTAGAAATGTTCCCTCAGTTTTCAGGCTTTGTTGAATTTTGCAAAGATGCATCCAGAAAAGTGTATCAGGTTTGGGACCATCAAGTTATGGTCATTTTAGTTTGTCTTGTTTTCATAGTACCACAAATAACTACTTCAAAGTTGTTTGTGCATGTGTCCCAAAAGGAGATTGCACAAATGAAATGGATGTTATTGCAAAATAAGCCACGTTGACAGTAATTGTGTTAAAGTGTGTTACATAAGGAATTTATCTTAACAAATAAGAAATTGTCAAACTTCAAAATGTTGGTTGATGTGTGTAGTAGCTGAAGAAAATTATAGGAGAATATATGGGAGAAATTTTGGGAGCATCAAGTGTTTTCACCATGTCACTGTGACGTAGCTTGTTCTCGTGTTGTGAAAACTATTTTGGAAAACGACTAAACCCGGCAGAGTTTCCTGGCCTTGCTGTTGGGGCTCTTCACTGCAGATACACTGACATTTTTGTCTGCATTGCCTCTATGACGTGGGCCAGAAAAAAATCCCACAAGCCAAAAGCCATGCAAGTGAATGTGGATTGACTCTACACACACACACAACCACAGAGACGTGGTGCAGAAATGCATAACACATCTACACATACACACATGCACATATTCTTGTGCTTACTCTTAATTAGAATTCTTAATTAATTCTCACTACCTGATACAGTAACAGAATGTCAGGCACACATGGCTGTGCATCACAAGAGATGGGGGTTGATGACACGAACGTTACTAACATATGTGCCTTACCAAATACGTCACTGCTGTTTTTGAAAACAAGTGTGTTTCTTCACCTTTTTTTTGCACCTCATATGTTTCATCTGTGAAGTAGCAAATGAGGTCAAACCACAAAATTTTAATTATAAAATTTCTGATGCTCTCCACTTACAGCTTTTCACAGTGCTTCTCCACAGTCTGACACCCCTGCGTCACCAGCCTTTATGACATTTTCACTGGAAAAATAAAGAGACAATCCTTAGACCTATTTCACCAGATCAAAAAAAATGAAAATAAAAACAACACACACACACACACACACACACACAAACAATTTTGTTTTCCCATCAACTGTGAAGCGTGTGAAGTGCTGTGTCCTCACAGAGGGCATCTTTTATTTTCCCCCAGTCTTTTCTGTCCTCTTTACTAATTGATGAAGGCAAACACGACTGAGAAGGAAATGAGTCTAATGTGTGTGATTGGCCATGGCCTGAGTGGGCTGCAGCTGGTGTGTTTACTCTGCTTGAGGGCCACGTTGCCAGGACAGTGTACGTTTCGAGGTCCAGTCATGTAACAGGGCAAGCTGGAACACAAACATGGTTCGGGACTAAAGGCACGAGTCAAGACGCGCAAGATGCATAAAAGACACATTACGCTGTACTGGATGCAGGATGTGTTTTCTGAGACTGGCCCTGAGCTAGTTCCCAGGTGAGCAACCAGGGTTTGTGCGTTTGTCCTTGAGGTTCAAGGGAATTAATAGCACAAATGTTGATGTTTCTCTTCCTCTGACGAAACAGATAAGGACGATCTGCTGGCTTAGTTCTTGCCATGACCTGTTCTGTTTCAGCTGTTACCAAGAAATGTAATGAGAGAAATGTCAGACTTCCATTTTTAACCTGGAAACCATGCAGCCATATAATTTGCTATGAAGCAGACATTTTGGCATATTTTTGAATGCAATATTCACTGTATAACCTCCTTGGGCATATACGTGTACAGAGTTGCTCAGTAAATCTGTTCTGCACTTGATCAGTGTTTAATTACCTTATTTGCAACCTTTAATTTCTTAAGCAGAATTTCAAAAAGGCCTTTGCAACAATTACTTAAACAAAACTTTTGATGATAAAAAAACCATATGAAATGCACACAAATAAGTAAAGATGTGTTTTGCTTTATTTACCATCTTCCTTAAAATGATGTTTTCATGTAGGCAGTGTTATGCCAGATCCTGATGCTGGACGTGCCATTCTGCACGTGTACTGTTATACACACCCTGGGAACACACTGGCTTATTTACTGACCAATAGTCAAGGGTGTAGCACCGGTTCACTCCACCCTGGTTATACAAACCCATCGCTCAAGACGTGAACAACCAGGCTTAAGTAGACCTATCTGATTTCATCCTGGATGCCCCACAGTGGGCTGTGAAAGGTCATCGGTGCTGGGCAAGTTTTAGGTTTCACATGTAATCAAACTAAATACTTCGACATATGAGTAAGTTTTGTTGCAGATCGGTTGGAGACATTATTTCTAGTGTAGTTACAGCATAGAGGGAGGGAGAAAAATATAGAGGGAGGTAGCAGTGAAGGATTTAGATGTCACCTGAACCTTCTTGGCAGCTTTTCTTGTTTCATCTTGACGCAGTGATGACACAAGTGTGTAAACTCAGGGGATCTTGACATATTGGCAGCACCAACTACTGTGAAATTATCACTACATAACAGGCTAAATTAAATGTAAAAAACAACAACAAAATACTAGACATCAGATATTTCTGATGAATAACCCACCATTATGCATTTTTGTCCTTTCAAACAACAGCTTAATTGGTATTATTATCTATTGAATTATATTATCTCTTTCATCTCTACTTATTTGAACTATTATTTGCAAAATATATGATCACAGGTGTTATTAGAACAGCAGGCTCAGTGAAAGTCAGGTCAAATGGCTTTCACCAAAAAACAAAACATAAAGATAGAGAAGCCATAAATTCTAAAAATGAAGATCCTCTACACAACAAATATTACAGTGGAGGCTCACACAGCACGTGAATCATACACAAAACTTGCTCTTTACACATAGTCTTCTCTCTCTACACTGATTCACAGGTGAGAAGATAAGTGAAAGGGTGGTTGAGGTGGCAAAGTGGATGAGCAGCGTTTGAGTCACAAACGGCGGGCTCTATCTTTAGACCCTCTGATGGGCGCTTCGATTAACACATATGAGAAAGTCAATATAAATTGGATTGGATGGCTTCCAGCCACCAGTTACAACCAGCTGTTCTTCAGTTGTAGTTCTTTCCTTATGACGTTTGTACATTATTCCTTACACTTATGTAGACCTGACATTTTGACTAATCTTTTATCCTTAGTAGGAAAATAAAGTGAAGGCAAAGTGGACAAATCCATCTAATGGCTTCTTAAATCCTAACATTTTTAAAAGACCTTAGCACTGCTTTTCTCTCTCTGTCTCTCACTGTCTCTCTTTCTATATGTATATGAACTCATACATGTTTTTCATCTTTATGTTGTCCGTTTGGCTGTTGCTCTTGAAAATAGATTTTAATCCCAGTAAAGCCTATAAAAAGGGAAATGTAATCAAGTAATAATGATAATGATAACAATGAAGTTTTTGAATTCGATTCAAAAAGTATGATATATGCACATATAAAAACATATCGACCTTCAGGAGCTTAAACATGAAGTCATGCATGTTGCAAAACCCCCCCCAAAAAACCACTGGCTTTGTGACGACCCCATGCCAGCCAAAGACACTCTCTTTCCCCCTGTAAGCGAGCCTGTTGTCCTCGTGTGTACCGCTGCGCCCCCCTCCGTTCTGCTCACGTACTCCAGCTGCTTTCTCCGAAGGGGAAAGTCCATTTACTAATTACTGCTGATTGAGGAACCAAATCAAGCTTGTGTTCGCAAGCAGTTTAACAGTTGCTCCACAAACAAGCAAACAATCAAAATAGATAAATAAACAAATAGATAGATAAATACATAAATAAAGGGTGTCTGTGTCTGGCTGCCTGGGAGCATGTAGAGATAGACGCATGGTTTTGTCAACAAAACTCTTTAGTTAAATAAAATGAACACACTACACGCAACTTTGTGCACACTGATAAAATCTATCACTAGTTCGTTTTATGATTTTAGATTTTCAATCTCTGGCCTCTCCATTTTCTTGGTAGTTAATTTGCAGTTATGCATGGAAGAAGGATGGTGAAATGGCAAAACATTGGAGCATTATATTTAAAAACAATCTCGTATCTTTTCCGTTTTCTGTCGATGAGGGGTGGACGTGGCTGACGCACAAAAACAGCCATAGTAACAATATAATTTCAGGTCTTGCTCCGGCTCCCCAAGCTGGAGCTTGACGCATGACACATGGGGGAGGCGCGGCGAACTCACCCCCTATAAATTGCCAGCCCGCTCTCTTCCAGCTTCAGAGAGCGACAGCGCGGTTAGACCCCCTCACGTCACCAGACAGGATTTAAGAACATCTCTTGCCTCAGCACCATCGATCCCCGGGTGCAGCTGCTGCAATTATGATCAAGAAAATGTCACCACCCGAGAACGAGTTCGACATACCGGCCAAGAATTGCCACAGGATGGTGATTCTGGGCTCCACTAAAGTTGGGAAGACGGCCATCGTCTCTCGCTTTCTGAACGAGAGGTTTGACGACCAGTACACGCCGACTATTGAGGACTTTCACAGGAAATTCTACAGCATCAGGGGAGACGTTTACCAACTGGACATTTTGGACACATCTGGAAATCACCCCTTCCCTGCAATGAGGAGACTTTCAATTCTCACTGGTGAGTCAAGCTTCAAAACCTCTTCACTTCTATATCGTGCTGCTTTCTGCAGAGTTCACTGTCTTACTATTAAAATGTTATTATCTGGTTTTTAATCGCACCCTATCTTGTGTTTTACAGGAGATGTGTTCATCTTAGTGTTCAGCCTGGACAGCAGGGACTCCTTCCAGGAGGTGCAGAGGCTGAAGCGGCAGATTTACGAGACCAAGTCCTGCCTGCGAAACAAAACCAAGGAGAACGTGGACGTCCCGCTGGTCATCTGCGGCAACAAGTGTGACCGGGACTTCTATCGTGAGGTGCAGGAGGAAGAGATCGAACAGTTAGTCGGTGGAGACGAGCACTGCGCCTACTTCGAAATCTCGGCGAAGAAGAACACCAACGTGGACCAAATGTTTCAGACTCTCTTTACCATGGCCAAGTTGCCCAACGAGATGAGTCCCGACCGGCATTGCAAAGTTTCCCTGCAGTACTGCGAGGTTCTCCACAGAAAGTCCCTCAGAAGCAAGAAATGCAAAGACGGGAACGCATATGGAATTGTGGCGCCGTTTGCGCGGAGACCCAGCGTGCACAGTGACTTGATGTACATCAGGGAGAAAACTGTCGGGGGCAGCCAGGCCAAAGAGAAAGGCTGCATCATATGCTGACGGTTTTTAGAGACGTTCCCAAAGACTTTTCACAACTGAAAAAGAGGCCGTCCGTCCTGCGTACTGGGCTCATAACGCCCCCAAAAAACAGTCGATTTCGGCGCATGAGGCGATCCAGACTGGGTTGTGAGACACGGGGCAAGTGGCTCCACTCATAGGCCTGTCCCTTATGTAGTGATGCAGTAGATGCTCTTAAAAATGCTGTAAAATCTGCCTCTACATCAGCTTGTCAAGAGCGGCACTCGAGAGAAAAAAAATGTTTACATTTTGCTATTTTTTTTTTTCAAACTTGGTGGGACTTGAATGTTTGTTACGTCATGAACAAATGTTATAATGAATGTGTATTTATTATGTCTGTCAACTTTTTGCATAAAAGAGTAAATTTTAAAAAACGCTTGTTACTTTCATAGTCTGTCTCCCTCTTCTTTTTCCTTTCTAGCAAAACATTAAAAATAATATTACACTGTACGACCTAAAACGTACACTGTAATGCATTCATTAACAACAGGGTCCCTCTGCAGAATAATATTCTCCTTTACAAAAACCCCAAAACATCCCATGATGCCATAACTTGTCACTTCATAGGCAACTGTTGACAGGGGGCCCTGAAGACACTTCCCACTGTTTCAAACACTTTGATTTGGACTTAATTAATGTGGCTGTGAACAATTCATGTCCCCTGTTAGATGTACATGTACCCAGTGCTGAATAGTTGAATTCTCAATAACCCTTAATCCCATTTTGAAGCCAAAATCAATAAATGCAACCAGTGACCACTGAGCATGCCAACAGGCAAATTATGTCAGACGTGCTTAATTGACGAAGAAGGTCAAAAAGGCTTGAAACCAATTAGTTCTTGATCAACTTATTTTATTACATAATAGGTTTCAAGATAAGAAAAATGACACACTGAAAGACAACATTTACAAGACGTGCCACATAACCCTGTTTGCATTCTCCTAATGCAAAACAGGGACAGAGAGAGATCATTGTCTGATGCTCAAAAACAGCGTTCGCTGAGATGCAGATGATGGGGGGGGGGGGGGGTCTTTGATCATTTAAACGTCCATCTTGTGTGCTTGACTCCTACGTTTATCTGCTCCAGGGGTCAGGGTGCAGCTCAACGATGAGTCCTTCCTGCACCTTCACTGTGTCCGAGCGTCCTCTGTACAGCGCTGTAATCCGGGCCCTCAGTCTCACGATGCTTTGGGTACGTCGAACATGCACAGGCTTTTGTATTTCTGTAGCAGCTGGTTTTTGGTGCGGACCTGCTCCCGCAGCGTGGCCAGCTGCTGCTGCTGCTCCACCGGGCTGCTGTCTATCCCGGGCATGCCGGAGATCTGCTCCCGAGCCTCCTGGATCTTAGCCTTCAGTTTAGCCAGTTCTTGGTGGACGTCCTGGCTGTCTTTGTCCATGCTTAAAAAGTGAACACAAGGGTGAGTGGAAGAGCACACGCTATCCTTGACTACATTTTTTTTAAATTTGGACATTTTCAAGTGATTCTAACTGTAATGGCTAACGTTAGCTTCAGCTAACAAACCAACAAGCCACAGCCGCTCCAACAACACGACAGAACGAAGAAAAGCAAACAAGCTGCCGCGGAGCAGCGAACGCACGTTCAATGCCAACACTAGCCAGCCATCTTACCATTTGATAATATCATGAACTAAAGGCAGCAAAGAGCAATCGTCGCTCTCTTTCTCGGGCTTCGGCTGAGACACCGCCATCACGAGCTTGCTCCTCGGCGCAGATAGATTACGTCATGCTACTGGTGCTGACGTCAATACACGGGGCGCGTCACCACATTAATAAGTAAATAGATAAATGAACAGTTAAATTATTTTTTTCACTTGAAGAGTACATTTGAAAAACTGAATGATGAAGTTTTTAACGACTATAATGTATTATGGCAATATATTTTGAGAAAGCCTAATATATTTTTATAACCGCAATGTTTTAGATATCCTTCCATTTGTATTAGACTAAAAGAATTATCTTTTGAATGAAATTCCTGATAGCCTATTTTCCCCCAGAAATAGGCCACAGACAAGCTATTAATATACACAACCAATAAACCTGACCTGCAATAGGTGGGAATAAATGCTTCATATCCCACTACTTAGCAACCATAAGCATCTATACCTAAGTTCATCCTCCTGTGTCTACAAGTGCGACACAATACATGGCATACATGTAGAGTGAAACATGGCAACCTGTGTAAATATTAGTAGGCATGATAGCACAAATATCCATAATGGACCGCAGCGAGTCACGCTAAACATCTATTCTATAGATAAGTGAAGAGTTGTATTCAGGTCATGTATTTTTATCTGGGTATCCCTCTTACTTGTCTACACACATGGCTGCCTCATGTTGAAATTAGATTAATGATACATAATAAAAGGGGAAACCTGACAAGCTATGTACAGAGCATCCACACACTGTACTTCTGAGTGGCAGCCTACTGCCTCTGCAGTAGCGTATGTATCTTTCGGTATAATCATGATGCAAATATGAAAGGAAACAATGAAGCTCGTCTAGTCCATCTATTTCTTCCACTTCACTGACCCATTAAACTTTGATATTAGGCCTCTATCACTCAAGTCTTCATCCTCTTAATGCCAGTCAAAAACCTCTTTAGCCTGCGACTTAAATCTTACAATAGGTTCATTTAGTGTTTAACTACTGATAAGTCAGAGTGAGTTAATATTGGTATTGGCCAAAATTCAGTGTAGTATTTGTTGAGTGGTTTATCATCCTTCTGCAAATGGAGGGACACCTACAGTGAACAGCATCACAGATTACATACTGTGTTTATGATGTGGTTAATTAATCTGTATCAGTAGCAGAGGTTGATTGTCTCCGAAAACACAAGACCACATAGCAGGTTTCCAGGTCCAGTTGTTGACATGTTATGGGTTTTTCTCTTAAGGGATTTTAATTTTATCTGCTGATCTAAACCTCACTGACCTATATATTTTCACAGCTATTTGTTCTCATCAAAAGGATAGATTCAGCAGTTGATCCCCTCTGCGTCTCTCTCTCTCTCTCTCACGCACACACACAAGTACACACACCTGGTAAACACTGTAGGGACAAATTCTCATTAGCCACCACAGCAGAGTCCACCACCGTGACACCACTAGCAAAGACCTAATTAAGAGTAGCTTTATTGAGATTTCACCAAGCGTTATCTTATTGAATTTTTTATTTTTTTGGTTACACCTCCAGCTGAATGGTAGTTTTGATGACCTTAGCTGATGCTTAAACAACCATTCATCGCTTACACTACCTGAGTGTAACATATGGCTGAAACTTAAACAGTTAGTATCCTACATGTGACCCAGATCTGAGTTTGTGGGGCATTATGTAGGCCCAAGTGTTTTCCCATTTGGGTCATGGGGAAGGCTCTGACACCTCACATTTATGAGCTCTGAAAAGTGGGTCACATATTTTCCTTGAATAACATTCACATAAGAAATTGTATTAGAACATAACATCTGTGTCACAGAGTAAAATGATGTGTCTGTCAATAATGAAGGTAGTAAAGTTTCCTGTTCAGGTGAGATAAGTACCAGATTAGTATGTGCACATGAGTTTGTTTCATGAGACATTTTTCATTGTGACTTTTGTTTCATCTTGACGCACTTTCGAGTTACTTTGACCCATTTACAGCTGGGGAAGTGGCCACAAGACAGGAAGAGCCTTGTTACCTCACCATCATGTTGGTCAGAATCACTGATATCTCTTTGACTGATTTATTATGTGTTGTGCCTTTGACCGTTTTAAAGAGAAGTTCATTGCTATTGCACAAATAAAAAGAAAACAACAGAACCTTATTTTCTTTATGCTTGGATAGAAAATGAAATATGCTGCTGTAATATCTTATATCGGGATTGCAAATAATGTCAATATTAATATATTATAAATATACAAATTAAAATATAAAATATTACACATTTTAGTGCCATGTTATTTCTTTAATTATTATATGTCTGTGTGTTTCAGTGTATGGGTGTGTGCCAATGTACTCATGTGTATATATATGTATATATATAGGATTTAACTGAATTTTTAAGTGTCTCCTTGTTGCAGTGGATTTGCAAACAAGAAAAAAATCACTGAAAGGCCTAAAATATAGTCATCGTTTAGAGGTTTTACTGACATCACCAACTGTCTTCTAATGATGTGAATTAATTTTGTTTTCACTGTAATCTCTCTATGAAATATAATCTGGTCCAAAAGGATAGCAATATGAAAGGCTGAATGACAATGAAATTCATATTTTGAATTTATTTAATATTTATGTCCTCATCTAGTTTTACATGTTAAAGTAAACTTGCCATTTACTTGTCACCACAGTAGAGCCTTTTTCCATTAAACTTGTCAATTTTGATTTCTTCATGATACATAAATTAGAAGAAAAATGGTAATCATATAAGCATATTCAAAGGCAAATACATATGGGTTTAATAAGCATAAAAAATTTACTGATGTTCATTGTCCTTCTACAGTGTTATGGTAAGCCATTTACAAACATATGCAAAGTAGACTAGTATAATTTATTTTAAGTAACTGTCTACAGATTTGTTCTTCAGATTTTAAGAAAATTTATGCAAAGCACCTGCCATGTCGTGGGAAATATTCCTATGAATTAAAAACATCACACGAATGTCAAGCAGGAGCAAAATCAGTGAGAAAGGTCAATGGTGCAGAAATGTCGAAATGCTGGCTCCTAAACGATATTCCCATGTAAGAACTTCAGAGGTAAAATACTTGCATCTTTTGAGAAAAGGCCTCATATGTAGCTCAGAGTAAACTAATGCTTTATGACTGACTAGGGAGTTCAAGATATCTTTTTGGCTTGGGTTACTTCCGAACATATTAAGTTGAACCCCTCTGTAGCACTCCCCAAGTGCCTGGCCTTACCCCTCCCAGCCTCTGTGATGACGTGAGAGGGCTGCTGACAGCTTCCAGTGAATGTGTCACCCCCCTGCATCTCTGGCAGAGAGCTGGCAGGATGCAGATGTCCTGCCTGATGATCTGCAGTCGAATCATAGCTTGCGTCTTCTGTCAGTCACTGAAGCTGCAAAGTCATTCAAAATGAGATTTTTCCAAGACCAAGCTTTATTAATGAAATTCTAATCAAACCTGATAAATACTGAGAATTAAGGACAGTTCCCATGAGGTTGCCTGCACAAAACAATAGTATCATTTGACAGGGAATTTTCCCATCATGTGTCCAGAGAAGTTTCTTGGAAAAAAAGGAACTTTCATCAACTGTCTTTATAAGTCAAAAACAGAAAGTAGCAGTATGTCAGCTGCTGATCATAGTTCATTCCAAAGTCACATTTAATCGAATAAACATTGCTTCCTGGTCATGCGTAGTTGTGGGTCAATTGGTCATGAAATCCTCTGTGTAGGGAAGATGGAGTCAAGAGTCACAACCAGATCCACTGTCCTAAACAGTCTTCCTTGTGCTTATAGTTGACCTGCACTCTGTGCAGATGACATCATCCTACATGCACCTTATGCCATCAATTTGTTCAACTGAGGAAGCCTCTGGGTGGGAAATTTCTGCCAGTTTTACCATATTTGTTAAAAAGTGAAGGTTTGACTATACATAAAAAATAGTAAATTCATTATTAAAATACTTCATGCAAAACTGAGTGATTAGATGTGATTCACTTTACTATAAATTGCTAGATTATTATCCTAGAATTGACTCATACTCATTAGTGTCTGTTAGGACACTCAGATTTCCTAGGAGGCTGACGCTCAATTCCACGGAGCCTTGCTAATCTCCTGGTTTTCTACGGGTCTCTTTGGTGCTCTAATTGAATTACATCTGGTGTTATTGCTGCAAAGGAGTCATGCATGCTTTAAACAAACAGTGTAGTTACTGCCTGTTCAAATCAATCAGTAAAGCAATGGAGGCAAAAGGCTATGACCGTTTGTAAGATGAGCACTTAATTTGTCTATGTGAATATGTGTGCTTGCATAGGACAAGAAAAAAAATCCATTCCAGATTAGCGACACTGGTATGATTGTTAAATGCCACAAATCTTTATTTATAAACCAGTTTTACTGTTTTATTTGTGGACTTGTATTATTGAGCATTCTAATTTATAGTATGAATCTTAATTCTACAATCCCCAGAATATTGAGAAAAGTAATTTTGATATGATTTTCCTGAGCGCCATGGTGATTATTATATCCAGCTGTGAACTGATTCTATGGAATACACGATAAAATGGGAACATGCTGCTTCCTGGTTAGGAGGATGTTGTTTGTGAGATATCTACCAGTTAGTAGAAAGAAAATACCATGCTAGATTTCTCCATTCAGGCAGTGATAAACAGAATAATCTTAGATACATTCATTCTACTGTCAAGACAGCAGCTGACTGACGATTAAAACAGACAAGTTGGGACTGTCTCTCTGCCATGCATGGACAGGTGACCTTACCAATCAGAAATCTCTAGTAAAGCTTCAAGGTATGTTAGGATAAAAATAATGGACATGCATTGTGTTTTCAATCCATCACTGTCTAACTCATGATTTTATTATACTTTACAGTTGACACAGCAGCTATCATTCATTTGCACAGAAAAAAATGTTTGAGGATAGACAGAATAGAGAAATTATTAAACTAAGTTCAGTGGAGACTTCTTTTTGTTGTTTCTATTATAACTATGAAAGTTTCTCATAATGGAAACTGTTCAGATAAGTACACTTACACTGCCCCCAAGTGAAAAAACCAAGGAAGTAACAGAATATATTCCATGAACAAGGCCATACAGCATTTGCCTTTTCTTCTTTGTGAGGCAATCCTAAAAGCAACATTTAGGGCTGTAAATCATGCTAGCCAGACCCAGAAACCTGGAAATCAGCCTTTTATTCAGAATATGCAATGGTGGTAATTCATATTAAATTGTGATGGAGCAGGGCTCCACCTGACAAGAAAATCAACAATAAAATCAAGCTGGCTGGTAGCTCAAGGTTATCATCTGAGGTGCAGATTTAAGTCCATTATAACTATCTCCACCACTTTTCCCACCACCAGCCAAAGATGAATATGAAGAGACCCCTGGGAACAGTGGTCCCATGTTTCATAATACTTTGGCCTGTTACCACGAGTCCAGTTCCCCCCATAGCCAAATTGACATTACCACTTAAATGCAGCACCCATTTCACCCCTTAACACTTTTGTGAGCTTGATGGAATCCAACAGCAAGGCTTTGTTATATAATTTCTCATTTATTATTATGTCCTATAATGTATTTATTCTGATTCATCTGCTACATCATCACACAGATTTAGATTTGTTTCAGATCCCAGAAGAGAAATATGTGAGGTCCTTATGGTCAGAGACATGGGCCCTGATGTCAATGTTATGTTTTCTAACATCTATGTTATAGTAAATTCATGGAGTCAAGTTGACTTCAAAGTAGTGTTGTATGCTTTGTCCGTTTCTTCATACACACACCATATAACCACTAGATGGTAGGCTTTCATTGATGATACAAAAGATTTGAACCTTTACTAATTCCACCTCCTAATAAGTACGGGAGATTTTCAACATAAAACATGTCCTGTGTACTCTTTGGATGCCAGATGCTCAGCTAAACTGCAATAATAAATTGATAGCTCTGCATATGTGACGAGTGATAAAAAATACTTGCATCTACGAGACAGAGGAGAATCATCATATAAACATATAAAAATAACAACAATAACTGACACGCGTTAAAGGCAATAACACATGGGTTCCTGTCGACAGTACGTGTATTTACGGGGGAAAAAAGCTTTGCACCATTCAGAATAACGCGTTTGTACATTTTTGGATCGGTTATATATTACAGACAAGCCTGAACGGGAGGTGTTTTTGTTGAGGTGGCGTCACAGATGCATCCCGTGGTTGATATCCAAAATTCACCCATGCGGAACACGCTGGGTCCCAAACCAAGCGCACTCAACGTGCTCTAAAGTCAACGTGGTGACGTAACCTCTTTGTGTTGGCAAATCACGATGTACGCTGGGCGGGCATTGTGAAGCTGTAGATGAGTGTTAGCAGGCTAACTAGAGAAAGAAAGCTAACTAATCGTGAGAGTAGAAGTGCAGCTAACGTTAAAGGAAAAGGCAACTGTCACTACAGCAAAGGGAACAGAATTTTTCGTGAAGTTGTATTTCTCTTAGATGACTACATGAGCCGATTTGTAGCTAGTTAATCAAAGACCGTGTTTGTCAGATGCCCGAGGAGCATTTTGGATACTACATCGATTGTCCCATTTCCAAACGGAAACCATTTCTGGACAGACAGTTCGGTGCTAGCTAGTTAGCTAAGTGAATCAACCAGGAGACTTTTCATTGTCACCTAAAAACCCAGACTGAATGTTTTGTCTGTCATGAGTCCGGCCGGGTGCTCCCATGTGAACGGTTATAAGGTGGATAATTGGAAACAAAATCTTCGGGTCATATACCAATGCTTTGTTTGGAGTGGTACTGCTGAGACCAGGAGACGCAAGGTAAAAACACAGGAACTGCAACGTTAGCTTTAGAAACAAAAGTAAAATTATTTTAATGTGGCACACACAGACACGCAACTGGGGTGCAAATGATGTCCCACACGAAGCACAAGCACTGAACGGGCTTGAACAAAATTGTGGTCTTGCTGAAACTACTCTTGCAGCAGCAATGTTGCTACAAGTAGGGTTAGCCAGCTAGGTTATCACCGGTAAATTAGCTAGCAGGACTCTGCTTGGCAAACTGCGGATACTTTGCAATTTGAATTGCAACCTTTAATTTGTCTCTAGTAGCTACACTGATTTTTATTCGAGCTTTCCGTCGTGTGCCAGTCGGTTGGGTTAGCTCGGGCAGATGCTTGAATAGTTAGCTTGATGGCTAAAGTTGGGTTTGAGGAGAGTTGTGGTCATGGGCTAACGTTACCACACCAAATGCACCTATTGTGTGTCTTCACACGCACACCGTGGGTCGACAGATTAGCGGGTCGCTCCTTGGCATCCCGGGTCAGTGTTGTTTTTTCTTCTGCACTGGTCGTTCACTCAGGAGTTTTGACGCTGGGACGCCAACTCGTTACTTTATTGTCAATTTCTTTTTTAGCTCATCCCACACCTGCTCGGCCTACATAGCTCCGAATAGCTCTGTACAGTGTGAGGTCATCACTGGACTGTGTTGCAGTTTCCCTCACTTTCCCCATCCTCTCGCTTCCTGTTTGTCAAATCGAACTTATTTTTAAAAATGTTTTATGCCATAGAAGCTTCAATTTCACTATGGAGTAGCAGCAATATGTCGGTTGCTTGATTGTTATCACAAGAAATCCATGCTTCTGTTATATATGTCACACATTTTTATGTCGTTGTGCTGAAATAGGTGCGTCAGAGTGATGCAGGATGGACAGAGATGGTGAGTTGATGCTTATTCCCTCCTCATCTTCACTGACATACCGTAGGTAGTTCAGATGAATAAGAGCTGGCTTGCTTCTTCCCCTCTCGCTCACCTACCTGTGTGTCTCGGTGCCTTTTCATTTAATGGACTGAATTTTAGATGTAAGGCTATGTAGCGGAAGAAGTCAGACCCATCCTTTTTATCTTCTGTGATAACACTGCTACAGCCCGTAGGACGACCTGCTGGGAGGGTACACTGTGAACAGAACAACCAAAAAAAAGCATAATCCTGGTACATTGCAGGCACATCAAAGCAAACAGTTTGAGCATAATGGTCAGTGACCCTCTACCCTTTATGCAGTGTTTTAGTGAAATACGACAGTTAGTGCACAGTCATTTTATTTTTACATCCTGAAGTACAACAGAATCTTAATGTACTAGAGATTGTCTGAAAATGTATGAGACATCCCTAACAGATTGTCAAACAATGTAACGGGTGACACCACAACACTATCTGCAACATTTGTTTCGACTGTCGCACAACCCTAACCCTCTCACACACTCACTCAGGAGCTCAGCCAGTCTGTCACGGATGCCTTCTAATGCTCACTTCATATTGATTCGCAATGTTCTGCCCAGCCTCCTTGGTATGTTAAGCCGTTGCAAACCTGACCTGTCGTTTTCTTTTGGAGAGAACCACGCCTGTGTCAGGTTTGAAAGCCTCACTGCCTCAGCGCCACCGCTGCCACCCCCCCCCCGCACCACTACACGTCTTCCCTGACCAGCAGCTGCCACCTTTCGCCTTAGATTTAGCTCTGACGAAGGTCTGTCATGTCTCTGCTATGCTTAGACAGTAACGGTATGCGAGGGGTTCGGGGGAAATTCCTCTTCCCTGTTTTGCCGCCATGCCCTGTACTCGGTGGCACGCTGCATCAGTCCTGCAGGCTTGGAGCCCACTAGCTGTAAAAGTCCTCAAGGTTAGATGGCATTCAAAGACTGACTTTCAAGGTTTACATTGAAAGTGTTCGGGCTCCGTTTCCGTGAGAAGTTTTCTGAAGCCGCCATTTGTAGTTTCACACTGGGTTGCCTTGTATTTTAATGCTCCATCAGTCCATGCCATCTGTTGATGTGCTTTTTTCTTCTAGGCCTTGCTAGCATTGTGTCACTGAAAATGGAAATTGTAAATCTTCACTGTTTCTAATAGTGAAATTTCACAAATATAATAAATATTTTTAGTTATATATTTGGCTGCAATGCAAGTAAAAAGAGAAGGCCAACCCCTTTGTTTTTATTTGTCCTGTTATGAATGTAGCTACACATATTTTTCTCCTTTATCTTTCCTTTGAAATATGTTACTCGGCAGAGGACACTTACATGCAGTTTTGCTTATTAGAGCCATTCTTTTAGCTTTGCATATGATTTTTTTTTAAAATGTGTAGCAGCTGTCCAACATCTGTTAAGATGTGTACGTAGTGGTTCTGCTCTGCCCATCTGTATCCAGACGCTGATGGTCCGGGTGATTGATGCAGAGAAAAAAAAAGAGGTAATGGGGGCTCCCAACGGCCTAATTGCCCTCCAGGATGTCTACGGTATATGGGAGTAGGAGTCTTGCGCCTCATACCCTCTTCCCTGAGCTTCTTTACCACCTAACTAATCTGACGTGCTCTGGTGTAGCGCTGCTCCGGTGGTGCGCATGCGGTGTATTCTCATAATGCGGGATGAGGCAGTCTTGGTTGTTCAGCTTCGATTCGCGGCTTAGCTGGCCAAGACTTCTTTAACATCACATCCTATTATCTTAACATTGTGGAACAGATATTGGAAAAAAAAATCCCGCCTTTTGTCCTTGATATGTTGAATAGATGACAGTTTCATAGAGGTGTACTTCAAGGGTTAGTATGGTTGACAAGAAGATTATCACCGCACTGCTTGCTGCATATTCGTCTTTCATAGTGCAGTAGTGGCACAAACAGGGGAAGCACTGAAGTGAAGAGGCACCTTCTGCATAGAGGGAAGCTGAAAGACATCGCCATTCAATGACGGGGCGGGGGTAGAAGAGATGCAATTTGACATTATATTCAGGCCTACTTTCATTAGCTAATGCCTTTTAACCGGAATGGCTGTTTTTCACCGCCTCTTTTTATTTCTCCCCTCACGTCTTTCTTTCCTTTTCTGTTGTCTGTCCTCAGCAGCCACCCTGCGAGCTGTCATCCTCTCCACCTCAAGCTAAAATCAATTCCCAGGCTTTTTGCAGGAACATTGGTGGAAAATTTGTCACCTGCTCTGCATGCACAATCTAAAACCCACGTGGTATCGTAGCCACATTTTTCCAGAGATGATGCTGCGGCCCAGCGCGGCTTGGGATCTCTTTATCTTTTATTCTGAGACATTAGGATAGTAATTCGTTTGGCAGATTAGTCTTTGATGAAATGCCCCATGAAATGCACACGAGCGTCAACCATAAATTATGGGTATAAGGCGGTGACAAATTTGATAATGTTGTGGATTCCTTCAGGTCTTTTGTGTCAGCACGTCTTAATTGTCTTCTGGGCCCAAACACAAACTATACCTTAATCATTCTGTAATTGTATGTGACACAAATGCTCTACGGAGACAACAATTAAATGCAAATTGAGCAGTGTGTTAAAGATGTCCCACGAAGGGAGGTGGCGGACGTAAACAAGTATGTGATAGTGTTTTCCCTCCGGTGCTAATGGACGTTAAATCTATTGTAAGAACTCTTACATGTTCTCCCTTTGCTCCTCCGTGCTTCATCATATGCTGTTCTGGATCACGTGTGGGGCACGTCGAGGGCTGAGAGCCGGTAGAAAGGCTCTGATTGGCCACGCCGCATAGCCCGAGGAGCTACACCCGACATAAACAGTCAGGTTGTGCCACATCACAGAAATTTGCCTTTACTTCAGCAGAGGAAGTATTTTTTCTGATCCACTTCCTATTCCATCTTACTGGATCCTCACTTTGACTCCCGTCGACTCATCTGTTGTTGCTCTGTACATTTAGTGAGTTAGGTGAGTGATGTTTTGAGTGGGGCACACGAGCCTCACTTTGATTTTTGTCTGAGCAGATTTCTGATGTTTCCCCTTTTTAATTGAGATTCATGATCCACCAGATTTCCAACTGCCATTTGAGCACATTTGCACAGGGGAGTATGTCTGCGCGGCTCGTAGATAGAAATCTGCCATTGCTTTAAACAGCTGAATTTGTTCCCCTTCAAGGCCCCTACTTCGGGCATATTCATAATTCATATTTTGTGAATGGTTGTGTCGCTGGAGGGATGGTGTGAATATTCATTAAGGTCATTGATATTTATTTTGTGCGCTGCTCCATTCCAGTAGGATGGACGGGATTTAATATCTGTAAGAGAAGGTTCCGTGTCTTGTAAAACACGACTACCATGGAGGAATCCGCCATACAATTAAACCAGAGCTATTATCTTAGGATGAGGGGAAATTGGATGAGATGAAAGCAGGGTGGGTGGGGTTGGCGGCATTTCACAGCCGTAACCGCTTTGAAGCATTCGCTGTCACGTTGATTAAAGGGGTAAGGGTCGTGATTAGAGAGCTGACTGAACTCAACTTTTTTTTTTTTTAATCTTCTGGTTTTGATAAATCATATATGATCAGAGGAACCATAACACCCCATCCCACCCCCTTTCCCACAAGTTCAAACACTCTCTCTGCTTCTGATGATAGAAGATGAGAGAGAAATCATTTCCTAGGTAGTTCTGAGAATATCAGAGATAGGTAAACTGATATGTTTCCAAGGATGACACATACACTTCCTTCCGTCACTCCTTTTCTCCCACTTCACACACACACACACACACACACACACACACACACACAAACACAATGCACCGCCCATTTCAAGTGAGCGCCCGATTCCCGTGCTGTGAGTAGAGCTCTTTGTCAGATCAGTCTCCATCACATCACAGGCCGGCTCCCTGACTCATCCGCATATGTTTGTAGCATCAGGATCTGTTCTTCATAGCCCTCAGTCGTTCCCCTTCTGCTCTCACTCCCACAACTCTTCTTCCTCCTTTTGCTTGCTTTCGCTTTTTTTTCTATTCGCAAGTCTAGTTTAGCCCACCGCTCTCTCTGCCTTTTGATTATCCCACTACGTTTGTGCAAAAAAAAAAACCTTCAAAAAAACATTGTTTAACTCGCTGTAATTATAATACTGTAGTTGCCACAGCTTAAGATGTATGGACTGGATTGTCAAAACTGCACACTAAAATATCATTTCCTGCACGCGGAGGTTTGCATCTGAATTCCTTAATCCTGTGAGATGTATAGCCAAGCCTCTAATCCTCTCACGTCCCCCCTCCTTTTCCCCCCACCCCGCCACCTCACACACGGCACTCAGTATAGGTTTGGTGATGCCCGCCGCCAGTTTTTGGCCCTCAGTCAGCCCAGTTTCTTCCATCTCTGCGCATTTTCTGTCACTCCCGGGGTTCTGTGTAATGTGGCTTTTGGTCTGTCTGTCCCCGCGGCTATGGCTCAGTGACTCAGACAAAACAAATGGCATGAGGTCTGCAGCCTCCTACCAGAGTAATCGTGGGCCTGGCGTGTCACCTTGTGGTGTCCCTTTCGCACGCCCGTCGCCTCCGAGCTTCTGACTGCAGATACGCTGGGTGTGTTCTGTCCCCGTGCCTTCCACCCTCGCTGTTCATTTTCGGATCAGAGATCCAAAAGGGACAGTCAGTGACTGGGAGCTCGGTTCCCTAACCTTCCGCTAGGGAGCAATCCCAAATAAATATATATGCAACGTTGACATGTGGATGGGCGGGGTGCTGCATGAGGCTGTTACTTGGAGAGAGAGAGAGGATGGTAAAGGGGAAAAAAAATGGCATTTTATTTTGGGGTGGTGTTACTTGCTTAATGCAGTATGTATAATGACCATGTGAGCTTATTAGGGCCCGTGGAGGTTTGCGTTTGAATGCGCTCATCTCCTCGCCCAGACTCAAATCCCAGCCGCCCCGCCTCCGACAGGTTCCCTTTGAACGAGCCCTTCCATCTCTCCCTCCCGCTGCCCGCTTCTCCTCCTTGCCGCCCCTTCGCCCAGAAATGGTGGTTCTCTTTCGACTGTCCAAACGCCTCTGGGAAGGCATCACTGCCACAAAGCATGCTGGTCGTGGCCCGGGCCAGCCAATGAGGCTGACGTCCAGCCCTCCCCTAGTACCACCATCTGGCTAATGAGCTGTCAGTCACCCTCCAGGGGCCGGCCAAACCCAAAACCAAGAGGCAATCAATCTCTTCGAGTGTGGACACTCAATTATTCCCCATTGTTAAAACCTTGAAGCCCAGTGACAACTTTTCTTGGGACGAGGCGTTTTGTTTGGAAGTGGTTCTCCGTCTTTGTGAAAAATGGCGAAGACCCTCGCGGGATAATTTATTTCTTAGGTGTACTCACTCTTGAAAATGCCGTAGTGCACTAATAGACTCTATTCTGTAGGTACTGTTTATAGATTTTCCGGTTCAAGGCTTTGTGCAACCTGATTTGGGCCATGGAGGGGAAAAAAGAGGTAATCAACATGTGATGTGATGAGATTTAAGTCCATGGGGAGCAGTCGAAGGCTGTGTGTGTGTGTGTGTGTGTGTGTGTGTGTGTGTGTGTGTGCGCGCGTGCGTGCTCTTTTCAGTGGAACGGCGTGGTGGTTTGACAAACGATCACGCCGCCTTTTGTTGAGATCAAGCTGGACTGTCAGCCATCTGCGCAGACAAACAAAAACACACACAATCCATCTGCATGATCTACCTCCGCTGCTTGTGCCTTTTTTTTTCTTTTTCATTTTTTTTGCATTTTTACCGTACCTTTTGTGAGTAGAAACCCAAGTCCTTTTTTCCCCCCTCTACACCATCTGATCTCTGGAAATGAACAAACAAGTCTACTTCTCCCTAATCGAGTAATCCTAATTGCATTCACACACGCTCGCCTGTATAGATCCACATGCTGCAAACGCCGCTTTATCACAACGACCGACACAACATGTGCAAACATCCCCTGCCAAGGAGCTGGCCTCCATATAGGCTGGGGGGGGGTTTAGCTATAATGTCGTCACAGCGGTGTGGGACAGTATAAGGCCAAACGCCGCATAACTCGGATTCATTTTAATGAGGTGGGAATACATTCTCACAGAAGGACCACGAAGCGTGTCATTGTCAGGAGGGGTTGCAGCACGCTGCTGGGGTACGGAAGTGAAAGGAGAATAGAATAAGATTTATTTTGCCCGTGTGTATGTGTGTGTGTGTCTCTGGGGCTGTTTATCGAGACTGCATATTGCAGGCCCGGCATTGTCGTGTGGAGACGGTGGGGATGGAGGGGGGGGTTGGGTAACAACATCATCCTGCCAAGGCACTGACAGGCTGCAGCCCCACGGGTCAGTCTGCGGCACGGTTCTGGAGCGTCACCATCGGTCTCCTTCTGCAGCCTCCCTGGACTCGTTCATATTAAATATGGAATCAGGGAGGACTGTACGTTTGCGTGTCCTCGGACCCGCAGCAAATGCAGAACATTGCTCGTGTGTAACGATCGTTTGCGCGTTAATGCATATTTGCGGTTTGCAGCGCGCGTTTTCGTTTGCTCGCTTTTGCACGTTGAGCGGCGCGCAGGCCTATCGAGCGCGAGGCGGCGCGGTGAGTCACCGCTCTCAGATAGCCGCGCGTATTGACTCCCTCTCCCCTCCCCGGTCCGTTCCATGCAGCAGCAGGAGCGTGCTCAGTGGAGCCAGACCTTTGTCCACACATCATAATCGCCCCCACCTCGTTACAGTTCATCACGTTACCGTCTCCTTTTGAATATGCGAACGCGTCAGCCAAAAACGCTGATGGAGGGAATAACGCGGGAGGAGAAGCTGCGCGCGAGGCGCGGCTGTTGCTTCACTTGTACGTGCATGCGTGCGGCTCGCGCTAAAACACACGTGGGTTTCAGTTTTTCCACCGGGGTCGTCGTTAGGCGACTGCTCACAGCCTCAGTGGACCCGCGGGGCGTGTAACGCTACCTGATGTTCACGCTGAAGATGTATTGGAGATCTATTTGTCCGGCTAATGCCTTTCTGCATATGTTCTTCCATCAATCAGCAGCTTATGTACATTAGCGGTCGGGGGGGTCCATTCCCCCAGGCATGAAGCCCCGGCCTAACTGGCCTCAAAGCGCGCATTCCGAATGACAGACGCAGCCTGGCGCAGCGCGGGCGCGGGCCTGCTACCTGTCCGACACTTGTTCCCAGTCATCCGAGTGAGCGGCTGATCAATAGCTGATCTAATAGAACACTAAAAGCCCTGGGCGCACAGAGACGCAGGACTGCTGACAGTGAGGAACAGACAGCATGTGAACCGCGGGGCGCTGGAGTAGAGATAGATTGTATGCTGAAGGGGTGAGGAGGAGGGCAAGGCGTGGCATCGGCAGGCCTACTTGTTTTTGTATTGGTGTCCACCTGCAAAGGGGGGGAGGGGTTAATAGAATCACTGCTTGGCTTAGAGAGGCAACTAAAAACTTATAGGATTCCAGATGAACTCACCTTTTTTTTTTAACCTCTCAAAACAAATTCTATTTCATTCTCCAGCCTCTCTTTTTTTTTTTTTTTTTACTCGTCTGTGCTCCTCCGTTTTCTTTGGATGTTAGCGAGACGAGCTCCGCCCTTAAAACTTTAAAGCGTCCGCTGCAGATGTCAGTCTCGATCTGGGTTTTGTAGTCAGCTGAAAAGATCCCCCTCCCTGCTCCGGTGCTGCCCGTTCTCTGGTTTACAGCTGACCGGCTAACACACCAATTTGAGTAAAAATGTAGCTTAGTCTTCTGCAACCGTCAATATCCCCCACTAAAGTGATGTCATCACAATATAGCGCATATGTCTGCAGCAGCGTACAGGAGAGCATGTGTCTGGTGTTTTCAAGTAACCCCCCCCCCAGGATGCAAGCACATGAACAAGTGCATATAGAATCACTGCCTCTCATCATCTGGTCCTTACAAATAGAGCTCTGCATGGGCCTGTAATTTCAATCTTGCAACCACCTGCTTGCGCAGAATTTCTGATCGTTTCCGTCCACTCCAGACGATGAGCCATCCCAGGTCTGCTTCAGATTCGTATTTTAACAAAAACTCTTTTTTTTTTCCTTTTGTGCTTACAATCCATCTGGCCTCTCCCCGTAAGGCACGTGAGACTAATCTCATCTGCTTGTTAGACCGTCTTTCAAAATGAAGCGTCGTTAAATATTGTTCTGAGCGAAAGCCCCAAAAAAACCCCCCAAAGAAACATCTTAAGCTTCAGGCAATAGAAACCAATATTTGCTTTAAACATCATGAATTGTTTAATTTTTTTGTTGCCTCTGATAGCAAGAGATGCCAGATGTGGTAACGCTGTGATTGGAAGCCGCCGTGTTATTTGTGTTGATATTTACAATACGCAGAAGGAGAGTGAGCACTGGAAAAAGACCTTTGGCGGGTCAGCTTATGGGAACACAGAGCATCCATACATGGAGTATGCAGTATACTGCAAATACTTTCGAGCTGGCTCTTGTGGGATCCCAAGCGACGCCTCGCGATAAAGCTGCCGTAAAACGCTGCGGCCCTGGATGTTGGGGTTTTTTTTTTTAGTCATTCTGCGAGCTTTCGGGTGTGATAGATGGGTTTCTGTCTCACGTGTCACCCGGAGAGAAGGAAGCGAAACCGACCGGCACAATAAGCTTACATTTTTTTTTTTTTTGCGCAGGTGGTGTCGGGTTATGCCATTGTGTGGCTTGTTAGGAGACAATATGGCGCGGGTCCGCTGGGTTCATGCCCAGGAGCTTGAGTGATGTAGGAGTGAACCCCACGAGCGAGTTGAAAAGCTGGTAAATCTCTCCAGCCAAGAGTTGCTTTCCGATTTTGCGCCCCTCTCCACCTTTGCTTTGCCCCCCCGTTGCAGCAGGTCTGCCCTCCAAACTTGGACTGGATCGTCGTCTTCCTCTCCCTCGCTCCCTTCCGTTGGCGCGCCAGCAACTTTCTGGCCGCACTGTTCGGGGGGGTCGGTGCAGTCGAGGGCCCCCACGGCGATGGGACGTGCGTTTGCAAGGCTGCATCTTAGCAGATGAACTGCCTTGTGTGGGGTTCAGAAGCGAAGTACAATCAAGTGCTTCAGAGCCCCCCCCCCAAGCAGCAGAGCAGCTGTCGAGGATCTCTGTTCTCATATGGTCTGTCACGTTTGTCGGACGGATTCAACTCCACTGCGATTCAAGTCTTCTGCTTCAGCAGCCCGCCGTCATCAAAGCGGACAGCCATTAGAGCCTGCGCGTCTGTGTGGAGTGATTGGGCTCGCGTGCGTTGGATGTAAGGGCCCCTTGGACAGCTCGCGGCTCTCGCGATGCAGCCATCAAGACTCGTACGCGCGCCTGTGCTCTCGCGGCGTCTGTATCACATTTCTCTCCCAGACTTTTGTGACGGCGCTTCACCGCGCCCACGCTCGCAGACGACGCTTCGTTCGGCTCATCTTTCCCCTCCCCGATGTTGCTATGTTCTCAAAGTTGGGTGCTCCTGCTGGACTTCTCAGGACTACCCTTTGTCCACACGTTGGGGCCCTAACTCCTGTGCAGCCGTCTATCTTATTTTTTTACACATTTCCTGAAGACGTCGAGCATCCTAATGCGCAATTTCTCCGGTCACCTCTGAGTGCTGTAGTCAAACCGCACACACACACACACACACACACACACACACACACACACACACACTCCAGCCGCCGCCAGTGTGTGCGTCAGTCATCTCCGGCTTGCCTTCTCCAGTGCGCCTGCCAAGCATTAAATCTCATCATGCCCTGCATGTGTTGGAGGGTGAAAGACTCATAATAGAAATATGTTGTGATTCAGCTGCACTGGATTTGTCAGCAGGCCCCAGATATCTTCAGACTTTCTTCATATCAGGGTTATTCACGCGCGGTGTCCTCGAAAGTGTTCGCGCGACTGACTTGGAAGATACAAATCTACCTCAGCTGGCAGGGCCTCCCACCATGTCTTGCCTGTAGCAGCGGGTTTTCTTACCATAACTGATTTCTCCCCTCTTCGTCTCCACACCCAACCCCCCGGTCCACCCTTCGCTATTTTCTCTCCAGGCCAAGTCGTGCATCTGTCACATGTGTGGCGCCCACCTGAACCGACTCCACTCTTGTCTCTACTGCGTCTTTTTCGGCTGCTTCACGAAGAAACACATCCACGAGCACGCGAAGAACAAGAGACACAACCTAGGTAAGCCACGTAATTATTTATTCATGGCGCTCTCCTCACCGGTCTGGTGCAAACCTAAATTTGTCAAATGCTTTATAGTATTAATTAGGACGGTTATGCGTCTCTAATGTGAAAAAAAAAAAGAAATCTCGCAGGAGCGCTATTGATGTGTGGTCCGCGTTATGACCGAGGCTCGTCGCACGCTGTGGTCGGCTGCAGCTATTATTGGTGAAGGATTGCAGCCAACTTCCTCCTCCGAGCAGACAGGGAGCCGCACCTCACTCTGTCCGCAGCACATTACCATTCTGATTGGGCGCTCCTTAGCCAGTCAAATGCCATGGGGTCTAAGTTACGACATGCGCCTTCGCACAGCAGCGAGGGAGGGGCGGCCGGAGCTAAGATCACATGCCAGCTGGCACTAATGGCACAATGGCACTAATGAGCAAGATTTTGATATCACCCCGATGAGGACAACTATATATGGAAACAGGGGACTGCACTGCACTGGATGCCTTTTAATTGATTTAATGCATTTCAACAGTTTGGTTCCACACACACACTCCCCCCCCCAAGTGCACGGCCACAGTGTTAATTAGCTTTGAGCGTTCCACGGGAGCCTCTCTGACATTGGCACTCTGTTCTTCTCCACCTCTAATCAAATTTATCCAAACTCCCCTGTCTGCTAGGCCTACGCTGGATAGCGAGCTCGCTTCTCTGGGCTCCTTCTTCGTCACCTCCTTTTCCCGACAGCCTGGCTCCTTGCGACCTCTTTCATATCTACTTGCTGTCCTTTTTTTTCCCTCTCTCTCTCTCTCTCTCTCTTTTTTTTTTTTTTAGCCAGCTCCTTCTCCGGACCTCTTTCGCATCATCTTCTCCTTTTCTTCCACCGTTTTTTGTTTTTGTCCTCTCATTCTTTGCTCCCGTCCCTCACGCGAGACAGGAAGATTTATGAATTCCTGTGCAGTACTCACAGACTATATCTTTTTCCTCCCGCTGCCACTTGTATTGCTCTCATTTTTCTCTCTTTACCGGGCTGCTGTTGTCCAGGGAGGAGCGTCCTGTTCAGTGGACAGTTGGCAAATGTGGCCATGCTTTACCAGAGAAAAGAAAGATGACATGAAAAGATGATCTCCAAAGTAATTCCACATTGTTTTTCTCCGCTATTTATTTGTGTGTTCTCTTATGCTGTACACATTGAGAAACACACACGCACAAACCACCAAAAAAAATGGCATGACAACATAACACACACACACACACCAGTCCAGGTTTCCTTCATGATGCGTTGGCTCACTTTCTCATTGTGGGTTTCACCAAAAACAGAAAAAAAAATGTCCAGTTAATCTAAAAATAGGTTGTCACGGCAACCGAGCTGAAGTATTGTTGCTGTGGAGTTTGAGAATGGAAGCGGGTGGCGTGTTAAATTGAACGCACAGGTGGGGGTGGGAGACAGCTACACCTATTCCATCGCTGCTTCCCGCACACGTCTTATTTTTGCTCAGCGCAGACAGTGGGATGCAAACATTTTGTGGCGAGTGGGGAAAAATGCAGGTGGAGAGAGCGACTTGTCTCCAGGCTGGCTGAACAGTAAAATAAAGCCCAGTGCTAATGACTGTGCTGGAAAAAGTCCATCTGTAATTGTGGCGTAATCTCTCTTTCTCTCTCTCTTTCCCTCCTCCCAGCGATAGACTTGTTGTACGGCGGAATATATTGTTTTGTGTGTCAAGACTACATATACGACAAAGACATGGAGCAGATTGCCAAAGAGGAACAGAGGAAAGCCTGGAAGTTGCAAGGTATAGCATTTTTGTCCTCTGTCAGGGAACGTAACGCAAGCTTTTGAAACAAGGCCATCTGATATCTCGGCACCGTCACATTCATCTCTCTTTGTATCCACAGGCATAGGGGAGAAGTACACGACGTGGGAGCCGACCAAGAGGGAGCTAGAATTATTACGACACAATCCAAAGCGGAGGAAAATCACTACGAACTGTACCATAGGTGGGCAATAGACTGCACTGTTTTTTTTTTCCCATCCCCAGACTGTTGTTTGTGTGGGTAAGGGTCGGGGTTAGGAATTTAGCTGCGACGGTCAGGGCAAGTTACGTCAGCGTCCTCACAAAGGTAGAAGTACAAGCTGTCGTGTGTGCGTACGTGTCACGTGTGCTTGTGGACCAAGTGCACCGGGAATCAGTCATGCATTTAAGTGTGATACTCGGGTGGGGGGGGGGGTCAACCGGGGTGGGCAGCACCACAGGCAGTGCATTGTGGGGGCAGAGCACAGTGTTGCCTCTCTGACAGACGCCCACCACGGCGCGCCTCAATTTGTCAGCGTGTCTCGACGGAACCTCGTCGTTTTTCTCAGTTGTCCGTTGCTTTGATTTCTTCTTTGGCACGTCCCCTCGGCCCCTTTTATATCTTCAAACAGCCCCGTTGGTTGCAACGAGTGGGCAGTGGACAGAGGACCAGTCTGAAGTGTTTAAGCTCTCACTGGGCGCTCTCTTCTGCAACCAAACCTTGCTCAATTGGATTAGACCCAAGGCCTCGCTGTGTCTCACCTGTTCTGCTGGCCGTCGCTGGAGGCCTGTAGCTTTACTCTCTCGCTCTAAATGAATCCATTCACAGCTCTGGGTTCTGCTCCAGGATACACGCAGCTTTGCTGGCAGACCTGACCCAATGCCAACATCCAAAGTTGAAAATACCAGTAAATTCCCAGCTCAGGTTCCACATACGGCTTCAATGAGCAATTATTAACCTTACTCATTAAGCTGCTAATTGTTTCATTCAAATTTTTTATTAATTAATATATAGCTTTGCTTGATGATCAAAAACCTCCACTGCAATATACTAAAGCCCGAGTTTGGTGTATTTTTGGTTGATAAAATTAATTGATCATCAAAAAAATGTGGGGGCGATTTATTTTTGGTCCATCTACAGCTAAAACTGAGTCAGTCGAGACCAGAGAAACAGGGAAATGTCACGTCTTGCCAGCAGTATGAATCAGAAGTGTTGTCAGGTTTAATTTTTGCCATGCTGTTCTCACCTCCACTTCCTCTCTTCTTGTCCCCGCAGGTTTACGAGGGTTAATAAACCTGGGCAACACGTGTTTCATGAACTGTATTGTGCAGGCCCTAACACACACGCCGCTGCTGCGAGACTTCTTTCTCTCCGACAGACACAAGTGCGAGATGCAATCAAACTCCTGTCTGGTGTGTGAGATGTCGCAGCTCTTTCAGGAGGTATGATGCACCGTTTGCGTGGGTACACTTGTTATGCGGGCTTGTTTAACCCCTCTGTAAAAAAAAAACAAGCCTTAATTTGAGAGTTTTATGCGGTTTTTGTTTGTTTTTCTTCATCAGCCACATAATACAGAAAGCTCCCTCGCGCTGTAACCCGCTGCAGAAGGCTGAGTCACTGTTGCGCTCTTTTGTCGAGTCCAAAGAGGGAGGCAGAGAGGAGATGGGGGGGAAAAAATCCTGCCTGAAAGGAACACACAGAGCCATATACAAATGAATGAGCAGAATGCAGTAATTACACCTTTGCTGAACCTGGTCAGTCGGTGTGACTCATGCTACATGGCCATTTATAGCCTTTTAATCCCCGCTCTTTGATACCGAAGTTTGGCATTTTACATCTAAGATACTCTTCGGCCCGGGATGTTATGTAATGGGTGCTCGGTCTGCTCCCACACTGCCTCGCTTTTTTTTTTCCTCACACCCTCTCACTTCCCAGTATATATGGGCCCACAGATGGCAAGTGGTGCTATAATGAGTTGAGTCATCGCCGATCTCCCTCTCCCCCCCACCTCCATCGCAGCGCGCACACGGAACCCTGCCCTGTCGCAGCTGGCTGAACCGTTCAGCTCCATAACAAATGAAAGAGTAATAGTAATCGCTCACCTCCGGCTCCCAGGGAGGCAGTCATTGATTGAGTATTAAACGGTCTCTGTGACAGAAAATTCAAGGTCAGTCATATAAGAAAAAATAATTAATAATTCAAACGCCCATCGGCGTTCACACTGATATTATTTCCAAGTCTTTCCAACTCCTTGCCTTGTCGCCAACGCTTTCCCTCAGTTGCTTATTTCCAACCCGCCTCCATATTGTCATCAAGCGCTGTCTTCTAGCTCTGCAGACACACACACACACACACACACACACACAGCTTTTTTAGTTTCGGAGGTAAGAGGCGCAGCCTGCTTTGAACAGCCTCTCCATCCCCTCTCTCTCTTTCTCTCTCGCGCTCTCCCCCGTATCCTCCTCACCTTGTAGTGTCTGTCGTTCGTCAGCCCACCTCCAGACTGACGAAAAAGAGGCAGAGTCTGTATGATTCAAAAGAGCCGTCAGACGTGGCATGTTTTCCCCTCTCACGGCTCAGTCAGGCTTCAGAGGGAGCCGTGGAGAATAAAATGAGGTGTGCGACGGCTGCACGTTGAAAAATGAGAGCCCTCTCTGGCATTAATGAGCTCTGGTTGGAACTTCACTGTAGCCCCCCCCCGCCAAAGTCTTGCACTCTGCTCAGCTCTGTTACTTTCTCACCCACATCTCGTGACCCTGACCTGGATCGTCACTCTACCCCAAAGACTCTGCAGCACTTTGTACATGGACCTTTTTTGCACCTCACAACGTGCCATGTGGCTATGATATTGGCAAGGAGGTGATAAAGTAGGCTAACCACCTCTCTCCCCCCCCCGCTCTCAGTTCTACTCGGGCCACCGTTCGCCCCACATTCCCTTCCGGCTGCTGCACCTGGTCTGGACTCACGCACGTCACCTTGCGGGCTACGAGCAGCAAGACGCCCACGAGTTCCTCATCGCAGCGCTGGACGTACTGCACAGGCACTGCAAAGGGGACACCATCAGTAAGCCTCACTGCAGTTCCTGTAACCAGTCACAATGTTATCCTCATTGCCTGTCGGGCCAAAATCATACCATTGTCCTTAAATACACTGCGTTTGAAGGGTGGGGTTTGGCATGTGCATTCTAGAATGTTTAAAAAAAAGGACAGTGTCGGTTTAGCGAAGAGAGTCTCGGACTGTGCCGCCTACTGTCTCTGATGCGGCGTGTAGAGTTGGGCCTTAGATCTACCCACAGAGCACAGTGCCTCACTTCACTGGAAACACGCCGGATGAGACTGACAGCGATGTGTACCAAGGGGAGAGCAAGCAAGGCGTGCGAGTGTGATGTCAATAGGCCCTGCTGCAGTGCAATGACAGGCTGACTCACCAGACAGTGCCTTGCAGTAAGGCTCGCTCGGATTGGCCATAGAGGACTCACTGAGTTGTGAAGTGACAGCAAGGCTCCGCTGCAGGGGAACGGGGACAGTGAGAAAGAGGAGCAGGCTGAGTCCTTTAGACGCGCTAAAGAGCATGTCGGCTGTGAATATTTATAATTTTCTGCTCTCTGTGGTCCACAGGAGAGGACAATGGGAAGAAGGCCAACAATCCAAACCACTGTAACTGCATCATTGACCAAATCTTCACCGGTGGCCTGCAATCAGATGTTACCTGTCAAGTTTGCCAGTGAGTGTGTGTCAGTATGAGTTCTGAAAATTTCAAGATGCAAAGGAAAATTCCCTGAAACAAAGTCCCACTTGGGATGTCTGCTGTCCATTCATCTCCATCCCGTCACCACCTCTACTCTCCCTCACTCTTTCCCGGCATCTACCCGTATATCCATCATCCATCTTTCCTCGTTGTCCTCCAAGTCTGACTCTCACCGCTTCGCTGATCGATGCGGACACCACCTGTGGTCCCAGAGTGGGTGAGCCACTGGTTGTGTCCTCGCCACGCTCCACGCTCTTATTTAAAGGCCCAGTCCCTACGGAGCCGCCGTAAGAGGGGTTGTCTAGACAGCAGCAAAACCCAGGCGTTGCCCCCCTGGAGCTGTCCTGTCACATTAGCGCTAGCGCCAGTGCACTGAACTGCAAAGCACCTCGCCCAGACTGGCAGGCAAGCCGAGCCCAGCACAGTGGGACATTACCTGCCTCTACAGTGGAGAGAGGCTGCTGATGTGCAGATAATGACGGTGTCATAAATTGAAACCCTTCACAATCATTAATCAAGTGTTAAGTGTCGACTACCTATTATTATTGATGTGTATGGCCTTAAGCAACAGAAACTGCATCCACCAAGCTCCCCCCCACACACACACACACAGAAAATGTTTACCATATTGGTGCCATATTACTGCAGGGCTGCTCTCTCACCATCACAGCTGCAAGACCACTTGCGGTAAAAGCCTCCTGCTGTTTCCAGTGGGCATTACAGCACCATGACTCATCTGATCAACAGTAATAATGTGCGACAGCCCCTCTCCTGTGCATATACTTTTATGTATACCGAGCGCGTTCTCCACTGGAAGCCTCCGTTTAGTCCGGGCTGCAGTCCATCACAGTCGTCGGACTGCAATAATACAAATTCCTTATGTAAAGCCAATTTTCTTTCGCGTAACACTTCATTGAATTGCAAATGGGCCTGGAAGAGCAGTGTGGATATTATGCACACAGTGGATCTCACGGCCGGGCTTACACAAAAACATGATCGGAATCGACAAAGGATGTGTGAGTCGAAGCATATGTGTTACCGTCTATGTCATCATCCTTTCGTCATGACTTTTAATAAGTGACACACAACCCACACAACCCCGTCATAACTGGACTCCCTACTCTTCTTCTTTTTTTTTTTTTGTCTCTAGCGGTGTTTCCACGACGATAGATCCGTTCTGGGACATTAGTCTGGACCTGCCTGGCTCATCCACGCCTTTCTGGCCCCTCAGCCCAGGAGGGGATGGCAGCACAGTGAATGGAGAGAGCCACCTGTCAGGGTCCACCACTCTCACAGACTGCCTACGCAGGTACACCTTCATTCTCAGCTGAAGCCAGAGAGATTGTCTTTTTCTTTGCCTTTGTTCCCCCCCTACATCTACTGTATGTACACTAACTAAATAGACTCTAGATTTTGAAATATTTAATAGTGCTAAATCAAAGGTGCTTCTTGTGGGGGGAAAAAGCCCCACAGATCATAAGCCTTTGATGTGCAGTACTACTACTCGCTATGCTGCTCTGTGCTGATGCACAATAAAACAGATGTGTAACAAATCAATCATGTTTACAACATATTGAAATAAAGGAGGTATTTCCTCTCTCTACCTTTTTTTTTTTTCCCCTCTTGGCTTTTTATTTCCCCTGCATCCCTCCTTCCACTTCTCCAGATTCATGGGTATCAAACGTCTCCACTTGTAGTCAAATAAATTTCATTCATCCCTCCACTTGTGTGAGGGGGTCACATGCCGTCTGCTCAGGCATAGCAAGCCTGTCATCCCTGGATCTCATCTCCTCCCGTGACTGGGTTGGCAGAGCAGGTGTGACCTCTCATATCTCCTCGACTGCCTCTTCTTTCTTGCAATTTCTTTTCCTCCTCTCCTTATCTTATTTCATTCCCTCCCCTCTCCACCTAATTCCCTTTCCCCCATGCCCTCTCTACCTCTCGTATTTGTCTCATCACCCCCCCCCCCCCCCGTCTCCTTTCCCTCTGACTTTTTTTTTTTTTTTACTGCAGCTCCTCTCACACCCCTAGTTGCTGCAGCAAGTCTCTTAAAGGTACAGAACTGGTTGGTGCTGTTGCCGTGGTGATAGAGGCGTTGGCAATACCAACAGGACTTGGGTTGGTTGTGCTGACCATATAGAGTGGCTGCACCAAAACTCTCCAGGAATACTTGATGTTTTGGACTCTCAGATATTTTAGGATTAACTCCCAGATGGAGCTCTTTGACTAGACAGGTGTGGTGGGGTGGAATAAAAGGGGAAAAAAACATACCATACAGAAACCGTAACAGCTTTCTTCCCATTTCTCCTACTTTTTACTTTTTACCTGTCTCTTTCTTTTTTTGTTGCCCGCATTCTCTACTCTAACACACTCTCTCCTCTCCTTTTTATTCCAATCCCCTCTCTCTGCAGGTTTACGCGGCCCGAGCATCTAGGAAGCAGTGCCAAAATCAAGTGTGGCGGTTGCCATAGTTACCAGGAATCCACCAAACAGCTGACAATGAAGAAGCTCCCCATCGTAGCGTGTTTCCATCTCAAAGTGAGTCAGCTGGTGACAATGTACTGCCAATTATCACTTGTTACATTAACTGTCACTGTCTGTCAATTTCATTATTTCAGGGTACATTGAGCATTTATCTCATTTGTCGTCCTGAAATAGCAATGTCTTGTAAACTGTGCATGGTGTCGCAGCTTTAAATGTTTCTAACCTTTATCCTATTTAACTCTGTAGTTTTTGTAATGGTACCCTAATATGCATATTGCAATATGCAAATGTGTTTTGTAGGCAGTAATATATGATGCATTTTGCCCCATGTGAATGCAGCCTCCACATCTGATGGAGAAAAAGTTCAGATTTGTCAGTGTCTATGGTTGTCTGGTACATTGTGCGTAGGTGTGTTCATAATGTGATCCAGTTGTTGGTGCATTAGCTCCGGCTGTGCAGCCCTTTCACACAGTGTCCCAGGACACCTCCGATTTTAATAACTCGTACAGTCCACCACTGTCCATGTTTTATTTATCATAGAGTATTGGAGGCCTATAATATATTTATGATATTCATAGGAGCAGGCTGTAAGAGTATAGTCTTACATCAAGCCAAGCCTCTTATTATCTTGTTATGAATGCATAAATGTGTGAAAGCCAGGATTGGGGAACAGGCACTTCCATTTTTGCCTAGATGGGCTGCATTTTGTATGTTGTAATGATGATTTCAAAATATGTTTCTTCTCCCCTCCCCCCTCACCCTCTCTCCTCCTTTCTCGCCATTTTTTTCCTGCCCCCTTCCCCCCCTCTCCTCTGCTCTCCTCTCCCATCTTCTGCTACACCACTCCACCGTCCTCCATCTCTGGTCATCTCCAGCGGTTTGAGCACTCTGCTAAACTGCGGAGGAAGATCACTACATATGTTTCCTTCCCTCTAGAGTTGGATATGACGCCTTTCATGGCGTCCAGGTGAGACTCCCGTTAAAATCATTGCGTGTGTTTTTTCTCTATCAAGCATGAAATGTTGCAACGCCAATGTGACCCACAGAAAACCCAGATTTCAATTAAATATCCAATAGAAGCACCCCCCCACATTTGCTTATTAAGATTTGAATGCATTTAAATGTACTCATGACATACTTTACATGCTGTTTACTCACAGTGGCTGTGTACATCTGCATGTATACCAAAACAACTTTATTAAATGCTCCCTATAAATATATATTAGTGTCAGTAGAGCATGCAGCAGCAGTCTTGCCCCACCCCTGGCTGTAGCATTCGTTCACTTCTGTTCAGAGACAGAAAGCCCATTAGTGCTACAGGCCGGAAAGATATCTGATTTCATAGATAGGATAATCCTGCCACCTAGTGGATTTACCGTATGTGCCAGCGCAGCATGTTTACACACGCATATGCTTAAAATGCCTTGGTCTTTCTTTTCTCCGTCCTTTCACCTGCAGTAAAGAGAGCAGAATGAACGGCCAGTATCAGCAGACGGTCGATGTATTAAACAACGACAATAAGTGAGTACCTTGGGAAACGTGTATTACAGCAAAGTGATAACCTTAACACTCCATCGTCAGCGGTTGCACTGCAGCACTGTCATCGCAGGAGAAATTTGTACCCCAGCACAGCAGCGCACGCTAATGACCTGAGGCATTCGGCTGTGACTCCCACAAATTAAATCAATTTGGAGCGTATTAAAAGCTGCTTAGTTGTCTTCATCCATGGCAGTTACAATAGCTTTTATTTTCCAGGACATTTGCTGGGAAGTTACTGTCTTAATACCGTTGACGGGTTGCTTGTGGTAAGGTACAATGCAAGGCGCTCTTCAGCGTGCGGCAAATGCCCTGAAAGAGCAAAAGTGGGGGCTTTTAGACATATTAAAGCACCCACATATGAGGAGGATTAATGGGGATTTGTTAGATACTTGTCAAAGTGAAGCCAGACAACAAAACAACTAACACAGAGGATGTTTAGCCAGCTCACCAGGGCTCTTTATTTTCAGGTATTCCTTGTTTGCGGTGGTGAACCACCAAGGCACATTAGAGAGTGGCCACTACACCAGCTTCATCCGCCAGCACAAAGACCAGTGGTTCAAATGTGATGATGCCATAATCACCAAGGCCAGCATTAAGGATGTACTCGATAGTGAAGGGTAAGAAACAGACATTAGCAGTGCGACAACGATACAGCATTAAATCTGTACTGAATGTTTGTTTCTGTTGTTTTTTTCTCCTTTAGGTATCTCTTATTCTACCATAAACAGTTCCTCGAGTATGAGTAGCCTCTGTGACCACTTACTGCGAACAACCACTGCTTCTGATGAGAGAGCCAAGGGACTGGGGACAGGACGAAACACACAACACACAAACCTACCTGAAACTCTTTGACTACCAGTCTGCTCCTCCAGCTCTGGAGGACACAAATAAAAAGACGTGTGAAATCATGCAACCTTTCAAAAGAAAAAAAAAAATCAAGCACTGAGATACTTCTTGGCATCTACTTGACAAAACTGAATGAAGAGGAGAGAAGGAGGAAGAGTTGGGTGTTGTCAGTTCCAGGCTTGGGCAGAGGGAAGAGGCCCCCCACACCCCCCCCCCTCTCTCTCCCTTTCCCTTCCTGCTGCAGAGGGGCAGAGTCTGAGCGTGACTGGCATGTCATGTTAATCGGGCACATCTGGGGTTTTTTTCTTGCAGTATTCTGACCCCCCTCCACCCACCCACCCACCCTCACTCACACACTCACACACACACACACACACATGCACACACACGCACTCACACACACACACCCTCCCTCCATTTTTCTCCCATGGTGCTCTTGTTTCAACTGACCAAGCATTTAACTTTATCATGATGGAAGACATGTTGTTGTCATATGCACTTGGGACTGAATGCAAAAAAAAAAACTAAACAAAAACAACAAAAAAAATACAACTAAATAAAATCAACGTATTATGAACTTTGCAAGAACATTTTTAAAAGGTATGGTTATGATTCTTATCATTTGTGAATTTAGTTATGAAATACTGTATGAATCTAGTATACATCTATTTTTAAGAGCAAAGAAAACATGGGAGAGCTTAGAGTCGCTGCCTTTGCCAGTTGCTGGGGAAGCGCTGCCATGGAAACTAAACAGATTTGGACCTGAGTGTGCTCATGTTCCATTATTTACTGTGTTGATTGTTTTATTTCTAAGTCTGGTTGAGGGCAGGGAATATCTATTTTTTTAGTAACTCATTGAATTTTGAGTCTTTGTTTACTGTTCTTTTCAATGTCTTTTGTTTTTTTTGTCGTTTTTTTTGTTTGTTTTTTTTATTTTCAGTACAGTCATATGTCCCTCGCTGTCCTGGTACTGGAAATGTTTTTGGACGTATTATACTTTCATTCTTGTGGAATTGTTGGTATAATGATGGTGATGATTAAATTCAGCTCACCTTTGCTGTTTATGAATTGTATGTTGAATGTGAGCTTTGGGTTTTCATATGGCATTCTGAAGAGAAGACATACATGCAGCACATGAACTCCAGATGAGCTCCTGTATTATGTGAGAAGGCTGTGGTCTCTTTCTCATTCAACACCTTGAATGCTCTGTGCGGAAAAAAAAAAGAAATAGAAAAAAAGCCCATTTAACAACACTGCATGCAACTGGGCTCTAGTGACCTTATAATATGTGAGAATTGCCCTCAGTAATGCCTCAAGGCCTGCTGCCGATCACAATTTCTGTTGTGTAGTTTGGCAGTGGGCAAGGCGAGCATATGAGACGGCATGGAGGGTAAAACACATTGCACGTATATGAGCACTGTGTGAGCACAGCCTGGCTCTGAATCCATCAGTGTTAATCTTCTCCATGGCAACTGTGTGGCTGGTGTAGACCGGTGTGGTTCGTGGTGTGTCTTGCCTCTGCAGTGCAGTAAACCCAGTGCTCTATTCAATCAGTATGCTGTCAAGTCAGACTTTAGATAATGCACATACACATCAGGGTGTTGTGGTATGTTTTGTTTGAATATCACTGACTGTGTATGTATAGAAAAAAAATACAGAATTAAAAAAAAATCACACATGTATAAGGTCAGGGCCCTAACTTATCACAAAGTAATGCCACATTAAAAAAAACCACAACCCCTGGTTGTTTAGCTGCTCTGTTATTGAAAACAAACATGCATATCCTTTGGTCTGCTGCAGAACCTCAGCTAGAGGATAACAGTGTGTTTTCTGAACGGGAAAATCAAAGACTTGAGAAATGGTCACGCTATGGTTTTCATGTATCAAGGAGCAGTTCAGGCCACCCAAGGACATTCAGGGACGCAGCTGAAACGAAAAGGAGGAGGAGAGCTTCATTATCCGTTTCAGTGATTAAACTCAGAACAAAACTGGAATGTGTATGTGATGTTTTTTTTTCCATTGTCTTATTCTTTCATTTACGCTTTCCTTTCATTAGGGCGGGATGTTTCCTGGAAGAGAGGTGGTGTAGTGTGTCTGGGACACGGTGACTCCATGACTGGTGTTGAAAGCTGTCTGTTGTGCACTCCTCATGTTACCACCAAGGTCTCATGGTGGGACAAGAGAGGGAAGTGAAGGTAACAGAACCTCTGTTGATCAAGAGATGATGGGCTGAACACGGTGAAGCACACTTGCCAACCCTAAAACTCAGTGTTGCGTTTCTGGCCTTGCAGCAGATGTTGATATGCATTGGGATGGCGCCACCCTGTGGTCAAACGAAGAAGCACAACAGTCTGAAAAAAAAATCGAAATCACGACTGCACAATCCTGTAATGTAAAAACATTCCAGACTGAAAAAATGTGAAGAAAAGGAATTTGTGTCTGTTCAATAAAGCAGCCTCACATCAAAATATGTTTTCATATGACTGTTATAACATACAGCACATTTCTACATTGATTAGCACACATTATTAATATTACCTGAAAGATAACATGTGACAAGCCTAAACTTGTACATTTGTGATTTGTAATGAGTTGTAATTATTTTGGAAATAATTGTGAAGTGGAAAACTTTAATACAATGTAAACACATTTTCTGATTAATTAAAAGATTTTTAATTCAATTAATTGGCTTTTAATTTTGATATTTGGTTTATTGGAAATTTCTTTCAGACTAAGGGGCATTCCATAATATGTTGCACCAAAAAGAAAATTGACTCTTTATTTAGTTCTAGCACAAACTATAACAATTATAACTATATGCAATTTTTTGCTCCATCTCACACAGAACAAACATACAGTACATGATGCAAAATCTCTACCAAAACATTTAAAGTTTGAACAATTGAGCAATTTTTTTCTTTCATAATAAAAAACAGGTTATAATAAAAACCACAATGAACTATTACACCAGTACTAAGTAGAAAATCTGCAATGTCTGTAACCACTGTTTTTAAAAATGCAGCTCTTAAAAATAAACTATAAGCATTTTTGTAAGTGAAGTCTTTGCCCAGATTATTATTATGCACAACAACTGTACAACAGATGGAAGATATTGTACATTGTATGCATGCCCAGTTTGCATTAACTACTTGTAAACAATGACACTGGCCTGTTTTCAGTAACTTCTGCTAATATGAGGCCTAAAGCAAGATGTTTGGTTTGCTCTGGCTTACTGCACACTACCACAAAGTATCCACTTTCTACTGGTTTAATGGAAGTGAGGGGTTTGATTTCACAGCCTTCGTATTGGTGTCCTAAACGCATCCTTTATTTGGGGATTTCTTTTATTTTTATTTCTAATTTTAAATATAGGACGCCGAAGGTGTGTTTTGACTTTAGGTGGGCAAATGCAACAGTTCTGCTGAGACTGAAGTTAAATATGAAATTGAAATAGTCATGGCTTTATATGTACTCTAATATTATACACACATTATACCTCATATTTTTTGCAAGAGATCGGCTTACTTTGATGTTGAATCAATGTCAAATACATGCACTGAATACTTTGCACATTAATCATAATCTGTCACTGGATCGGTCGTAGTATGAAGGAACCTGCAAATTTAGGGTAAAGGTTAGTAACTCATACACATGGTCTGACTACAGCAACAGACAGGGAGTCACAGGATGAACGGTGGACACATGGAGCAGCACAGTGCTGCTGCTGCTGCTGCTGATGATAACGATAAAGGAACACCAGAGCCTTTTGAGTACAAGTGTTCTAGCCCTTCACAAATTCACATCTCTCAGACACCTGGTGTCAGAAACAAACACTTGAAATGTGGCCTCCCAAATGCCACTTAAAAGAGGAGGATGGGTAAATGGCAACATGCATAGTGTTTACAGGCTGCTCCCTCATATGTGCTTGAGGAAAAACAGTGCTTCATATAATAATGCACCCTCTTACCCAAATTCAGGGAAACTGTGAACTACGTCACCCTAGGGGAGATTAGGGGACAGGAAATGGGAGTAAAATGTTATCTGAGCAGGCTGTATTGCTCTCAGATGACATAAAAAACATTAAGCCAAGCCACTACTCGCCACTGATACGCTGAATAATTTAGAATCATGCAGTGTGGCAATTTTTATAAAAGCGGTTACTGTAACAAATGAACACAATGACAGAAACATTATTAGATGATATACATGCATAATGGTAAATGAGCCGCAGCAGAGAACCAAAAGAAATTCAGTCCAGCACAAACAGGCACAGGGACATTATGCAACACTGTAATAGAGTGTCTATACATCTTAGCAGCACTTGGAGGCTAGTTTGGTATATTGACCATACCATTAACATAATATAAATTATGCATATAGCTCTAATGAAATTGGAGAAAATGACATCGCACCAAATATTTGACTACTGACTGAAAATAGCTGCTCACATTTACAGCAATAATACAGTAATATGAATATGTTATATTCAGAACATGAAAACCAATGGCACCAATATTCATTTTGCTCTGTGTTTGGGAGAAGTCATTACTCTCAAACGAGAGATTAAAAATAAAAATGACACGGAATATAAAATGTTCTGACTTTGTAATTCTTTGTCCTTCTCCTGTACAGTTATTTACAAAAGAAAATAAAAAATAATAATAGATGAGGTGAGAACAAATAGTGTGGAATGATAAATTTAACAGTTTGTAGTTTTACAGCATATGAGCAACACTGTTTTTACACAACACAAAATAAACTCGGCACAGGGCCTCTGCTTTAATTAACTGTAATCCTGGGTCTCCAGGGAAAATTCATATCACACAAGGGACTCTTCGCAACTGGGTGTTGATGTCCATTCTACCTTGCTCCAAAGTCAATACACCGCAACAGATTTCATTTTCACTTCATTCACAGCACATAGCAAACAATTGTATGAACTTGTGAATATGTTATAATGGATTTGTGTACAGCCACGGAAACCCAACAATGTACCAAAGACAGATAGAGAAACAGTCTGGTCTGACATCTTTTAAATTTTTTTTTAATCTCTATTAGTGCCTTGCCCTCCTGGACAAGTGACATATTCCAACCTGACCTCCTTCTTTAATATTTAATAATGTCCCCACTGATGTGACCTCACAGAGTTTCATCATTCCTGTCTGCTTTGAGTTTCAGAGAGACGGCTGTCCGTGTGTGTGTGTGTGTGTGTGTGTGTGTGTGTGTGTGTGTGTGTGTGCATGTCCTGTCACATTCCTCTCAGATGCTGGTCTGCAGGTCACCATTCAGCAGAGTGCTCTGGGTCTCCGTCGGGTCATTCATCATGCGAGATTTATCTTGCCGGCTGTCGCTGCGTTCAACTTCATCCAGTCCTCCCACCTTCTTAAGACAGAGAACATTTTGGAAACTCTTCTTGAAGTTCTCTGACAGGAAAGCATAGAGGATGGGGTTGGCACAGCTGTTAGCATATCCTAGCACCACCACAAAGGCAAAAGTGCTCCTCAGGATGGGTGTGGTGCTGATGGTGCCTGTTACTGAAGTGACGTTGAAGATGTAGAAAGGCAGCCAGCAGAAGACGAACACTGCCACCACAATGGACACCATCCGAGTCACCTTCCTCTCAGAACGCTTGCGTTTGGAGGAGCCCACGCGGATGCCTGAGGACTTCACCTTGATGATGATGAACAAGTAGCAAAGGCAGATGACCATGAGGGGCAGGAAGAAGCCCAGGATGAAGGTATAGAACATGAACGCTGTGTAGTAGGCCTCTTGAGGCTCAGGCCATACAATGGTGCAGAAGCAGCCATCGTGCTTTGTGATGATGCCACTGTAGATAACAATTGGCAGGTTAACCATCAGCGACACCCCCCACACTGCTAAGTTGATAGTCTTGGCCATGCGAGGCTTGCGCCACTTTGTGGACTTAATCGGATGCACCACAGCCAGGTAGCGGTCGATGCTCATGACCATCAGGCAAAAGATGGAAGTGAACTGGTTCAGGGAGTCGACGGTCATCACCACCCTGCAGAGCACGGGACCGAAGGGCCAGTGGACCAGCGCCAACTGGATGGCGATGAAGGGCAGGCCCAGCATGAATAGCACGTCAGCTACTGCCAGGTTGAGGATGTAGATGTTGGTGACTGTCTTCATCTTGGCGTAGCGCAGGATGACGTAGATGACGAGGGTGTTTCCGCAGAGCCCCACAGCGCAGACCAGGAAGTACATGCATGTGATGACCACCGTGCTGATTCTGTTGAAGCTGTGGTCTGTGCGGTTCCTGTGGAGGTCAGACTCATTACCCTGCATGAAGCTGTCATACATGAGGTGGTCTGACAAGTTAGGAGGGGATGAAGGGAAGATCCAGGAGTCCATGATGGCTCAGTCTCTGTCTCCCACTGGTTATGGCATCCCACCTGTGAACACAAGGACCTCCATCAGTAACAGTGTAAAACACTTTAAATGACCCCAAATGATTTGTACTATCCCAACAGTTGTGGTCTTGTAAACAGAGAATAAAATAACTATTCCTCTCGAATTATTGATTTTGATATTGATTTTTATACTTTCCAGCGGAAGAAAAGTGAGACGCAGAGAATCTTTGTGACATTGTCAATTCATGTTATCTACCACAACAGTTACTTCTGTCCTATTTTCACTCATCCTTACGGGTAGCCATTCCTATGGTGGCTATATAGAGTTTACATTTTGATCCTCTTTCTAAGGGAAATTGAACAGATTGCAGGGTATTTGTAAAGAAAGGCAGCTAAAGATCTGAGACAGGGATTTCTACCCGCGGACCGTCCCTGTGTGTTTATTTGGTCAGGCACTGCTACCGAGGGAAATCACTTCCCACGCCTTACAGTCATTAGCTCCCTCTGGGGAAAAGCTTGCCCTTCACATGCTGCTAAATGATCAGCTGTGATTGGTTGCACGGAATTCTTTTGCTGACACTTTTTTCCCCCAATTTATTAGGGGGTGGGCATGGGTGTAAATTAATCCCAGCCTAAGTAATTGAATGAGGGGAATCACTGTACTGCCAATAGTCTTGCCGCAGTCAGATTGAAGTGCTTGTCACTGTCATTGCAGAGGAGGCAAACATGGTCTGTCAAATAAGTTTGGTGCCAATAACATAAGAGGTTTTATGAGGCCACTTTATCATTTTTCACCTCCAGTGCAGCAGCGTTGGACCTGGATGGCCTGAAGTCTTGTTTTTGGTAAATATAGGCAACCAAACATTAGCTTTGAGCTCAGTGACAACATAGCCTGTTGGTGTCTGAGTTTTACAGTGCATTTTCTGAGTCAGGTGGAAGGACAGAATATTGCATAATGTAACAGTTGGAAACACATGGGGGAAAACATGTTTGTTTTGCACAAGCATATAATTGATCATTCCCTTAGAAACAGCACAGAAATAATACAACCCCCCCCAACACAACACAATGTGGAATCCATTACAAATCACTGCTCACTGCTGGTATAAATAATAATTAATTTTATGTCGTGAAATTATATATTTTTTTACATGTAGTTATTTTTATGATTACTTAAATTGATGTTGCTGAGGCACTGTGCACAATATGCAACAAGTATCCATACACAGAGCCATCATATTTAAGTGGCATTTTTTGTTTAATCAAACCAACTGGTAAAACACTGTTTTTAATAAAGTGGCTACACTTGTTAGTATCGTCCTTCTCTTCTATAAACTCAAGTCATGAATTTCCCTCAAACCTTTTTTTAAAGGCTAAAGGGCGAAAGATTGCTATTAAGATGAATAAATTATCACATGCTCACACAGTTAATCATACAAACACATCTTATGGGAAATAAAGTGGGAATAAGGTCGAGCCAGGAACTTCATTAATTTTGTCAGCAAATCCCATTTGGGGATTTTGTTTGTTTGGTGTTATGAAATGATTTCCACTATACATGCAAGAACAACATCATCGTTTGACCAGGAAAACTGCACACTGGAAATCGTGAAGGCGCTGCAGTGAAGAGAGGGGCGAGTGATTTTTGCAAATTTGTTGAAACTGACATAGATTTAAGAGATTAACCTGGTAATAAATGTATTTCGTCAATCACCTGACCGATGTGCGTCTCCGTCTCTCTCTTCATCATTCACTATACTGTAAGTCAACAAAAGTGTCGTCTTACCTGTAGCTGTAAATACGTCACTTCTTTACGGATCAAAGTATTTTCAGCGTTTACAGGAGATTCATATTCTTCATTTTTAAATATTCCGCAAGTTTGTCTCACCTGCATCGAAGTGGAAAATCTCTCTGCAGTACGACCCCCCCTTTTTTTTTTTATAATCCAAAAATGTAATCATCGTTACAAAGAGAGGAAGCAAGGTCCGGAAAGTAAGAATAAGTAGAATACAAACGCCCCGCGCCGGGCTCTGAATCAAACTGCAACGGTGCACCCGTGGCGTGATGCGCGCTTTGACTATCTCCAGCCGGAGAGCGCGGAGATGTTAAAGGACGCGCGTGAACTGCGCCGAGGTGGTGCCGCAGACTCACCTCCGAACGAAAGAGAGGCTCTCTCCTGTGATACACACATCTTATACATCTGCATACAGACGGCGTTGATTTACACGGCGCATGCACACGCATGGCACACTGATATTACTGACGCAGTGACACTGGATCTTTTGGAAAAGACAGCCATAATCACATTGACTTTTTTCCTCACAAGAGCTAATGGTTTAATTAAATTGGCCTCCAACACAGTTACGGATTTATTTCAATTTGATCAGGTAGACTTGCAAAATATGAGAAAGTTCAAAATTATGACCAGCTGGTCAAATATGCTACAGTAACGCCATTTTTACGCACTCAACATATCTCACGTTCTTCTATTTATTAGAGTTACAGATGTAAAGCTAACTAAGAACAGAAACAAAATGTGTTTGGAATGATCAAATTCAATCAACATTTTTTTTACACGCTAAACTTAGTTGAGATATCTTCTGTCCACTCTGAATCCAGTCACACCCATGACACAAGTGGCGAGAAGGTTTATTGCAAGTCCGCGCGCCCTGCCATAACTTTTAATTCACTCCAGCCGCCAGAGGCGGACGCGGAAGTGAGCACCAAGATATATAGCCACACACAAATTACGCGTCATGGAAGTTTCCCACCATTCATCACCGGTGCACGTGTTTTGTTAAATGACAGGCCTTATTTCCTAAAGGAATTAAAAGTATAGCAAGCAAGTTTGGGATGATGCTTTCCACCACTTAGTGGTCTCTCTATCTGCTACACTTTTGTGGTGGTTGCAGCTGTCTTGCAGAGTTGGATTTGGAGGATTTTTCCATTCAGCAGATTGTGATGGGGAGCGATAAACCCACAATCTCCTCAGGAACCCATGGCTGATGGTGTAGGCCATTGCCTGTCAACACCAAAGACTTTCCTTTCAGCTTCTGTAGGGATCCTTTCCAGTGCACCAGCAAGTCAGGTAAGTTAAATTCATCATCTCTCAGTATAATGTGTTGAAATTCTGTGAAATTAAATCAGTGTATGAAACAGTGTTCACTGAAAGAGAAAGTTGTAGTGTGTTGTGCTGTGCTGTTGTGTTATGTTGCATTTGGCCTTCTGCACTGTGAGGATTTGTTGTTGTTCAGCACAAATTGTTTGTAGCATGAGGAGATTTTTCTTTGACAAACCACTGGCCACTTCTTTCAATTCAAAGTAGTACTCTGCAATAAGAAAGCTGTGTAATAGCTTGCAAGCCAGAGGATCTGACCTTGCAATATTAAGTGGACTAGACCTGTTGGATATCATCCTCTGACTTCACAAGTAAAGTGTGTGGTCTGATTATTTGATAACCATTTGATGTAACCAATGATGTAGTTTCCCAGCTTTGCGGTGTGAGAATGAGTTCCTTCACCTCGGCTGAGAAAGTCACCAAATTCTGAAACATAGTTAGATTTGAGTGCCTCTATAAGTGCAGCCAGCACAGGTGAGTTGAGTGGGTTAAGTTCTTCAGAACAAGGAAGTGAAGCCTTGATGCAAACGAGCAGACCCTTTTGAAATGTGACCAGTTGTTTGTCAAGTAAAAATCACTTCATGCTCGACCGGTTGATCCTTGATTTGTCATTTCTGGTACCTGACGTTTGAATAGTAAATGCTCCTATTTAGATGCAAGTATAAAAGTAGTTATGATAGTAAATGAACTCAACCTTGACGTACAGCATGTGTCCTGTCATCGCAGTGTTTGCATATTGCAGTGACTGTCCAGTGCTGCTTTGTTTCCCTCATTCTCTTGTGTGGAGTTTCTGTGTTTACACACACCCTGTGCAGAGCAGGTGAAAAAGGTCACAAGGGAAATTAAACAGATTAAGTCTGGAGAGCAGTTATTTATTAGAAGTTAACTTGCCACAAGGAGCAATCAATGAGCCATTAACTTAGTTTTGTGTTAAATACAATACAGATAATCTGAAGCCATGCTATAATTTTGATGTGACATTTAAACACTGACGTTAACTGCACCTGTTTATTACTTTCATGGGATCTATGGGCAGGTGAAGATAAAAACAAAAAACTGTTATTGATGACATGCACACAAATAAAAAATGGCCCTTCAGGTATTAGCGCTGTTTATCAGTATTCTTCCTGAGTGAGACAAGCATGCCAATACATACTGGCATTGAATGATGTCTGGACTGAAATCTGAACGGGGCCCTGGGTTGATTAGTTAACTGATAGCTGTGATATAATGCAGGGGAGTGCTTGAAGCTCAGGTCTGTATTTGCTTCCTAATTACTGAGGCATGATCAAGCACCTATCTGGTTCAGGCCCTCAAGTGAAAGCGTTGATTATACATCCGGCCAGGGTAAATTGACAAACAATTAGTAGCCTGAGGCAGCTGCAAAAATGTCCAGAGATTTCTACTGATGCTTTTGGCAGTTTTTTGTCACGGTGAGAGAAATAAATTAACCAGGTGTATTGGAAGATATTGCTGCAATATGTAAGCACAGAACAAACATTATGTTCTTCAGTGGCTTCAAGGCAATGCTTGCTCATTCTCAGATTTATCAAGATAGGAATAAGACTTGAAGTTGGTGGATTTTGCTTTGATGGATCAAAGCAATATGCCTTATTTCACTGTCTTGGGCATTTGGTCACATAGATGCTGTAAAATTCATAATAACTGTTTCATGCTACCACAGATGTAGTGACCGTCCTTCCTCTTGGAGATGCCAGGTGTTCCTGGTTTTCGAGAGGGTCTGTTAGTCCTTGCCTCTCACTTCTGCATTATGTGATAATACTGTTGAGTGAACCACTTCATGTTTTTTTTCTGTCCAGTTTTTTGTAATGACACTTGCCCCTTTTTGGCAAAATGTTCTCTTCCACTCGCATCTGTTCTTATCAGCATGTACATTCACTAAGCTCAATCTTTCGAGTACAATGACAAATGTTCAGGTTTGAGAAACTGGTGATAGAGCATGTGATCAAAGTAGTTGCCATTTAATTTTCTATTGATCAACAAATTGATGAATTGACCAGGAAAGGTTGTGTGACATGTTTTGAGGTATGTTTGTATGGCCACCTAACATATCATGTATATGTATATATATTTTAAGTTTATAAGTTAAACTCTGAAGTGGGAATATTTTTGAGGCATTCTAATTTTCTAATATTAATTTGTCATCCTGGCAGAAACAAGGATTATCTTCATTCCAACTCTCAAAAAGCTCAGTCTCAGTCATAAGCCTTGATTAGTACAGTCTGCTCTGTGTGTACTCTTTACACATTGCTGTTTATTTACACAAAATGAGTCTGGCTGCTGCGATAAAGCTTGCTGAGGCTGACTCTGGCTCCTAGGAGACACAATTGTGGTGGCCGCGTGATTCTGGAGGATGTTTTCTTTTTCACTTCCACTATTGTTTTTTTAAAAAAAAAACTTAAAGTATGCATACACGAAGAGAAATTGAAATGTTCCTCATGCCAGACTTATGTTAACGAATTTGTTCCTCACATTTTTGCTTGTGTAACATGCCCTTGAAACTGCCTTTCTTTACATATCTTTTATTGAGCTCACTTAGCTCACTTTTTCCAATATTTCTTTCCCTTGTCAGTCTCAGTCTCAGTCTGATATAACCTAAGCTATATTTTAATGCTTATGAAACTTCCTTTTACACCATTTCTTAGAAGTTCATGATGTACAGTTTCTGTAATGGCTGAGTTACATGTTGTTTAATGTTGTGGTCAATTTGACTTATGTCTTAAGTCTGTCATCATTTACTGATCTCATAATGGATATTCAGCAAGTTTTTTTCTTCTATATTGTGAATTCTATCGTCTAAGTAGAATCATTTACTCATTTTAACACTTAATCTCATGTTTTGACCTTTTTGTACCTGTTACTTTGTTTGCCCCTGTAGACGTGATGGGCACATCCGTAAGATGTCATGGGTCACAGGTAATGCCCTCTCTGCAGGTGTTTGCCAAACTGGGACCAAACAGTCTGCATCTGTGCCTCCTACAGAAACGATGCGGAATTTGTTTAGAAATCAGGGTGTTTGATGTATAAATAATAATGTATTCCGCATTTCCCATAATAGATGTACCACTGACATTTGACAAATTGGCACGTCAAATCCAAATTAATTGCATAGTAATCTGGGTAGTTGTTCTTCCTCATCTAAAGTCAGATTATAACAGTTTGTGGTTGGGTAATGTTGAATGTTTCTTTTTAAGCATGGTCAAAACTTCAAAATGGCTAATTATCAGAGAGAATTAGTGTCACAAGCTGTGGCTTGGATGCACTTAATTCCCCTGAGGAGGTTACGCTCATCTGTTTTTTTGGGAATTGTTCAGCCTTGGCTGAGGTCTGTGCTCTCTGAGTGCTTGCTAGTTAAACACATGTTTTGTGATTGATCATGCTATGTGATATGACACAAACACTTAACAGCAAAGAGAGTTGAGTTTTGTGACATGGCTATGCCAAAGCCATTGTCTTGCTTCTTGTCACCTGTTTGTGTGTAATAGCTGACAGCTGGTCAGTTCCTGCTGTGGCTGTAATCGTGCACCCAGAGCCTCGGAGGCTTGTCACAACCTGTTATCGGGCAGGCAAAACAGAGCCACCGCTTACTTCTTTGTGTGTGTGTGTGTATGTGTGTATTGCAGGGGAGCCGAAGAACTGCTTGTTTCAAGGCAGTTAAGTGTGATTGATTGTGTTTGTTGCCAATTGTGCTACCAGATTTATATATTTTTTATTTTTTATGGCTCTTCAGTCCAGAACTCTTTTTAAATTTTCTATTTTGTATCAGAGGCAAGTAGCACATCTTTTTCATCACGTTCATCCTCATAGCATCAAAGATAAAAAGGGAAGAAAAACCTTTGTGAGTAAGACAACACAATAGAGACCAGAACATCTGAGGACATGACTTGAAATCAATGCTCATTGTGCTGGTTGGTGCCTCGTGGACTCTGTATTTCTATTTTGGGCTTTCTTCTATTTGATTTTCAATTCTTGCTATGTTAATTTAATTTTTCCTTTTGGTTTTGCATACACATGTCTCATCTCTTGTAGAACATACTAATTAAAATTTAAATGAAGCCTTTGAATACTCTGTGCTATTTTCAGAGCTCGAGATCAGTGCCATGTCTGAGCTTGGCAGCGAGCTCACAACCTTTAGATGTATGTGGGTTGACATCTCAAAGTCTTCGCTGCAGCATGTCTTCAGGGTTAGCAACTGTATAGAGCATTGAACCAGATTCTTTTTCCATGTATGCAACGTTTGCTTTTCTTTTGCCTATAGGTGTAACAGGCCTTGAAATTGTTTCCAACCACTTTTCATGTTAAGCATGAGGGAGAGGTTTATGAACTTCTCTGTCGCAGCTGTGATTGCCTGACTCACTTTCACTTTCAAGGATTAATGGCTGCTTATAGCAGAGAAACGGCAGTGGCCATTTACAGTGCCTTGTGAAAGAATTCACCTGCCTTGATGTTTTTTGTAGTTTTGTGGCATCATGGCCTGAAATGAGAGGATTTTTGCTTGTATTTTATGTAATGGTCCTAACAACAAAGTCCAAATTAAATTGGAATGAAAACAGGGAGAACAAAGACCTCTCTATAAGAGGGATGAGTCAAGGTTGCGGAGAAGTATGGAGCCGGGTTGGGTTATAAAAGAAATCTTTGAACTTCTTATGGCGCACCGTTAAATTCATTAGAACTATAATAACATTATAACTAGATAGAATATTGTACCACAAGTACAAACCTGAGAAGGCTGCCGACGCAAACTCGCGGAACAGGCCAGGAGGGCATTAATCAGAGATTCAACACCAAAGATCACACTGAAGCAGCAGCAAATATCCACAGCTGAGATGAGAGTAAGTGTCCATTTCTTTAGGCCTCCCACCTCTTTTTACACCTGGGACACAAATCCCTGCAAGTGCACATCCACAGACCGCGTGATATCGACATGTGAACTGAGAATTGAGAGCGCGAGCTGATTAGTGGAGCTCCTGGTCACTGTGGTCGGCTTTCTAATCTCATGAAACCAGAATTGGTTTTCAGTCTTCTTTTCAGAGCGCAGAGATGATAGATAATGCAGCTCATGGAGGGAGGCAGGCGTCGGCTCACATTTCTCAGGTGGGCTCTCTCTGAATGAGCTGTCAGCGGCACCCGACCACCTCGCTTGGCCGCCTGTGACTCACTGTGCGGCATTTGGCAACCCACCGCCTCAGGAGTTATAATGTTAGAATCAACACTTGTTGCAGGTAAACAAAGCCGTCTCATTTTACACTGACTTTGCTTCTATTTCACATGTCATCTTAGCTCTCCAGCTCCACCGAGTCTAGACATCACATTATGGTGTGCACAAAGCTCCCTTTTTAAAGAATGGAAAACTGTCGCTGCAGTTGAAAGCCTACGCTTACCAGTGTTCCAAATCCTAGTTGGACAATTAAATGCCTGTTCTTTTGCAACTGTACTAGCGTACAGTACATTGAATGCTGGAAGGTTATTTGCATTCTGTCACCTCAATCTCCATTCATTCATTCATTCACGCAACTATCCCACCGACACATCAGCGGCAACACTTCTCAGGGCTTACAGAAATTACTTATTGTCTCACAAATCAAAACCGATTTCCTCCTGATAACGTGCTGGGCTCTTTACAAAGTTAAGTGATGCGATATTTTTGGAGATTTTTCTCTTATAAATGTTGTATGCCCCATCCCAGGCTAGTCTACTCATTGTGCAGTGGCTGAGTTAAGATGTGTTGTTGTTTTCTAATCCTCTTGTGTTGTACTGTTTATTGATCTGACAGTAAACCCCATCACTGAATTGAACATTAAAATGAAACGGCATCATGCAAAATGCATGAATATGTTGAAAACCAATAGAATTAATAGGGGAAATAAATCAATATTAACTAGATGATGACAGAGAGGAGTGTGTTTTTCACACTCTTCAAGACTTCATTTGCTTTTGTGAATTACTTTCTTCAAAGGGCCATCTGTTTTGGTACAATTTTGTGTGTGTGTGTGTGAGTGAGAAGGAGGTGGTGGTACATATATTAGCATTCAGACTGGGGCAAGGGAGGTAGATCTGGACTGCAGCGATGTTCGCGAAGAGAGGTGTAAACAGAATGCACAGCCATCTGCACAACACAAACCTCTCATCCACTAACTGCCACTGATACACCTTCCAGTGTTCCAGTCATCACTTAGCCTTACCTCTGATGTCACAGCATGACTCTTTGGGCATTTGATCTGAATTCATTTTAAACCCCTGAATTGATCATTTAGAACTACAATGGCACTCAGTCAGACCTCAGGCCACGGCCAAACTAGCCTGCTCATGTCTTTGTTGCTCTGTGAACGGGGAAAAATGAAGGGGGTAAAAGGAAGTAGTCTGAATCTGCACCAAACTGTGGAAATGCATGGATCTCAAAGCCAAAAATATGCCTGATATCTTTTTTTTAACTTCAAAATTTTATGTGACAAATTGCACAAAGAAAATAATTTAATTTAAAGCTACTCAGAGATACTTCAGATTTATCTTTATTATAACCCATAACCCGACTATGAACATCCACAACCATGAACAGCAGGTATACAAATGAAAGAAAGAAAGAAAGAAAGAAAGAGATTTTGATCTAAAATCATATAAAGACGTCATGTGGAGGTTCACACTTCCAACTTTCAGAAAACCTTGATATGATGGAAGAGGCTGATATTTATCCCATCTTGTATTCTCTAGCTTGTACAACAGTAGTCCTTATGCTTTTTCTGTTGGTTCTGAATGTGGTTTACTGAAATCTGAAGACTGTTTATGGAACAATTTGATTTACATGATTGGCTATGACATCGCACATAAAATAGCACCGGAGAGTATCAACTTAAAGCTCATCTTTCCTTCCTTTTGTCTCTCCTGTTGTTGAGTGAATGAATACAGACCCTTTTTTCAACTGGCTGCGCAACCTGCCTATTGGCACCCAAATCATTAAAAAATAACGATGATTCACTACACTACACTTTTTTTCCTGAGCTGTTTTTTTTTTTTTTTAGCTTTCCTTTGTCTCCCTTTGGGCAAAATGCCATTTAAAAAACCATCTCTGCTACAGATGAGAGAAGAGGCCTCTGTGGCTAACTGATGTGCTTTTTAGTAATGATCGGTCCATTTCTCGTGAAGCCTTTTATGTGCATCCTGTGGTTTTAACTCATAAGGCATTCAACAGATTGATGATTCATTTAAACCTAATTGGATGTTACTGGGGGGGGGTTCTTATCTATGTCGATATTCCAAAGCCTTGTGGTCTGTTAAAAATGTTTTGTTCTGGTATGACAGTCAATTCTAGCACACGTAACATCCCTGAAGATCACGTTACATGCACAGGAGCAGGGTGGTGAGGTTAGAGTTACTCGCTGCATGTAAGAGCTTTTCTGAATATACAGTTCAGTGAGGTAGATGCCTGCTTTAAGTAACGGTCTCTATCCACCTGTCTGTGCATCTGCGCCGAGTCATTTTCCGCTCTGGCTTTATTCATGCTTGCATCGTGCACCCTTTGTGTCAGTGGGGATTATCTCTGGTGCTATGCGTGCATATTCATCCTGTTTAAATGCCACTGCATTGAGTTTTTTTAAACACACACACACAAACCCCTCAGATTATAACTAAAACAATGTGCATTTCTGCAACTAAAACATCAAAACTTGGCTGTGCTTTTGCTTAAATATCTATATTTCTTATGTTTTGAACTGAAACACTTTCATATAATAATATTTACCCCTATAAATTCTTAGAGTAGATGTTATCTTAAACACCATGACAGGTGGCTGTTCCATTAGAAAATCTCAGTTGAAGCTGGCTGTGCTTGAAGCACATGGCCTAGCCCAGTTACCTGTGTCAGGTAGGAAATTAGTTATGTAGTCATTTGTCTGCCACTTCACGTGGCATGAAAAAGTAGATTTAAGTGATCTTAAAAGCCCATTTTGCAAAATTCCTAATGTCAGTAAAAGGTTGTGTAATCGCTGATTTGACTAGAACTGAATCCTGAAAAAAGGCACAATCTGTCTGCAGGGAAAGACACCAGACTTTGGGATTGGTGTCTTTAAAGCAAGAATAGTTTTATTATGCAAAATGCCATGTTGCTAAAATGCAAGACCTATACTGTACAGCAGTCCTGCATCTTTCCCCCTGTGAATGAAATTTGATTTACTTTTCTCAGACTAAAAAGTATAGAGGTGTTGTCCTTTTGTTAAAAACAGCCCTGTTTTATTCAAAATTCTAAGCAAAAATAAATCCAGACAGATTGTCTCTAAAATGTCCGTCCTGCTTGGTTTCACATTGCGTATTTTCTCATTTCCTTAGCCTGAAACAGCTTGATTCCAATTGTTTATTTACTTAATATTTTGTTTGTTCTTCACATGCCCAGTGAGTAACAGTGGAGGATTGAGAGGGGAAACTGTATTCATGAGCTCCGCACAGTGTTTGCTCAGCGGCACAGATCACAAAACACGTAGTCCAGGAGCAGATGGCTGTGTAAGGAGATACAGAAACAGGGCGAGCGGCAAACTGAGAGAGGGAGCGCAAGAAAGCAAGGAGGTTGCTTTCCTGTGGCAGCAGCTGTGTGTGTGTGTGTGTGTGTGTGTGTGTGTGTATGTGTGTGTGTGTGTGTGTGTGTGTGTGTGTGTGTGTGTGTGTGTGTGTGTGTGTGTGTGTGTGTGTGTGTGTGTGTGTGTGTGTGTGTGTGTGTGTGTGTGTGTGTTGTTATACACAGCAGAGACACAGTGACAGAGATGGAGAGTTTGACTGCCTCCGGCTGCAGCAAAACAGACACTGTTTCAATAAAGCTTGAGGCGGGGCCTCTTAATGAATCTTTAATATTGAATTAAACCAGGAGCATTGTTGCTGTTGGAACCTGCCATGTGTTTGGGCACTGTAATTGAGGAGGAGACTTGTAAATGGTGCAGTAATGAAATATAAACGACCATGAATTATATTAAACAAAACAGATTACAAAGAGTAAGCTGCTTTCTTTGCTTTCACGAGAACTGTGACGTGTTAAACTTCACTATTACCTCCATCATCTCTGTAGTGCTGTTGCAGTCAAATCAACAAAGGGAACTGAGATGTATGGTGCAGGTGGTGAGTGCTTGCTGGCTCAACAGCACTTGAGAGAATAGTCTGCCCACTCCTTTCGCACCAAATGTGACCCAGTAAGAATCCCTTCAAATCACTGTCAAATTACGTTTCTGAGTAGCCTGCGAATCCACAGCTCGCTGCTTGTGTTCGCGAAACTCCAAGTGACAGCTTGGCGCTCCGATGCTTGTACCTGCCTCTGCTGAGGTGAACTGATGTGGGCAGATGTGGGCCTTAAGGAGGGTAAATTGAGAAAGGGGGGAAAAACAGCAGACATGACTTGATGCGGGAGACCTCTGTGTCACTGTTGGTGTCAGTCAGACAAGCCTGTAATGTGTTTACACACAGTATTGATATTTTAGCTTGAAGAGAGGGAGATGACATCCTTTTGTTATTCTCCTTGAAGCACTGTCACAGAGGGGAAGGTCATGACAAATATTATATGGTGTACTGAATTTTATGAAATTAATTGTGAATATTCAGAACAGATGAACTGTGGTTATGTAATCAAGGTTGAAAACCAATTCTCTTTGCATTCTCTGCTTTTCATACTAATACAAAGTTGGATTGACTTTATCTTTGACCTTTGTGATCTCCATCCTCTGTTAATCTTTTGCATGAATGTTCCGCTGTAAGTTTACATGTATCCTTAGCAATGACAGCAGCTTAAATGGATTGTTTTTGTATTCTATCATAATAGAGGATTTATATCCAAGTCCCAGCAATTCTATTATATTTTCTGTGCAGTTTATGTGTATACAGATCTTCATTGTTTTCAGTTTAATAATTTTGAAGTTAGAGCAGTTCACTGTCTCTGAAATGGCTGGAAAGGTATTTGACAATAAGAAGTGTATTTCATTTCATGCATAGCCATGGCAACTTGAGTTTAAAAATCTGTCTATAAATTCATTGGTCTGCACAGTTGTATCAGTCTCATCTGTATGTTTACTGTGTCTTGAAAAGAAGGGTCATGTAATTGGGTTGGAGAACTAGAACATTTAACTGTGTCAGTGTGGATGTGCCATTGGTGCAGAAAAGTACTGTGCCGTGACCTCGCCACAGCAGGTGTCAAGAGTCATTTAGGACTCACACCCCCCAACCCACCCGTGTCATTTTTTTTCAACAAAGTAACGGAGCACAAATGATGATGAATGGCCCAGCTGTGAAGCTCTGCGGGGTGAATCTTATTCAAATGAGATGATGTGGCATTTAGATGAGTGACTGCAGCCGTCGAGGATCCTTATGCCTGGGCGAAAACAAAACTGACAAAGACAGCACGAGGATTTGTATCTTAAAAAGCAAAAATGCTCACAGGACATATTGTTCAACGTGAGACAGACTAATCTACTGAGGAGAAAAGACATGTTGGTATTTTGATTTTGTTGGAGATGCAGAGCTCCATCCCCCAATATTTCAAGGTGGAACTTTAATTGCTTTATTGCCAAGAGAGAGTGGCACTGTGGTGAAGGTCTGCAGGGTTTAATGAGGACTTTGTGGCTCGAGTGGGAGCTATAGATGGACTCTGTTAAAGGCTTAGAGAGACAGGGGGATGTGATATAACGAAGAGCTCTTGGGATTGAAGACTGTAATTCCACAGAACACCAAAGATACGATTCGTGACTGCCATTTTTGTGGCGTATAAGTTTGTGAAAAACAACATGGGGGTTAATGAATTGCAGTGATAATCTCCACAGATGCCTCATCATTAAGGTCAGAAGTGTAATAAAAAAAAGCCAAGGACATTAATTGCTGTACTTGAATTACACTTGAAAGGTGGCTGTAAAAAAGTTTATAATTTGCTACTACACAAAGAACAGGAACTCGTCTGTTTTGCACTTCAGTCATTGATAGTTTATTCAAATGTGATAATTCTTCACAGCAGGAAAATGACTGACATTGTTTACAGAATCCAGGCTTTGAGCAAACTGTGTGTCACCATTGTCAATGCTCACCATTCTCTGCGGCTGAATACACCTACTCTCTTTTTTATTGATTAGAAACTTTCTAATGAGGCAGCCTTTAGTCATTAATATTGTTATTAATTGTCAATAACTAATTTATCAATGCTTTATACGATGTGGTGTAAGCAATCAACAAGATTGAAATTTGGGTTGCCTGGTTGTGATAACCACCTATCTCAGAAAAAGGCTAATGGTAATTGTTATCAAAACCCATTCAATAACAACTAATTAATGTAAATGCAGACCTGATGCAAACATGGACATGTATTAATGAGTCACTAACGTTCTTAATTGAATTATTGACAAATAGAAAAAGGAAACAACTGCCAATTGGATTTTTTGCTAGCTAGAGAGCTAAGTGTCAACCCAATTTTTAGATTTTAGGATATGATTGCGTGGTTGCCTTCATTTGTTATTCTCTCTACTGCTTATTGTGTCTGAAAATAGCTAGTTTTTGTTGTAAATAGCCAATGCATGCACTGTGCCATTCCTGAGAGCATAAAGCAGATGCACCTGAAGTCAACATGACTCCCTCAGATCTTTCAGATCCCTCAGGCTCTCAAAACCTCATTGACTCTGTTTCCCACTGCTGTGTGTTCCTCGTAATCAAGCTCGCCTTCACGAAACCTCTCATTATATGACCCCGCATCACCTTTGATCCCATTTACCTCTCACACAGCAACACAAACAAGTCAATTTTTCCTTTTATGTGTTCAGCAGAAAATGTGCTGCCCCTCGACTGTAGCGTTGAGAGCGGATCTGCACCCCAGGTTCAGCATTCATCTTCATCAAGGGTCCAAACGCTAAGGGTTTTTATATTAACACATCATCCAAATCAGATGCAGCTGCATTGAACAGACACATGCTTCTTTACAAACAGAATACTAAAACAGCCTCAAGAAATCACTTTAAATGTCAATAGGTGTTTTTGCTTTGCTGTTTTATGTCTTGTCACGTATGAAAAGAGGTGTGACTGGGCTCGAGGATTATTCTGCAGTGGGTTGTTGACAGTGTGAGTTGCTGCACTTTGAGAATTAAGAGAGACTTTCAGTGGATGCTCTACTTTCCCCTGTCCATGCAGAATAAGAAAGTTGGTGACTGACCTTGCTGGCATATCCTGACAACTCTCAAACATGTTATTACCAATTAGGTTGCTCCTGCTGGGAGAGAAATCTTGCTGTGCCTTCTAGTGTGTGTGTGTGTGTGTGTTGTGTGTGTGTGTGTGTGTGTGTGTGTCCATGCTTGTGTGTTTGTGTCCATGCTTGTGTGTTTGTGTTCATGCTTGTGTGTTTGTGTTAAAGTTTATCAAGGTGTCAGAAGAAATAGGCTCAGGCTCATGGGAGTGAAATCCACTATATGTTTGGCCTTTTGGCACTACATCTGCCGCACACTTGATTAATGATACCAGACTTTGTGCAGCAAATAGAATTCCCTAAAAAAAAAAAAAAAAAAAAAAAAAAAGGTCTTTTTGATAGAAAAGATAGATTGTCTGTTTTTAGGGTATGTGAAGTACATTTTGGAGTTTTGTTTAATATTATAGGTTTCCTGTGGACTTTCCCCAGTAAACAAACTTTTGCTCATAACATTCTTCTTCAAAACATGCTGTGTGTATTCTAGCAAGTCCTCATCTCTAAGTGACCAAAAAGGTTGTTTGTCAGGCACACTGAGGTTGTCACCACAAATGAAATGACTCCTGATGGCCAGAGGGCTGATTGATGAGGCAAATAATAAAGGTGGGGGCAAGATAGGTACATCTTTGGTCAGTTCCTTGTAAAAAAGGAAATGACCCAGTGACTGCATCATCCCTCAGATGACTGTATATACATCCCCTTGTAGTCTTATTTTCTGCTGCTCTTTTTCAGAACATTTCTACCTTTTTTATTTGCAAATTACAGCCTGCTGCAGTTGGCAGAAATGTGTTTTCCCATCTTCCCTCCCTTGCTTATGTGGTCTGACACTCCACTGGGGTACTTTTTTCTAACCTTTATATAGTTTAATCATTTGATAACAACACAGTGTCTGTGAGTTAACCATGAATGATTTCATGACCTGGAAGAGATATTAGAAATAAATCCACAGAGAATTCCTTTCTATTCAGCAACCCTACTTTTGAGCACTTAATCTAAAGTCAAATAAAGGTTCAGATCTTGGGTTGAAGTGCATTTGATTTTATTGTTATTGATCACCATCTTATTTTAACAATAGTAGAGTACATGAGGACAAGAGACTTCATTTGTCAACATAGTGTGTTTTAGTACAGCTATAATAGCTCACAGAGGGTTATTTTTTTTTCAAAAATACGTTTTCTCTTAATGAGAAATAAAGTGCTGTCAGGATAATAAAACTCACAAATTGAACCCTGTGAGGTGCAGTTCTAGACAAATATGTGTTTTCTTCACCAGAGTCCATTATAATTCCCATTGCCATCTTAATGACCTGATAAATGATATACATTATTCAGATATTTTTCATACAGTGCTCTCTAAATGACCAAACTCAATATGTCTGGATGCCTTGGGCTTAATTTAGTTGAAAATGAGAGCCAGAGGGCTGATCGAGAATCTACAAGTTGAGACAGACTGAAGTCATTTGATTTCTTTGGACACTTTGTACAGCTTGTTCTGGGAGGGATGATATTGCATGTTGCTGCAGACAGACGTTGATTAGTCAATCACAATGTTTCCATAAGGCTGATTCAGTGGGAATTCACAGTTGACACTATTGACACTGACAGTATATGAGAATTGGAAAAAAAAACCCCAAAATGTCAAAGATTTTCAGCAAAGATTCCAAAAATCTGATTATTACAGAATTATATATAGTATGTGTAGGGGGTGTTACACAAACTAATGCTACAAGAAAGGTTCACAAGAATGAGGGGGCTGCAATCTTGTCAGTGATTACCATCTGTGTTCGGCTCAGCCGTACCACTGGAAAGCGCCGACTTCTGATCTGTTATCACCCGTCAAAGAATATAAGGAAAGGATATTGCCAGAACCTAAGCAGCAGTCATCCTCTGTGTAACATGGGTGCTGAATGTGTCCTGAGCACACAAAGACCGGCTTTGTTAGCAAGAGAAATGGTGACAGTTTCCTTTTTCTCTGTCTGAAGGGTCAAGGGTTAACGGTGTGTTTCTTGACACTCATTATGAGCACAGATAGAAGGCTTGATGAGTATCATTTTCATTAGAGCTTCCAGTCAGCTGTGTCACCCACAATCAGTGTATGAGCAGCTGATCTCAGAAATACACAAATATGTTCAGTGCCCACAGTGTAGTAATGGGCTTTGATTTGCAGGCTGTAACAGATAAGGGATTCTGGAAGAGGATATCATTGTATCATTTCTCTTTTCACTTATAATGATTTTTTCATTCAAAATTGATAAATGGTCGGTCAGAATCATAGTGAAGATACTTTTTGAGGTGTAATAAAGGAAGTGCTTTGGCCTCTACTTGCTTAATGTGAATCTTACAGAATATATAGACATTTTTTAAAATCCTTTTTTATCCTCAAAATAATATTGCTATATTTGTTGTCACCCAGATTGCAGACTGGCCACTTTTTCCACCCATCGCAGGAACTTGATCCACAGCATTGTAGTCACAGCCTAGTCTCAAAAGATACAAACATGTCTAAGGATCCAGTGTAACTGCAACGGATACATTTGGTTTGCAATTGCATCCAAATTCATTGTTAATAGATACAAATAAGCTTCTTTACAGACTTCAAGTATCATTATTACATAATTTCACCAATTAGATTTTTTTTTATCAACCATAGGATGTTCCAAGTTATCTTGCTGTACTTGTGAAATCAGTAATGCTCAGCGCATCTGCAGTTGAAGCCTCTGTAGGAGGCACTACTCTCAGCCAGCCTATTTGCTTTGCTGGCAGACTGAGCCCTCCTCCAGGGCATCAAAAAGCTGGTGATAACCACTGCGTAGAAACATAGCTCTTCAGCGCCAATCTCATACGCTCTTGTGAATTTAATGATGATCTACTACTGATTCACACTGATTCCAAAATGTCACGGAAGCACCAAATGATGACACTGCTGTTAGTTGATTGGCCACCATAGCTGCAGTGAATCTCAACATTCAGTCACAGAACATCAACTGTGTTAATATGATCTGGCATCCCTCTCCCCTTTCAGTCAGTCATTTCAATATGAAAACAACATTGCAGAATTTAAAACAGAAAGGAGGAGGTAGTTATATGTAAAGAATTGTTGATGAAATCTAACTTTTATGTTGTGTTACGGCACAGATATGCTGGGCAACATAAACGCCTCGGGCAGTTTTCACTCCATCTCCAGTTGCTGGTCCTTCATGCTGCAAGTTGCTGGACAGGTGGTGATTTGGATGTTGGTATCAGGAGCCAGAAGCAGTAGGCTACAGGAGCAGCCAGTTGGACTGTCATGGAGGATAGTAATTAATGAGTGGCTCCTGTGCTCTGTAATTGATGAACTACAACAGGAAAAAGTTGAATGCTGGAGGGAAGTAAGGAAATACCTGATTTGGAGAGGAGCCAAGTGGTGCGGTGAGAGGGAGTAATAGAAGTAGCGAGGGAGCTCTTCTTATTTGCAAAATTAACCTGGTCTCTCTTCTAATCTGTTTTTATTGAAATATGCTCCTGAGATTCAATGCTGATAAGATGCTGGGGATTTCCCAGCCATGATTTAGTGTTGGTTTTCTTTTCAGCAAAATAGCATTGCTTCATGAAATGAATTACCACTTTAGAATGATTCTTAGAAATATATTTTAGCATCCAATTTTGCATCATTTTATACTAATATCAGTTTAGTTTCCCCTGTAGAACTTTAAGGTTCGCCAAGTGACTGAACCTCAGTGGTGTTTAGAGCAGGTATCAGGATGGTGAGGGTAGTCAGGATCAGTGAAATGAAATAATAAAAAGAAAAAGTATGCTGAGAATGTCAGAGACAAGCTTGACATCAGTTTGCAATTTCCTGGTAATATCCTGTGTTATCTAGTTTGCACCCAGGCAGACTGATATCATATGTGAATAGCACATTTTACCATTGTGGCTATTGTTATTAGGCTGTATACTGTAGATGGCAGTACAGTACATACAGTAGTTAAACTGCTTCCAATCATTTCATCCAAATTACATACATGCTGGACATTTTCTGCAGGCGTGGTGGCTCACCTGAAGATGCTTGCGCTGCAACACAATCTAGGTTTCATAACCAGTCTCAGTGAACCCACCTGTCAGTCTCCCTTTGTGGCCAATAAATCCTCAGCGGCAGCTTTCATGCTGCTTTTCTTAACAGCCACCCTGCCTGAAAGACAGCTTGACAGCAAGTGAGCCATCCCGTCAGAGAGCAGTGAAGAATCGATATTGTGAAAGAGTGAATCACATTTCTTCATTTGGAAGTGGTCAGCTTCGTCTTCTGTGTAATTTTTTTCTCTACATAATGAGCAGGAGAAAGTGCTCGGAGGAACATTAAAAAAAAGTTTAGGTTGAGTTCCTATGCTTAAATTCTGAAATTGCAAACGCAGTAGAAGTGGCACAACTCTGGCACTTGGAACAAATCATTACAGTTACTTTTTTTCAAATGGTTTTATTGTAGTGAACAGCACAGACAGCCGTAATGGCAGAAGATATTATTATTAGCAGAAGATATTATACAACATTAATGACTCTAGACTGGCTGCAAAACATACGTCCGCACACTGTGTGTCTTAACTAACTGAACCACCAGGATGCACCAATGTATTCCTCAACCATCACAATTAGCCCCCACACACTGCTTCACTGCAGATTTCTACTGAGATCAAAGATGTGCCAAAATCCTTTCAGCAGTCTCCCTGTCTTCACAGGGCCATCGTCACCATGGTAACTCCAGGGCATACAGTACATGACATTCGGGAACTACTTAGAGTCTCATACAAGGACGTCAGACCAGTTGGCGAGTGACAGAAACTTCTCACCTCCCTCTCTCCCTGTCAGGCCAGCTGCCTCTCAGGGTAGACATGTTGTACTATACTGTGGTGCCCTAGTCAGTAATAGGGATGCCCAAGCTGCCGCATAGTAGGCAAACCAGTATAATGAAAGGTATAACCTAAGCACCCTAAAGATATTTACTCTAAATCATCCTCAGAGCCATTAGTTCACACTGTTGAATCGTGAAAAATACCGAAATTGTTTCATAATGCTGTGCTGCTGTAAAATTTAGCACTATTGATGGTTTTTACAGAACAGCATTGACAGTATGAGAATCATTTTGCCTTTTAGCTAAAGTAAATGTGAACAGTCTGTACTACAGATGGAAAAGAAAATAACACAATAACAACAAAAACAATCAAAAGGCGTGTTACTGGTTTTCTGTCTCCTCACACTGGCTTTTGTCTATTTTCTTTTCTTATTGATCTGAGTTTGTGGACCATGGACCAATCATGTTGTCTCTGTTTAATGTAGGACTCTGGCTGACTCTCTCTAGTGTAACCAATGACTCACTTTTGACACGCACACATTTTCTTGCTTTCTGGCTTCGACTGACTTTCACTGAGGGGGCAGCTATGATACACACATGATGCTTTATGGACGTTGATCTGAACTGTGGTTCCATCCTCTCTCTGACCCTATTTTCCAGTCAAGCTTATCCTACCAGAGTCAAAATGATTTACTTTTTTCATTAGCCAAACCCAAAGCAGTTGTTCAGTTTTTATGTCCAAGAAGAGAGGAATGATTGCAAGAGGTGATTGCTGGCCTGATGGGGATAACATCAACATTTTTAGGATTATAGTTTCACGTGAATGCTTATCTGGCCACCATTGAATGGTCCTATCTTGGCAATTATTAGCATTTTACTGGAGTGTCATAAAATCCCTTATGGCCTTCATTGACTATGTGTGACCTTTAGTCAATTTCAACATCCCACATTTCTTCACAAATCAATTTCACTGCCGCTCCTTCAATTCCTCACTGCTCATGTGAGTTTTACAGCCATGCTAGGTAGCCAAGCAGGGCTTAACAGCAATGTTGCCCTCGATAGTTGGTCCATTATGGTTAATACTGAAAAACCTCAACAACTCTTAGAAAGCCTGCCTTTCAATTTTATTTTATTTATTCATTATCCCCAAAGGATGAATCTTTATTTTGATGATTCCCTGACTGTTTTAGTGCCACCATTAAGTGAAACAGCTATCGGATGAATTGCCTCAGGCATTACAATCCCTCTTGTACAAAGAAGAATAGTACAAACTTTGAAGATCCCCTGACTTTACAACACCCTTCCATCTATGTTGTGAAATAAATCTAGTGGGTGGCCATAAAATTTGGCACTGACATTCATTTCACCGACAAGATGAATTTTAACATCTCTGGTGGTCTCCAGACTTTATAACGCCATCATTAGGTCAAAAAACTTCTTTTGACTAGTACTATACAATAGTTTATGGCCTCCTCCTGTCCACATATCAAGGTGTCGTAGGCTGTGACATAGGGCTGTGTGACATGACCAAAATCTCAGTATCAGGAGAGAGGTAATTTTATATCCAAATAACAATACATATCATTACTCATTGCTGTTCTCACCTGTATAAATTGGTGCCATGTCTGCAACAGCAGCTATTACTGCCTTCCGTCTACTTTTGTACACAAATGTCAAACCATCTTTTTTACAACTTTTTATGTATGAACATTTTCAAAGAAACCAGCCTGATGTAGAATGGGCTACTGTTGGATGACAAGCTCACTATGAGGTTATTACAACCAGCAGAGGAGCATTCAAACTGACAGGTTCCCACTGTGGTTGTTGACCTGTTTGGGTGCTTTCAATCAGAGATGCATTTCACTTTATTCCCTGAGTGGGTCTGCTTCCACAAACTAATGAATCTTGGTTGAATTTTATTGTCTCAAGTGGAGTCAAAATAATCTCCAGAGCTGTGACACTGTTGGCAAACATCAGCTGATGAAACACTGGAGGAAAATCTAATAAACCCGATGAATTCATCATATTTGACAACCTGAGTAAACCAATGCCACTCGAGGAACAGTTGCAAATATTACAAATGTTGTTTGCCCCAAACTGATTAATTTGAAACCCTCTCCTGCATATTTATAAATGAAGTTGCCTTTGTCTTTCTGTTGTTTCCTGGTGGTTGGTAGGTAAATGCCAACATCCTGACTTGCTGCCCTGATTTGTCATCGTTCGTCATAGCAACTCCTCAACATTTGACTTTCTCTCTTTTAGGACAGCTGTTTTATTTTATAATTTTCTCAAACCTGGAGTGTCCTTGTGATGTTATACAGTAGAATTCAATGGAAGCACAACTAAGATGAAAGCAACAGGTCGAAGTTGAATATGCCTTCTAATAAGCCTCTAATCACATCTTCATCTGGACTTGGCAGCATGCCGATGCTATCCTCACCTACTCTTGGCAGAATGTTTGTTTGCCACCTTTCCTGATAATTAATCTGCGATGAAGCACGTGGGCAGGAGTTGGAGGAGGTGAATGGGGCTGAGTTTGTTTCCCAAGATGTGCTTTATTTGTGCTTGGCAATGTAATTGGAAAGCTTGGGCCTTGTTTAAGTCAGGAGGTAATTAGTTACTAACAGACACAATGTATAACACAAAGTTTGATCTTTTTTTTTTTGCTAAGCTCATTTGTGTACCACAGTAATGAGTTTGCAAGTGTTTTTATTTGAAGACTAATCTGATTTATAATTACTACAAATGAAACACTGATCACTTTAATATTTGAAACCTCCAAAATGATTGTTGAACTCTCATACAATAAATACTTAAAAATAAAACATTATTAATATGATTTTATTTTTTTATTTAAAAATATTACAAACATTAATAATGAATTTTCTATTCCTTTTCCGCTTTACCTGTACAAATCCACATTGTATTTCTCCACTTTCTAAGGACACTTCTTTTATTGAACCACTTGCACAACTTGAACAAAAGGGATTATTTTAAAATAAGTCTTTTATGTAAGCAGGCAAAACAAATACAATTTTGTGAAAGGAAAATTCCAGTCTTTTTTTTAATTAACTGGTTGAGTAAAATGTCAAGGGAATGAGAATAATCTATTACATTTACACTAGTTTTCATGACACTGTTCTGAAATTTTGGTGAGCTGTATTATCAGTATGTGTCAGCAACAATAGGCAAATTTCATTAAGAGCAGGGGCAAGAGGGTATCAAGAAGAAAGAACAGGTAAGTACATTTTCCTGCAGTTATTATATCCTGTATAAAACAGATTGCCTCAATTGAATGAACATTGTTTTGGGGATCATGTTTATCATATTTAGTGTTGCCAAGTATCTCAGCTATGATATGAGCAAATTAACTTCCTCCAGATACAATTCCTGAGGGATTTAACCTTTATGCTCATCCAGATGATTTTTTAATACATTGTAAGTATTCCATTATAAAACACAAAAGGAAAGACGATGGCTGGCAGCTATGCTTATGACAGTGAATGCTGTATCTCTTTGAATGTGACGGCTTGGCAATTACCTGGCTAGCCATAAACTTAAATGCCAGGCAAGGAGGGAGGCTACATGAAATTAGTTCATTAAAATGAAACATTGCTCATTAGCTTCTGCTGAATACCATGGGTTTGACCTGTTGCTCTTTATTCTTTCCGTGGGTGAATAAACAAGAGTAAGAGACCACATTCAGATTTACATTCAGACCTATTAGCGGTGAACATCCATCTTCCCCCAAACCCACTGGCATATCTAAATGTACTCCAAGCAGGAGTCATCCATGTGGAGCGGATGAGACCCTCCTGTTGTGAATTACTGTCAAGTTTTGTTCGGACCTACTTTTTCGATGTGCCTCTTCAGTGACTGCAGTCCTCAACTTGTGTGTTTCATTGAATCTGGTGTAATATGTTAGAATTGATTGCAAAGAAATCAACATAGCTCACTTTGGTGTTCTTGGCTTTTTGGTTGAAATCAATTCTAAAAATGGGAGAACAGAGTTGGAATGGGGGAAAAGACGATGCTGGTTTTGGCTGCGGGATAGTCACATTGATTAATCCTCAGAGGACTGCAAAGGGCGTAATGGCTCAAGCCTACATCAATTGCAGCTTGTTGAAGTATGCTCTCTCTAAAATCCCTCTCTTTACCATTTAAGTGACAGACGATTTTGTAAAGAGTCTGGTGTGTCATTCAGAAAACGATAGACAAGGGCTACCAGCAATCCCCCCCACACACACATATTTAGGAGGTGTCCCTTTAGTTTTCTTCACCAGTGATTTTCAACTTGCGGAGTGCATTTAAATTAGGTCAGAAATGATGGACTGTCATTGTCATCATCAAGATGCCGCTGTTTGCATTTACTCTGCCATCTTCCATCCAGCTATAGTTGTGTCCATTGATAAAATGGCAAATAAATAGTTTGGACACAATAAACCCCCTAGGCACTACCTCTGTCAGTTGGAGAAGCTCATCATAACTCATGAAAAGCACAGCAATATCCCCAATGTGGCAGTATTGATTTCAGGAAAAAAGATTTACAAGTTACAGTGGGCGGTCCATTTCAGTGGTGTTATTTTCTTCCAGCAGACTGATGCAAAACTTTGAGGATAGACTGTGAGCTTTGCACTCTGAGATTGAGCAAATCTCCTAGTTGGATCTATCAAGTTTGCAGAGCGGAGGAGAGTGGGATGGCTTTTGTAAGGCGAGATGGATGCGGGTGATCTAATGATCTGGTAAAGCCCCCTGAACGTGGGACGATCTCTCACACATCTACCTTAGCCTGCAGGGGATCTCAGTCAGAACAAGCTTTCATGCCGAGAGAAAAGGAGATTTTGGGTTGAATTATTTAGACACCCTTCCCACATTTGTTTCAAAGCCACATTCTGTCTCTGAGTGGGGCCTGGACAAATACGCAGTGGGAAACTTACAGAGCAACTTGGTGATCTGGGTCTTGGCAGACAAGTCTGAAGCAGTAAGGCACAGATGGCCCCTGGCGGTGGTGCTGTTTGACCAGGCGTATTTGTTGGAGTCAGTGCACAGGTGGACAGGGTGGACAGCGCAGGCGATGGTGAGGTGAGAGAGGCAAGGTATTTATGTATCCATTAATTTAGGTTGATGCAGTATTGCTGTTGAGATACAATTGCCTTCATAAGGAAGATGGTTTTTTTTCAATAGAAGATCACAGCAGGGTGTGCTATGTGTCAAACGTGTTGCACTGATTTTAGAGTTTCTCTCTTTCTGAAGCCTTTCCTATGCCTGCAGATATAAGCCTCGGCATTTCTCATAAACATTTACTATGTCCTTTTAGAGGAACCATGGTTGTTGTTATGAGGAATGGTCTGGAAGCAGTAATTGCTCATGAATGAAGCAGGATGCTGGCAAGAGCCATCAGAGCTCACACACAACCAGGGTGAGTACAATGGCACAGTAGCTCTGAAGACACAGAACTGAGGGCATCATCAGAGCACATATCCAAGACAGAGAGAGGGAAGACAGACCAAAGAAAAATAAAAAAATGCATAAGCTGCATAGATCAGCTCACCTGAGAGATTCAGTGAAGAGAAGTTGAGAGGCCAAGGGCCAAGGGATTGTTCCAGTGTGCTGTTTGGCAACTGAAATGTTTGATTGGGAAAGTCATAATAACCTTGCTCATATACAAATTATTAATTGTCTGCTAATTACAATCTGCTGTTTAAATGCTGTGTATGGAAAACACAGGGGATTCTTTTCAGCAGAGTGACAAACACTCGAGACTCCTAATTTTTGTGTGACCAAATGTGAAAAATCTTTCTGTGTTGTGAGTCAACAAGTAACAGTCCCCTCTCTGCTGTGTGGTGATGCCACCTACTGGATACACCACAGCTGTACACTATTTTCTGATAAGAAAATGAACCTCCATGGTGTGTCTGTCTCTTATCAGCAGTCTTGCGAAGTCTAAAACGGGGCTCCTAACTTGATGCACATCTTGGTTGCTCAGCTGTCAGAGATCTGCAGTGTATTTGCATACGAAGGGTTGTCTCTGTGCACTGGACAAAGCGTTCCTTTGTTGAAGCAATTTATAGCACTTTTCCCATGTGTAGCTGCCTGTGTGGACTTATGACATGGCTGATAAAGACACAATAACCTGTTGACTTCTGAAACACACCCTAAAGAATGTGATTCACATCACCACTTACATCACCATTTATGATGCATTTATTATTCTCTAAGTGTGGCCAAAGAATGAATTCACTTGTGCACAAACTTGAATCATTTGTGCTATTCTCACTTGAATCCTTACGACTGGTAAGTCTGTGCCCAGCAGGTGCTGGGTATCAGTCTCACACCTGTCTTTTACTTCGATTCTTAATGAATCACACCCCTTGTAGTTCACCAGCGCCTGTGTCCATTCTTGGCTATCCCATGTTTTTAAGACGGAAAACCAAACATACAGGGGAACAAAGGGCGCACTGTGTCTGCTTGGAGATATTCGTCACCTGTGGTAACACTATGATGTAGTGGAGCTGGGATTACACGGGTTTAGGAATGTGAAGGGTGACAGTTTGGACAAGATGACTATTGTTGAGGGTAACACCTGAACTGGTGGCAGAGGTGAAAACTGATCAGGAGGAGATGGGAGATGGCTCATCTCTGTCCGGCCAAGGAACAGTTCTGGCAAAAGTCCATAAGCGTGTGATCTCTCATGGAAAAGTTGTCCAAAACTTAAAGTCGGAGCTGATCATACCATGGTTAAAGGAATGTGCATATTATGTCTGTTACTGGTAAGTCTTTTAAACAGTTCAATATCAAAATAATCTCTGTTTTATCTCATTCTCTTGCCTTTTCTTTTATGCAAATGCTTTCAAGTTCATGTCTTTGCCTGTGGGAGATTTATGAAGACTTGCAGGCCACTGCTTTCAGAAATATTGAGGCAATAAACCTCCACAAACTGTCAGCAGAACAAAGTTCTCACAGAGAGCCTGAAGTTTCAACATGTTCGGATCTGAGCGCTTCTGTGAACAGAGCACTGTTTTCAAGATCAGTGCATAGCCATATTTTTCAAATAAGAAACTCTTTAAAACTTCTGGAAGCCCCAGGGCTCTCACAGCTGTTTCACTAAAAATCAGCTGTAATAGATCCAGGTAGGAACTTTATGAAGAGTGAATGGTTTTACTTTATTTCCTGCCCAGATGGGATACATTAGGGTGTAGGCCCGGTCAAGTATACATAACTATTCTGGGCTCCTTGTAGAGAGTTTGAGCCCTGTGCATTAGATGGCCAGCAGCTGGGAGTTTCAGATCTTTCTTTTTGAAAACACGGAAAAACATGGAATAACATTTGGACGACTGGGATTTTTTTCCCCCACACACATGTAAGGTGCATGTCACATAGGCCAGTTGTAGGGGATGTGAATGGAGCGACTGAGAGGCACGGGACCCCGTGGAATGCGCCGGAAACTGCCGTCCAGATGTGGAGTGGTCGGGGCGGGGTGGGGGATATCGGCAGCGATGTGGAAAGGGTGCAGTAGTGGTGGTGGTTGGGTGTGCAGTGTAGAAATGCTATGTTACAGGTGTATTGGGCAGAAATTCAAAGAAACAGTAATGGATGATTGAACAATACAAGTCCGACTTGTTACTAATGACCAAAATCTTTGTTCCGCATGCAGCTTCATGCATACGTAAGATTAAACAGTTAGTCAGTTAGCAAAGCACATCTGAATACACAGTTGTTTATAAAGGCTGTGAAGCAATACAGTACTTTCTCAGAGGTCAGTTTTAGATTAAGTAGTATCTGAACTATTGCACTCTCATCACATGCACTTGCTATATCGACATCAGTATCAAACGGACATTGACACTCGTTTGTCATATGGCCAAAGTAAAATAGAGTACATTAAAGGACTGATCATTAATTAATGATATGTAATCAGTAATTTATCTTTATAAATAATCTTCCATTCAGATTACAGTAGGTTTAATGAATCATCTGCATAATAATCCATGGTATTTTCATACATGCTTTGTGAGTTTTGGATGTTCACTGTACAGGTACCTTTAGTACATCCATACTTCATGCTTCATTAAATGCCATTTCTTAGAATGGCTCTTGAGGGTAGTCAAGCGACTCCACGGGCTGGTGTAAGAGAAGAAGGTTGTCTGAGCAGTATGTGTATTAGAATCAGTGGGTTTCAGACCTGTAGTTTGCAAATTTGCCTCAAGGAGAATGAGAATGCCTCACAGACACAGAAACATAAAACAAACCATCTGCCAGATCTTATATGTATTGACCATGATGGTGAATCAGCTGTCCATATAGAAAAGGTGAAAGCCAATTCCGTTGTATGCCAAGGGTGTGTTTCTTGTGTGTGCGCATTGGGTGTACTGGTATGTCAGCGTGTATCTGTATTTTCTATAACAAGTGGTTGCTTGTGTGTGGCTCCGCAGCGTATTGTAGTTATTAAAGTCAGCAAGAAAGGAGTCTTTGTCACGGCCATCATCTAAACCCAGTCACACGGGCCATCTTGTGCCAGAGAGCCCAACTCATTTGTTGTTGGTTTTTTTTTTACCACTGCATTCCTGGGCTGTTTGGTAAAAGCCCATAGGGGTCTTTTCCCTCCTCTCCTCCACCTCCTCTCATCTGGATTCCTCATTCCATCTTCATTTGGGTCCTAATGGGAACATTTAGCTGCACATAACATGTATATACACACACGCACACACACACACCTCAAAACACATGTGAATACTTGTAATGCAAATACTGGCTTTGTAGCCTGCATTCAGAGATATCAAACACACACAGTGGTTATTGAGTGCAGGCGTGATCCTCATTGATATAATGCATTCTGTAGCCCCTAATTTGACTATCACACATGTTTATCCTCAGCCCTTTAACCATGATTGTAACCTCAGCACCACGTCTGGACCCTAAACTTTAAATGAATATTCTATATTGTGCAAGTGAAGGCAGTGTGCAGTTGGTATTTCTTCCTTATTATGCACAGATGAAACTTAAGTTGGTCTGAATTGTCTGTGATCAAAAAATAAAAAATGTTCCAGTCATTGTCAAAAACAATAAGCCAATAAGTCAAAGCCAATAAGTCATCACTCTCAACTCAAGCTCCTCTTGTTTTCTTCAGCCAGACTGATCATCACTAGCCTATTTGCTCTCCTACAACACCGTCTTGTTGTTTAACTTCCCTCAGTCACATTCAGTGGGAGAGTTGCCTCACATCAATTGACAGATTTGATCTTGATCAGGAGTCATGTTGCCTGTTGCATATCTACATTAAGCTCTCATGTTTTTTTACTCTCTGTAATGGTCTTGCGTCTTGCTCCCCACATTGTTTCAGTGGCTGACAAACAAACAATCCATTCATGGGATGGCCAGATTTCCCAAGAAATTCAACCGTATGTTTATACATTCTTCCAGTAAAAGAGCATATTTGCGGTTGAGCTGTTCTAGTTTCCCATATTTCACTTTCTCCTGCCTCTCAGACATTTTCTAAACTTTCTTCCTCCTTCCTTCTCTTGTTTTCCCTGCCCTGTGTTTTCCCACTCATCTCCATTCTCAGCTCCTCTGTTTCTCTTTATATCTACTCAATGATATGATAGTGTGAGTAGGGAAGATGTTCCTCGACGTTTGTTCTGTTAAAAACCTTGCTTTGGAATGTAATGTGTGCAGCCTGTGTAATACATCTTTGGTGACTTTACCTTAATATACTTCAGGGTAGTTTCCAAAACCTCAAAAATTAAAACTCTTGGTCTTAGTTAATAAATGATGGGTAATGGGAATGGGAAATACTGTAAAATGACCTTCAGTTATCTGAGAGCATGCTTGTTACTTACCTTACCTTACTTGAAATAGCTCAGACTTTATACATTAATATATTAAGTGCTTTCATGTCCAACTTCACTGCTAACAGGACTCAAGTTTTTCTGAAGCACGGATTTGAATGTAGCACTTGTTTTATTTATTTACTGCCCACAAAATCCTTGTTTTGGTTGTTTACTTGAGTAATTGTCTGCATACTTCTTCCACTTCTGTTCCCCAGAATTTGTCTCGACAATGACACAGTCTGTAGTCTGAGTCATAATACTTGTTTGAGTATTATTCATACACACACTGTACATAGTATTTTCTCACTGTTGTCTTTGAATATTGGTCGACAAGTATTTCTGTTTGAAATTTCCATCTCTCAGATACATGTTTACTTTATGTAGCGGTTTGTTCTATAAGTAAAAACACTAAATAATTAAACACTTTGCTTCTAATGCTTTTTGGATTAGAGAATCACCTCAATGCAATCTCAATCCCAATACACAAGGGCTGCTGTCTCGGTTAGTGCTGTTTATGAAAGAGTCCTGAGTCAGGGAGTCTGAGTCCTCCCTGAAGCCGTGGTGATCCCAGATTGTGATCAGTTAACAGAGTGCATTCACCATTCACATCCTGCGCTGTGATTCGGTCTGACAGCGGTCATTAGTTTTATCTCTTTTACAGCCAGACCTAATCAGTGGATTTAACTAATCCAGGGGGTTAACTCCTGCCTCAGCATGCCAATGTTTTTTGGTCAGGCCTGGGCATACTGTATATGGCAAGCAGCCTTATGACTTCCCATCTCTCCCTCATGTTTGTATTGGCAGCATGTTGCACTTTTTATGATTTATTTTGCCACCCTGCCCTTTCCCATTTCACCACATCAGACTTGTTTTAGTTCCAACAAATGGCCATAAATAAACTACAGTCCTCCCTGATCATATTCAAACAAATTCTATTTTTTTGTCCCAATGCAAGGGGGGAGAACAAGTGGTACATATATACTGACACTGCTTTAGAGTGCAATGAGTGTGTTTCACCAGAGCTATTACCTTGTTTAGTAACATTCACCTTGAATGTTTGGAGTGGGTTGTGTTGGAGGTCAGAAGTGAGGTCAGGGCCTCTCATACTTGCTTGTGATTAAGATCTAAAAGTCGTTTTCTATTTCATGCTCAATTTATGTTACTACAATAGATTTCACTCTATTGTCACAACTTTGAATTAGTTTTTGGTTTTGTTTGTTTTTTTTTTTTTTTTTTGTAACCAGGGAACAGATGAGTAAACTCTGGTTGAGTAATATGACAGACCTGATTTCTTTATGAGCGCAGTGTAGTGGAAAAAAGAGAAGTTTCTTCCTTCCTTTACCTTCCAGCTGACAAAGCTTGTACACAGCGACCGCAGAGAAAACCTTTCCTCCCAGGACACCCTTAGCATATTACCTCCTTAATTCTTCTGTGGAAATATCTCTGTAATCCTGGCTCCAAAACTGCCAAGACTCATTCTGTACTACAACAAGTAATGCGTTGTGCCCTGTTTGACTTCTGAGCGGTGGAGAAACAGAGTGGCTCAGTTCCCTTTACTCTGCAGGTGCTGGGAGCACATTTCATAAACACCTGCTGAGAGTTTAAAATGTGTGGAACTCAGAATCCTGGCTGACAGACACTGGACTGTGTTTGTCTGTGTTACAGTTAGTGATAGAGTGTCTGGATCGTCATCTGTCCACCAGTGAAACCACCACACAATACTATACACAAGAACATTTGGCATGGCCAGTGCAATAAAAGTCAACACATTTCCTACTTTGTTTTTTATTATTTTTGCAACATATATATGTCTTTGTCTTTCTTAACTAAGGGGTGCCTGAAGTATCTGTGGGTGCTCTGTTTACCTGCTAGAGTTTCTGAACTGAAGACTGCAGCCGCAGCTCCAGTCGTAACTCCAGCCACAGTGTTCTCAATGCCCCGACCCTAACCTCAGCATCAACCCTTCGACAGTTTAGAGAGCAAGAGGACTGAGTGAGCTGACCCAAACTTCCCAGGATGAGAAAACTTTAAATCTAAATGTTATTCTTCTGGGTCCTCAAAGGATACATTGTGTGGGGATCCAGAAGGACATACCAGGCTGTGAAAGAGGCTCTTTCTTGTTTTCTGCCCATTGGCCCCCTCCCAGTCTCTCCGGGGCGGCCTGTCTCTCTCTGACAACAGCTGCTTGCTGCCTGTGGAGGCTGGGGGTGAGCGGCGCAGCTCCAGACATCTGTAGGCCCTGAGCCTGGGCCGCCTAGCTCTCTCTTTCTTTTTCGCACACTCACTCACACACATACATTGGAGCCCACAGTCTGCCCAGCACAAAGGACTACATTCATCCCCCTCATACAGTCTCTACTGGTGAAGAGGTCGTCTGAAGCTCCCAAGCTCTCACTCTTTTCTGCCTCCTCTCTCTCCTTCCACATCTCCTGTCATTCTTTCAGATATTCCCTCCCTTTTCGAACTCTCCCGCTCTCTCCCTGTTTCTCTCTCCACTGGAACAAATGTTCTTCCATTCAAGTCCATGAGAATCACATCATCTTTAAACATTACGAGCTGTGGTTAACCACAACGACAGTGAGGGCCACAGGTATCAATTAGAGGAGACATTTCCTCCAGCTTGGGAAGCACAGTGACCCCATGTTTGGCTTTCAGTCACATCTACATGTGTGCATCTTTGGAAAATATGTGGGAAAGTGTCTGCGTGTGTCCCTCTGTGTGCGATTTACCTCCTAACCCCGAGAACAGGCATTCCAGTGCGGAGGACTTGCCGACCAAGTTCACAAAGGGATACTGAGAGAGGCCAGAGCGAACAGAGATCCTTTGTACAGAATGAATGTGGCCATGAGAAGTTTGGGAATGGCATGGTTTGAGCAACATCACAATGTTGCTTTTAAAAAGCCCCACTGGTTGGAAACCATCTACTTTTCAACATAGGAGCTTGAGGTTAGCCATATGTCTCTCTTACATTGCCTTTGACAGACAGTCAGTCGCTCCACACCACAACTACATGGTGTTAGTGTCAGGAGCTCAACCTCAGAAAATGCACTTTGAATGATAAATGTCAGCCTTTGCAAAAATTACTTTGTGCAACGTGGTGTTTGGCAGTAGTTTTGGTCATATAAACTGTCCTTCTGCTGGATCACCTTTGTCTTCAACCAACTGCCCTACACAGTGAACTCCAGCCAGCTCACTGCTCACACTGTAGTTTGAACTTTGCAGCTAAGAACAGGTTGCTTCCTGGTCGGTTTTGCAGCTACTCTTAATGTGCACTTTTGTAAATGAATCCCAAGGGATCTATTAATGGGACTATTGCACTGAACTTGTTTTATAAGACATTTTTCATTGGAGATTTCTTGTGCATATTTTACTTGCAGTACTTCTTTTCTTTGATGTTTTACATGTATTGAACTGTCAAGTTTTTTTTATGTGATTGCATTACCTAGAGCTTCTGTTGTGAACAGAGGAGAAAATATCTCTGTAAGTTGCTTCTTCAAATTATGCCTTCAAGTTTATTTCCTTATGCGCTCAATTTCTTCTTTTTTTAACTCTGTTGACATTGTGGGTGTTGCTAATAATAACAAGAGATAAGGTACATGTGTTACACTGCTGCCATTATACTCTATTGTTTATACAGCAAACTGCAGTGCACTCTTGAGTGTAGTCTAAAACCATCTCGTTTCTTGTACCATGAGAAAACGGTTCATGGTTGTTCCTCGTCTCACCTACCAGAGGCAGATGGCTGTAGTGCTTCCATTCTGTCAGTGATGCAGCTCAGCTGTAGCTGAACCACCAGAAACCATCACTTTTCTACAAGTGAGGCCTGACCTGCACAGGCTTCACTGCATTAATATTTATTTATTGCAAGGACATCTGCGTACTGTCTATACACAGAGCAACACAAGATGTGTACGCTTTCTTACTTTTTATTCATTTTAATAGACATAATGAAGACATTCAGATATCACTTCTGCCTGAATTTGTGAATCATTCGCTGACAGCAGTCATAAAATGTGACACAGACCAGAGCGCATGTTTTACATCAGCATGCTCTGATCTCTATATAAACCGTGTTTTTAACCCCAGTCATGTTCCATAGCTCAGTGGTAAAACCCACCTAAGCTCCGTGCACGCATGCACCCATTCACTCACGTACACACGGCCGGTGCAAAACACAACTTGTCTGCTCATCTGCTTCTGATTAGTGACGACATGAGCAATGCCAAATGGGAGATATGGATCTCATTCCTCTGCAGACAAAGCCTCATTCATTGGCAGAAAGCTCAGATGTGGGAAGACGATTCCTGTGACTTGGACCTGAGCCGGTCCACTCCTTCTGGGTCTCATGTTGTCCTGTGAACAGGGAGACTTTGCCACATATGCTTGGGTGGATTGAAGGATGTTGGATCGCACAGTGGGGAAAGTGGACATTCACACAGTATGCTGTAGTCCTGTCTGAAGAGTGTAGACAATGAAGTGAAGGTTCATTTGACTTTTGATGTGAAAGAATATCAGTTTTGGTCAGTTTTTTGTTTTGTTTTTTTTCCAAAAAGAGACAGATTTTTTGGAAAAAAATAAAAAGATCCTTCAACAAGAACAACATGCTACCCAGTACATTACAAAGAACAATTAATTACATTATCTACTGTTGTACCTACAACAGATCTTTTTGTTTGAGCAAATGTATATTTTGGATCACTCACAGCATAGCAATAACCTTTTTTTTATTCATCTTCTTGTTTGCTAATGTTGTGTTTGGCCAGCCACAGTGGGTACAATTTAGTCTTAAGCCAGAAGTCGGTGGCCTGACAGCTGTAAAGGTGATGGCACACCTTGAGGGGACGGGCAAACTTTTATAATGACAGCTTACCCACGAGCCTGTTTAACTGCTCTGTGTGACTCACTGTTCAGGAAAAAAAGTGCCAACATTTGGGTGAAACTTTGAGCTCCACCAATAATAAGAAATTACTAATACTTCAAACATTCAGAAAAAAACAGCTCTTGCTCTTCATAATCACACACACAAACATACAGTGTTTGTCTCTAATGACTCAAATCTTAAATATACAGGGTGATGTCACCCATCAGGTCCACAAGGCAAGACATGCAACCCAATACCAGGTCCCAGTGTAACGAAGTTCAATAAAGTTCATATTCAGCAGTTTAAACTATGGTTATCACCTCTGCAGAACAACGGCCGTAAAGCTCTTTACTGCAACTGCCTGTGGTTTATGGAGTCCCATTTGACTCTTTATACAGTTTCTGTTGTGTTCTATGTTTGCTGGTCAAAGAAAAATTGACTGAATTGATGATTGACTGAAATTTAAGTAATTCAACATAATTTCTCCATTTTTTTTTCCTTTTTATTCCACATATTGCTCTTGTTTCTCCAGCTGCAATTGCACAATATTATCATACTTTACGCCCCGCAATTCATTTCACAAGGCTGGAAGCACATTCACCGTGCTCAGAGGTTGTCGACCTTAACTTCAACTGCATGCTGGCAAAAAACACGTCAGACATAATTATGTGTGTGATTCTCCTGTGTCTTTGTTCCTTGCAGGTGTGAAGCATCATCACTCTTGCATAATGCCAAAACAATCTCATCTCCATAGTTATGCTGCGCTTGACGGCTAACTCTCCATCCCCATCCTTCTCTCTCTCTTGCCTTAACCAGAAAGGAGTCCACTCGCCAAAACGTTTGAGGGCAAAGTCATCATAAAGTAATTTCCCCCCATCATATTAAGTGTGCATTTCTGAGGGGATAAAAGGTCATTGCCGGATTTATGTCAGACCTGGGAGGCAGTTTGGCTGATTTTGGCTTGCGTTGTGAACCTCAGCCACATTACGCTCTTGCCCAGAAAACTCCCTCACGCTGGACCTAGGGTGTGTGGGTTCCTGTGCGTCGACCTGTTTGTGTAAGACACGACTATGTGTTTTCATTGCCTTGATAGGTCCTGATCAACAAAACCAACAGAAGTGGTGTTGGGAGGGTTTACTTAGTGTTTCCCAGTGTTGTCTTTCAACATGCAATGTTATACTGTGTCATATCGTTCTAAGGTGTTATCTCAGTGTTGACATTACTGTTGTCGTTAAGGGCTGGATGGCGCCTACCATAACATAACAGCAATTTGTCAACTATCAACATTTTACAATTGGTTTTCCCCTGAGACATATTGTATATTCAATGGGAATTACAGATAACTAGATGTTAACTTAAGAAGTTGTGAGAGTTTTATGGGTTTTTGTATTTTGGACTCCTGGAGATATTTCAAGTAACTAATGGGGTCCCAAATCAACAGACACGAATGTAAGGGTTATGGTTTCAGTTGCAATGAGTTAGTGGATAAGATTGTGAGTTAAGGATGTGTTTGTGTCAATATCAACACGTACCTGGAGGGTGTGTGAGTGTCTGCATGCATGTGGACCTGTCCTACCTTTCTCACTGCAGAAGCAATGATCTGAATCCAAGAAGCAGCCGAGTGCTGTGGCAAGTCAACTTGACAAGATCCGAGTACAGCACCACCAGGTTCTCTGTAATCTGCGAAAACAAGCAAATGTTTTGGGCTTTTCTCTCCTGGGCGCTCCCCTCCCTTCGCACCGCATGGAGCAGGGTTCATTTGAAAGGCGCTGTTTGTTAAGGTTTTAGCGGTTAGTAAGTGCTTCCTTTGTTTGGTGGCAGCGTGGAGACGGGGGGTTAATATCTCCCAGGGAGTGCATACAAAGAGGGCCTTCAGCTCCCCTGGCCGGAGAGGGGTGGCTAGATGAATGAGGCCGGGCCGAGGGGCAAAGGTGCCAGGGAGGGCACAGGAGGGTGGGGAAATACAGGGGGCAGGAGGCAGGGGAGAGTCCAGGAGGCCATCGAGGTATTAGAGGTATTAGAAGTTGTCAAAAGGCTGCAGGGGGCAAAAGGCAAAAAGGACAGTAGCCAACTTTTGGGTTGCGGCCGGGAACGGAGAAGTGGCGCAGAGGCTTGCGGTTGTAATTAGTGCAAATTTGGGCTAAAACAACCACTGCATAATTGAGCTCAAGTGCAGGTCTCACAAGCCAGGAACTGAGTGATTATGTCTTTTTGACATTCCTCCTGTCTCCAGTGCAGAGTAGTTTGATGCCCAATGGTTAGGGGCTTGGGGATATTGAGTGTTAGCTCTGTTTGGAATAGCTCCCCATGGACCTCTGGATGTGGTGTATGCGGTTCCTCAAGCCTGCTACCACAGGTGGCAACAGGATTACAGTAGGAATAGTGGGAGGCAGTCACAAAATCACACTAGTCAAAACAGAAAAGTCTTTGTTGAATGCACAAGATTAATATTCAAAACAGTGCATGAGGGTCGTCCACACGTCCCCCTGAGAGACAGAGGTAGTGACAGATGAGGATGATGAAGAATCTGGTGGGAACATTTAGGGCCAGATGGGGAAGTGAAAATTGTATTTCTTGCAAATATTAAAATAAAATGTTGAAGACATTAGCACTTGAAAAATGATTTAAGTAAGAGTCAAAATATGATCTACCAAAAAAAGGAAGTCAGAACTTACATATTTGTAATCTTTAGGGCAACATAAAAATGTTGAGATGAACTCTTTCATTTTGGTGTCAAAAGCAGCCCTCCACAGTTTCTCCCCTTTTTTTCTAAATTGTGCTCCAGGTGTCTCCTCCTCTGGGATATCCAAAAGTGTGTGCATGTGTGTATTGCCATGCTGTTTTTAACAGGAGTGCAGAATTTCCCAGTAGAGCTTGATTGTGGAGGATCAGTGTTGCATGATGAAGAACAATGGGATTGCTGTAGTCGTTTTGGATCAGACTGATTCTTTTATTTCATGGGAATCAGTGTTCTTTGGATTACAACATGTGTTGGCTTGGGCCACGATACAGATAAAATTAGGGGAGAACTTGGCCACAGTGAGCAAGTCTTATTTTTTTGGATCAAAATTTGCCAGGACATTTTGTGGCTACTGCTATGCAGAGGATCAATAACACAGCTCTCATTTAATTTCAGCCCATTTCATACTTTTCTCTCATGTCTGTCCAACAGTAGAGATAATGAACAAAACTCCATTAATAACGCATGTTACAGATGATGTTTTCCAGAAGTGCATCTCATTTTTTTTTTCTTTTTAAAATGTTAATGCGTTCATTACCTTGTATTTCATTAGTGTTACTTCCCTGCCAGCAGAATTGTAATGGTGCGTATCTCATGTTCGATGGAAATGTAATGCCTGCACTGAATCACTGAGAGCTGCTTGGGAAGACCGATGTCTCGATCTCCTCATCTCTATCACCAACTCACTATGAGGGGGGGGGGGTGTCTGTCTCATTGAGCCTAACTCTTCTCACAGAACCCCAATAGGATTCCCCTGCGTCTCACCCCAACCAATGGTCCCTTTGTGCCCAGTTCATCAGAGTCCCTCTCTCACCCTAGACACTGCCCGCCCTGTGCCCTGTAACCCAGGACCGGCTATCATCTCTCCTCCTTGTCGGACTTTGTGGGCTACATAAACCCCTGTGACCACTTCAACACAAACTTCGAGTTCACTGTCCATCTGTGTGCAGGGCGCATACTCTCATGGTATCTATCATCATCATGATCCTCAGTTTGCATTATCGTTATTGCTGTTGCAAGTGCCATTACTGTAGTCAGTTGTGAGGATGCTGAATACTCAGGTTGTCTTTCAGTCAAGCTATCCTCTCCGTCTACACCTCCGTCATCTTGTGCTGTGCAATATTATTGAGCTAAAGCTAAAACTGCCACCATGTTGACTCTACCGTGGCGTTTCATCCACATACGCACAGCCGAACCGAGAAGATCAATTTGAATGTATCGTAATAGGGCTCACATGAAACCTGTGACGTCAAGTGATCACAAAATGTTGAGTGTGCATATCAAATTAAAATATATGGTACAGGGAAAATTACTGGTTTAAGTTCGGTGGCAGCAAACGAAGGCGTGTCCATTCAGAATATTATTCTTGCATTGTTCCTCAAATTCCAGACCACTGATTAGTTCAAGAAGAGAGTTGGAATCCCTTCCTTGTATATGACTGCTCTATTATGCCTCTGCTGCTCCAGTGAATGGTCTGCCCACTCAAAGGAAAAAATAAGCTGAATATGAGTCTTCAAACTAACTTTGCTAACTGAGCCCTTATAACCCACCAGGTCAGAAAACAATCAGAATTTTTTTTTTCTCCCCACTAAGAGCTATGTTATAATAACAACCTGAGCTGTAGAAGAAGCTTTGGGTTTAACAAAGGCTGACCAGTTAAGAAGAAATGAAGTTAAGCACTGGCCTAAGAAGCAGATTAGAAATAGTCTTTTTAGCATTTGGACTCTTGGTTTCTCTCTTTGCCCTCCCCTGTCATTAACAGCCGAAAAGAACATTGGCTTAATTGACCTATTAATAATCTTAATCTCTCTGGAGTTATTCAAAGTGACTTTAAGAATATAATATTCACTGTGGGGCCAAAGGTAGTTTGCCAAAATTAATAAAATACATGGACCTGTCTGCATATTGTTGTAAAACAATAATACTCGTATGACCAGTTTGTAAAAGCTAACCCTGAGTCGCAGAGAATCTAGCCAGGGCCCACTTATCAAACTGAATTAACCTTTTGCCTCCAAATGCTCCTCTTATTTCTCCTGAAAAAGGCCCAAGTAATGGTCTCAGTTGCTCACCAAGTCTTTGTCTCCATACCGACTTAACTGTCTTTTCCTGTAACCACTGAACATTTTTCCCCCTTTTTTATGGGTCACCCTTTCGCATTTTTCAGCGAATGAGCTCATCCACGTCTGTACAGCTTCAAATATGGTGCTCATTGCTGACTCAAAGCAGTTCTGCGAAAGAATAATATTTATTCTCTTTAATCCCCCTCTCCACCTCGACACATTCCCCAGCCTACACAACCGCAGGAGTTTGCCAACAATAGCACCCCTCCCTTTTTCCCGCTCTCCCTCTGCTGCCCACGCTGCTCTCGTCCTGAACGTGTTGGGAGAATGGATGGCAGGTGTTTGGGTAAAATGCCACGTAAAAGGAACTGGAGGTATGTATAGGACTTGGCACAGTGGGGTGTAAAGAGTATTGATGTACAGTACCTGGCTGGGAATGTCTTTTTAGACAGATACACTGTTATCTTCTGTATACAACCCATAGTTAGAGATTTCCACACTTTTCACACAGCTGCGGATAGTATGTATAGTGTAGTCTGCCAGATAAAACGAAGCTGAAAGGTACCATTGGGTTTGACTGTTTTGCTAAGCTAAATTAATTTCCTCCAGGTGTAGCAATGGAAATACTGATGTGATTCGTCGAGTGATAAATTCTAGATTTCTTTCATTAGCCTCAGTTTTGTGACTCTTAATGTATTGACGGCAGTGCGGCACATTGTTTAGCCGTCCGGCCTGCAGTTTTACTGTTTTGATTCACTCTCATGACTTTCAGAGTGTTGTTTTTGGCTGTAGCAGACAGCTGTTTCCACTGAAAAAAGCTCTAAAACCCCCCCCCACTGTAAATGACCTGCTTTGCACAAAACAGTAGACAGACAGACAGACAGTTAGCTGGGGAACATAGTGGAGCATTTAGCAGCTAAAGAGCCAGACAGTTCCCTCAGGAGTTGGAACAAGGCCAAAATCAGAGCTAAAAGACAGTCAATATTGCACTTGCACCAGGTAGTTAAAAACATCAACATCAGTCCAAATCAGTGATAATTTGATTAAAACTCAGTAACTACTATAGTAACTATTTGCTGGTTATCACAGTTTTGCCATATCAACTTACATGATCTTGACTACCACCACTTCTTGCACGAACTTCTTCTACTTATACAGTAATACTTTCCAAATCCTGTAAACATATTTGGCCATGTAAAATCGGTGCAGTTGCCCTGGTTAAATGACTCAAACACTCAGTATTAAGGTTAGACGAAGATCTTTCATGATTTAATATTTAGGTAAGCCTCAGGGTCAAAGTTGACCACATCATGTGGCCGTCCAGCACCACGTCAGTTCACTACTCCCTGCTTTGGCTCAGAACATTGGCATTAGAAGTAAATTGTGTACTGCAGAATTGTCCAAAACCCAAACTCCTGGAGAGTAAGTCTGAGCTGAATACAGGGCTAAGTTTATATTTCAACAGACTGTCTTACAAAGTCATTTTCTGTGCTTGAAGAGATGTTCTCTGGATGAAAAATGGTTTTTAAGGGATAACTTTTCCTTCATTCTTGTGGTCAGAAGTGCCTGGCACCGTGAAGTGGAGCATTTTGCCATGCATTATGATGGAGGAATCCAGCACTGTCTGTCTCCAGAATGAAGTAAACAGCTTTGGAAAATGGACACACATGCTCTTGTATGCTCACTCAGAGGAATCTTTGTGCCCCTTTGGGCAAACTTCACTTAGGATCATTTTTCATCTGTGATACAAAAGACTTAAGTTTGTTTTGGGACTCCAAAAATGAGTGAGGTCGTTAACCGAGGATGAAAGAGGAGAGGGAGAGTGAGTTCACCATGACCTGGGCCTGCCCTGCAGCCCAGGCCTTTGGTTTGGGGTTTTGGGCAGGGCTACGGGAAGAGAGGTCAGTCCTGGCGGCATCTCACTCTCATCAGGTCTTGGCTTATTCATTGTACAGGAATTGTGGTCCAGGTTACTTAAACTGTTGATGCCTTTCTGTTTTTTTCTCTTCGCCTCAGCTCTGAGTTCGTTTTCCAACTGAAAAGACGTGGCTCTAAAAGATAAAACTCTTACAGAGCTTGAAATCTCAAGAGGTCTCCTTACTGTGCACCGGGATCCCTGAGTGCAATGCATCTTACACTAAGAGCGGGAAATCAATGTGCCAGATGAGAATTCACACCGCTGTCTGTTCAGATGTCATCACAGGCGAAGGAATAGGTGTAATGTCTAGACTGTAACCAAACAAAAACCTGTGTGATTAGCCCTTTTTCACCCTCCCCAGGATTTGGCAGATGCACTGAGCATATAGAGTGGTAGGGTGAGGCTTTGTTAGTTAAGTGGCTGTCAGAGCTGTCATGTGGACATTAGCTGGATTAGTGTGATGAAATTAAAGCCAGTGTGTGTCCAGTCATTGTATTCACAATGTTTTTACAACTGTTATGAATGTTTGAGGATCACATTAATCTGTCTGTGCTGTGCTCTGTTTTTTTTTTGATGGGCACACAGACACAGACACACAGAGAACCTTCTCCTATCACTCACACTTCAACACTGTGGTTCCTCACCTTTGTCGCCCTACCCCTTGCCCCCATCTCTCCATCTTCCCTCTCCCACTGTACTCTTCCTCTCTTTTGCTCTCTGCTGTTGTAAAGCCTTTCCGTGACTAGCTGTCATTAATCTTCCCTCTCTAGGGGCAGGATCTTGACTGCGTGCCAGCAAGTGCTCATACAAAGCCAAGACAGCCATCCAAAAAAACAGAGCCGCTTTTCTTGTTTCCAGAGCACCACGTAGCTCTCACTCACGCTGCTGCAGCCCCGAGGGCAACCCTGCTCCACACAACAAAGGAATGACTCTGGCGGCTTCGCACATCATCACACCTAGGCTAATATCCATACATTTAGATAGGCATGCAGACAGGCAGTTTGGCACATATGAAATCTATCTGGGATTTTTTTCTGTTCTTCTCTCACTGAATCAGTCTTTATTCTTAGTGTTATTCGGATGTGCAGTGCAATAGTCAAGGTGATTTTGGTCCTTGCGTTTCTTTTTTCAAATCCTTTCATTTATTTCATCATTATTTTTTTGGGGAGGTCAGTTGTCTATATTTAAGCAAACTTTATCACAGACACAATTGTCAAAGTCTCATTTCATTTCATTTCACTGATCCAAACCTGCAGCCTTTAACAGCACCTGCAGAAGCTTGAAGGAGGGAAGAAATAATTAGTTACTACAAGTACATGAGTCAGTCAACCACTGTTGACATTTGAATGTGATATTATCAAACACATACACACCTATGTCACTTAATAATACTGTTCACAAGAATACACCTACAACAAAAATGCCAGTAATTCTTTCAGACGTCCTTCCACATTATTTGTTAAAGACAAGCTCAGGTTTTATTCCTTTTTCAGTTCCCAAAAAAGCAGTTCATTTCGATTGATTTAGTTTGTTATATGCAGTATGTTATATATGTTAGATATTTGAGATTAATGACAAGTCTGTGTGCCCACTCGACGAGACACTTTAACCCAGTGAAGCCAGGGGTCTACTGACTGTCACACTGCCCCATGTAATCTGCTGGTCTGACTGGTGTTCAGTAGGTCAACGTCATCCTCAGTGTGTTGGCAGCAGACTCTGGACTTTGTGTCACGGGCAGAAATCACATGTAGTGCTGCTGCGGAGAAGAATGAGAAGTAATTTCAACAGGTGGCCCTAATAAAAAATGCAGCTCCTACACCATCATAAAGAGCTACTGTGAGGTTAACAGTCCATTGTTGGTGCTATAAATGTTAGTCAGTGAAATGACACAAGAAGGCGAGAGTAAGAGAGTGGAACTTCACCTTTTGTTAGTGCTCCATTATGAGCCTGTTGTCTTTGTCTGTGTGTGTGCGTGTGTGCCTCCCTGTCTCGGGGGCTTAGTATTTCTTTTGTTATCTTATCACACAACCTTCCTCTAAACCCCCCCACCCCGGTTTCTCCTTTCCTGTGAGAGGAGATAGTGTGATCTGCACAATAAAGAGAGCGAAGGGGCCACCATCAGCGGGTGTATTGCAATATCTCCTCTTAACAACAAGTGCCCCATTCAGCCCCCATCAACCACTCCAAAACACACACATACTTTGCCCCCTCCAAACACATCATCTACCTCTACAAACCACCACCACCACCACCACATACTACTTAACTTACCCACTTCCCTTTGCCCTCAGATCCCTTTCAGTTCATTCACTTCAACAGAGGTGGACCACCATGCTCTCCCTGAAGACTTCCCCACCTCTTCAGTGATCCAACAACAGGAACTGTGCGCAGTTTGCTCTTAGACAAAAAAACAAACATTACTTTATACAACATCACTTTATGCTCAAACCCCCATTGTCTTAGCCCCATTGCTATACGGGCACACGGTAACGTGCTGTGGGGGTGTTGCAAATGGTGTGAAATGTGCTGCAAAGTCGCAGTCACTTGCAGGCTCGCACACTCGTGTTTGTAGTAGTTCAGATGTATATTTGTTTAAAAGAAATCCATAGATAGATCAATTACTGACTTACTTTACTTTGCCTTAAGGTGCACTGCAGCTGGCTTGAGACAGCCATCAGAAAGATGGAATATAAAAGAGTCGGGTGCTAAAGGAGCCGCAGACTGTAAACAGTATGTGTGTATCAGATATCTGTAGCAGGTCTGCCACTGAACTGAGGTTGGTTTAGACAGCTGCTGTTTGCCTTAAAAGTGAGACAATGTCGCATGCTGCTGTTATTATTTCCACAATCGGTCATCAATTAAAAGTTGTACCCATCAGCTTTATCTTTTAGAAACCTATATCACCTTGGAGCTTGAGTCTTCCAAATCAACATTAGGCATGTCAAGTTATGTTATGGCAGAAAGAGCTTTTACTGTGTCAGTTGAGGAGCATTGTCATGAGACAGAATGCTTGACACTTGTATGGGTTTTAAACAGAGCTCAGAATGCTTACTATCTGCCCAGGGGCAGGTTTGGATTTCCATTCAGTTGTGCATTCAGATGGGATTGTGGTGATCCTTTCCTAACATGTCCACTTGGTGTGCATACAGTGAGTGTGTTATATCCCACTTATTGCTCTGACTTCTTTGAAAACAGAGATGAGATAAGCCATGTGTAATTGTTTAAAAAAAAAAAAAAAAAAAAAGAAAAACTTGCAAATGAAAACCCTCAAAAGCTTTCCTCCGTGCTTCAAGTCCTATGTTTTGAGGCGACAGTCCATCAATCGTATTTCACTGTGTTTGTCTGGAGGGGGGAAACACATTAACCTGCCTCGGCTGTCACGCTAGCTCGCAGTCGAGTGAGTCAGCGTCAGTCGAAGTTGGACCTCAGCATACCGTTCTCACACATCAAAGGCAGGCTAAAGTGACTCCATACGGTGAGCCTCCACGGTGGTGTACTCGCGTATTCATTTCTGTTTTCTGACCAGTTATTTTTGAGTTGGTCCCTGGTTTAAAAAAAAACATCCAATGAAACTGTTGCCAAGTATCCAAAAGGGCATAATGACAGTATAAGAGTAAATACTAATCATGCCAGATTTACCAGCCAGAAAAACATGATCGGCCCTTTGAAGTGGTTGTTGGATGTTTTACCTTTTGGGTGTTCCCTTCACAGCACAGGAACAGAGAAGGCAGCACAAAAATATAATCCTCTATTCAGATTTTTTGCAGCTGTGCAGTAAAAACTAATGTTAGCATTTGATGCACTTAAACTGAAGCATAACTTCTACTGTGTGTGTTGCATCCAAAACATAGCTGCTATCAAATGCCAGCACTTAGACCTGGTTGGCTGGTGGACAGATTTCTGGTAAATATGATAATAACTCAAAGGTGAGCTACGTATCTGTGGCAGAATTTTCTGTCCACTTCCCCTTGCTGATGACGCACTTGCTCCTCCGAAAATGTCACGGCATTCCCAGTTTGAATGTGTCACCACTCAGCTGTTAGAGCTACTACAAAACAAATGGAATGAGTCCATGACACAGAACAGGTTTAGTGTGATCCCATTGAATTCATGAAACAAAAGAAAAAAATCATCTTGTTGTTGTTTGTCATCTACACATTGCTTCACGCAAAGCTGCATGTTTTTGCTTAAACATGCAAATAGAGTGAGATACATCAAAACAAATCAAATTTAAGAGAAAACCAAAAAACCAATGATAGACTGCTCATGATAAACCTCATGTATTCATTTCAAAGCTTCTTTGTCAGTGCTGCTCTTTTCTCAGCACGAGCATGCCAGAAAACCATTGTATTCCAGCGCAACCCTGTCATTAGCTGGCTGGGGTGTGGGGAGTCCTGTTTACAAACAGCTGCCTGACATGACCAGAGAGAAAGTGACACACACACACACACACACACACACACACACACAACACACATACGATATGTACTTCGACATACACCAGACTTGTCTGTCTCTGCCTGTATGTCTGGGTTACATCTTTCCACTGATAAAAATGATACGGGGAAAGTGTCAAAACAAAGCTGTTTAATAAGAGTATGGGACAAAACCGGTAATTTTTACCTTCCTAAGGAAAAGAAAAAAGAAAAGAAAAAGACGTTTACCAATAGGGTAAAAATGTCACAAGTAACATCTGTAATAGTTTCTATGTAATAAATTGTGTGATAAAGCATGAAGACGTAAGTCAGCATTACACCATCCTTCCAATTCCCAAAAGGCATAATCTGTGTTACTAATTTTTTTAATTGATACTTACAGAAATATTTCATGAAAGGGAACATTGTTACTCTGAGCAGCCATGTGGTACAGATTTTCAGAGAAAACGTGCTTCATCGCATTGCCTTGTTGTTGGTCTGTCTCCAAGCACACCTTGTGGTGTAAGGAGGGACAATACAGCTCTATCCCACCTTTTGTATCCAAGACGTCCACTGGCTGAAAGGACGAAAGCAATTGTTTCCAACGAGAACTCGGTATGGAACTATGGACGCAGTCAGGACAGGATTCAGTTGAAAGCTCAGAATAAAGTATGGCTATGAGTTGAAATTGCAGTTACTATATTTGTGGGGCGTGAGCACTGGGGAGAGAATGAGAGTATCTCTTTTGCTCCTGCATCCAAGGGTCCACAAACAGTGGAGACCGTAAGAAATGCCCCTTTATTCTCCTAACACCAATTGCTTCATATTCCCAATCAAACAGTCCCTTTGTCTCAGTGTTTCGTCCGAGCATGGGGGGAAACAGTGTGCTGCATTGACGAGACGCAGACAGATTATCTTGTTATAATGGCTTTTCCAGAGCAGCGGCAAGGCCAACACAACAATAGGTAACTTGTTGTAGGCACAACAAATCTAATATTCATTTAACGTAGCCTTGTTGCGGGCTACCCATGGGGGCTGCTCATGCTGGTACAGTAACTGTTTGTATTTGCATAATGCACTGCACCTCAGCAGGGCTACTAATTGGGCCTGTTGGAGGGAGCCAAAAGCCCCTGATGAAAGAGAGCATCAGCAACAATTATCATAGGAGAAACAACAATGTAGGGATTGAAATAATTTCTTTTATGCCTGTCTTTTCCTCTCTGACAGTCTGACTTTCTAAATTAAAAAAAATAGGGCTGGATTCAATGGACCTTCAAGTTTAGAGAGAAATCTTAAAGTAGAGGGATTGCTAAATCTATGGTTGCAGGTGACTGGACTGTTGACAAAGATTCAATGCAGTATGTTTGGTAACCATACAACCTGAACTTGTCTGAAATCCACATGCACAAGGTTAGCCCTGATGTCTGGGTTTGTCAGCACGCAGCATTTAAGTATGTGTGTAGACATGCAAGTGCGGGTGGGCGTGTTTGATATTGCTAACAAGCGAGAAACGATTCTTCTCTGCCCATACGTTCATTAGGGCTGATGGAAGTCATATGTGCTGCTGGTTACCCTGGCAGAGGGGTTTCTGTTTTTCTCAGCTTGGACGGTGATGGTCGCCCACCATATGTAAGAACCAGTCAGGCCCTCCCTCAGTCCTGGAGTTGGTTGTGGTGTGCAGCTTGAGGGATGTGCGTGACTGAGATTGGCATCTGTAACAGAGCTGGAGTCCACAGACCAGATTTCGACTTGTTTTATTACCTTCACAGAGTGTTCAACATCTGTTCGATTGCAGTCATTCACACGCACCAATAAATATTTTGGATGTTATTCACACATATTGTCTTTTGTGTAAGCTGTACTTAAAACCTTATGGCAACAACACATGAATTACCAGAGTAAACGTTACCAAGGCTCAGCGTGATCTAAAAGTCTTTTTATTGTGCGTGATATCAATGAATAAAAAAGCTGAATGAAGCCAACATTTTTCATCGGTCATTATCCATGCCTCATTGTCTATGCATAAAAAAATGTAATGGCGCTGTTTTGTCACGGCATTGCACACATTCATTGTCCCATTCTATCAGATAATAAAATGGTCTTGCTAGTTGCTTGTTTGTTAGGATATGTATAAGTTCCTTGTTATTCATTGTGGTGACACAAGAGGAGCTCAGCTGAGTGTTGATGTGTGCTGCTGACAACAACAGCTGACAACAGCTGGATTTGTAACAGAGGTCAGGTTAGGCGAACAGATGGGCGCTTCAGCAGCTCTGCTGATATCTCGGGTCTGTGGTGAATTTGGAGTTGGGTTGCATTTTTTTTTTTTTTGGTTCTCAAATAAACGTGGCATTTATATTAAAACAAATATCCAGGCTCTTGAAAGACAAACTATTTTACACACACCTCTAACACATTGTGAGATGCAACATAGACCCAGGACGATAATAAATTTCATTAAGATGGAGAGACCACAAGCCCCAGACTTCCATAGTGATAGGATAGTGGGCAAGTGTTTCTAGTCTCCCAGAGAGTCAGCCAGCCATTCAGTAATGGAGAGAAACTGCATAGCCTCCATAGGAAACAGGTGCTGAGTCAGTGAGGAGAGGAATGTCAGAAGAATGGGGAGGGAAGGTTAGCGTGTCTGAGTGTGCATGGGCGAGAGAGATAGAGAGAGGTGTGTGTACATGTGTGGTGAGTGAGTGAGTGCGTGTGTGTGTGTGTGTGTGTGTGAGAGAGAAAGAGAGAGAGGGAGAGAGGGTGTGAGTAACGCTGAGTGGAAGCCAAGGAGCTGAGGAGAGAACAAGGGGAGGAGACTCTCTGGGGATTGCGTGCGGACATCAAATGTTTACCTGTAACAAAAAGAAAGGGGAAGGTGTAGAAGGGAAAAAAAGGAGAGGGAAAAAAAGGCCGTGGTTTACAGGGGTGGGCGGGGACCCAAAGCCGAAAGCATGAGCTTCGCACGCAACTTAACAATACTACCTTTATGAAGACTGTATTGCGTTAGTCAGTGAGCACACACACACACACATTCACGTAAGATACCACTGGTGTTACACACACACACACACACACCCACACACATATTCACATAAGATACCACTGGTGTTATGGTGTTAAATACACACACACGTCAAAGAATTTAACAGGACTAGATAACTACTGTAAATGATGACACTTGCACTGGAGCTACCCATGTAAAAGCACCCAAACGAGGTGAAGAAAGGCTTCATGACTTTCAGATAATGGGATCAAAGGGGGGATCGGACTCACACCAAATGAGACCGACGTAACTGACCCCATCTGCAGAACAGCTGGAGTTTCTGTTTGACAGAAGGGGTGCTTGTGTCCGTCTAAACTCGACCCAGAACCATAAACTCCTGAGAGCAGATGTTCAGCATTCCCGCTCGTCCCCCAGCCCTCTCCCCCTCTCCCTCTCTGCGGTTGCCCTGTTCGTTTTTCATCATAATTGGCCAACAAATCAAGACAAAATGCGAGTCGGCCTTTGTTGTGGGAACCACAGAGAGCCCCGGTGATTTACCGACACTCATGCTTTCTCTCTGGGTCCTTGTCTGTCTGTCTCTCCCCCCACTGTCTCTACATCTGCAGTATCTAAGCACTCTATCTTAAGGTTGCCTTATCTGTACTGAGAACAAAAAGGCTTTGAAAGCCTGCGTTGGTGTCAGACTGATGACAGATTACGTGACAATAGCCAAATCATGGGTTTATATTTAGAGTAATTTGCTTTCTGTTACGATTGACCTTTTACAGTAACACCTCTGAATCATCTCTGTAGGCGTGTATAGCTGTAGGGTCCTATCATTCACAATGATTAACTTTAATGCGAACGACCTGGACTTATTGGGACCAGTATTTTCTGCTTTTTTTGCTTTTATGAGGACATTGCATATGTTTTGCATTTCACTTACTAATGATGTGCATACAAAGTGTTCTTAGTACAATTACGCATTAACCAAACAGCCTTTCTCCTATTGCCAAACTCTTCTCTTTGATTGGAAGTCAAATCTGTCCATCACAGCCCTGACTGGCAGCTTGCGTGTAAAAGGCAGAGTTATTGGGATTTAGCCCGGGGCGCCTGCGGTCAGCACAATATGTGTACTATAAATAATTTCACTGTGTATGTCGTGTGATTGTGTGAGCGGGGAGTGAGGGAGGGAGGGAGAGAGAGAGCTGCAGACTGGGCTCAGGGTTTCCTCTCCTGTGAGTGTCTGCAGTCAGAGCGCAGGTACAATGGAGAGCATTGTTCAGCTGGCAGGCCCCTGCGTGCCGGCTCCCCCTCCGTACCTGAGCACAGAGACAGGTGTATTTCTCCTAGTCACGCATAGCCCTGCCACACTCCCAGCTGCCTACATACTGCTTGCCACTGAGATTACACACACACACACACACACACACACACACACACACACACACTCGACAAGCATCCACAGACAAAAGCTAGCATATAAATATATGCCAATTACATATACTGATTTTTTCCAGAATAGTAGCTCCCTTATTTGAACCCTTAGCCTTACTATACAATTTTCCTTATTAAAAATAACCTTGAAAATTAAATGCATGTCCATAGACTATATTTACAGGTCTGGTTATATAGCTGCACAATCTGCACAATATTTTGCTGCAGGAAATGCATGTGTTTTCTGCTGGTGCTCAGAGTTTTCAATTTTGATATCTCCAAGATCTCCAAGACAGAAATCCAATAAGCCAAGGCACCTGCAAGTCAAAAAAACTTCTCATGGTCCTGGTCACACTATGGCAATTCTCCAGGAAGGGTGTGTTTGTCCAAAGAAATTTCCCCTTTGCCCAGTGTAAGAGTGTGCGTGTATTTGTGTGTGTTAGGGGAGGAAGAAGGAATGAGTCATGCACATGTCAGTTGTACTGTATAGTCAGTGCAGGCCAAAAGTTCATTTAATTTCTCCTCAAGTGAGAAAACATGTTTGAGTAAACATAGGAGCCCCTGTTACAGTTTGACAGCTTAATGCAGAGTGAGAGGGAAAAGGCCTGAAGGGAGCAAGGGATAAAGGGAGATATGGTGATACCTTCAAGAACATGGAAAATGATTTTTTCCAACCTCCTCAATGGTTAGCACCCATCAAATGTGAAAAATAGCATGGTAAGAGAGCCGGTGGTGGTCACTGATTACATGGTCTCCTTTGAAAGACCCTCGTCTCTATAGAGCTGACTCCCTGAGGTGCTGGACTCCCTCCAGCACTATCAGTCTCATAGCACAAGAGGATTAGCTCTTTATCCTGGGTGATTCCAAAGAAAAGAGGTACACGCCACATTATGTCTTATTATATCGAGTAGGCATAAGCCATGTTGTTTTTTTTAACTAACCAGTTTTCACATGAGTAATCTATACCCACGTCACTCCGAAACCTCACTGTGACCCCCTTTTAGCTTCTCTTTGCCCATTCCCACGCCAAGGCAAAAAAAAAGGAAGGAAGTCTGCATGATGGCCGTATATGAAATAACACAAGCTGCCAATGCTGAGTCCAACCTCAGATATTATACCTCCTGATATTTACCAAATTAATTCCCATGCGGATGTAGAAATAATAACACCCATGTGAAGTGGGGAAAATAAGGAGGGGGGAAATAATTGTTGCAGCATTAGCAAGCCTGCAGTGTGGGCCATGCCAATGATAGGGCATGCTATTATTGGGGAGCATTTACCACCCTCCTCCCAAAGTAAATGATGGTCACATCATACTGTAAAACAGGCTGGGTGGTTAAGTAGCCACAATATGCCCTGAATTATGGTAACCTCTGTCTTTTGGTCGCATAGACTCTTGCTCTCTATCCTGTCACTGGAGTTTGGGCACTCAAAGCCACATAAGGAAACATTTGTTCCCAGTCCAGTTGAATAGAGCCTTGTGTTGGAGGTAGTCAAAGAGATACAAGAGGATAGGACATCCAAACAGTCCAGCACAAGAGCTCTGCTCTGAAGCCCCTCTCTCTCCCTCTCTGAGCTGGGCCAGTAATGAATGTCCTCCAGTCTTCACTGGAGGACATTCATTCCTCATGACTCTCAGGGCACACACTGGAGATATGACTGACTCCATTGTCCTCTCTATGTTTTGTATGTTGAAAGCAGACGTCGTAGAGGTCACAGCTTCCAGTAAATATTACATTTGTTTCACCCCTACCAGGTGACCACTGTGCAACTTATATATGAGCTGCAGAGTAGATCTATCAGAGTAGATGTATCACAAATCATGTGGTGGTGCAGATGCACTCAGTTAGTTCATCCTGCTAAAAAAAAAAACAACTATGTGAAACTTCTCCTCACTCAGTCAGCCTTGTTCCCCCCTGGATCCTCCGATGCATTCCTCCTTTTCTTCCCATCTCTGTGAGCAGCATTCAGAATGGTTTTGTGCTCTCTGGATATGATTATCCTTGTCACACCAATCTGGAAAACATTTGTGTGCACATTAGCGCATATCTGCATACACACACTGGCATGAGTGGAGACATGGTGGAGGAGGATGCACATAAGTGGGCACTCACACACATACTTGCAGGCACTTGCATACACACATAGGCAAGCCTGCAGACATGTATCCATTATGCACATACATACACAACAATAGGAAATAATGCATTTTGATTTCATTTGTGTCTGTTGTGAGGCTGATCACTGAGAATAAAAGCAGAACCGCTGGCTCTACTGTTTAAATTTAGATTTAGATAAAAGATAATTACCTCTTAATTACCTCTGCAACATAATTACCTCTACTAATACTTTAATTCAGCCTTCACTAGTGAATAACGAGCTAAGGGGGAACTTTTGTGCAAGAAGAGGTCAACACAGTGAACCAGATAAAAATGTGTAACCTTCCTTTTCTTTCTTTCTCTCATTCTTTTCTTTTCTTTTTTCTTTTCTTAAAAGGAAAAAAAACCTTCACACAGCAGCGGTGGCTTAGGAATGTGAGACAGGAATGCTGTTGAGTTACTATAAAGGGGGTTTGATCACTGAAAACAATGTCTTTGTGTTTTCATCCCCAGCTCTAGTCACGCAATGCTGTGTGCACCAACCTCCAGCAACTTTTCAACCCCAGCACACAAGAAAGCCATCAAGTACCTGCAATTGACAGAATCGCGTGCAATTCAGGTACTCCTGGATTGTACTGGAGCATGGCCAGATCGGGGGTAAAGGAAAAGGTGGAGTGGAGCCTCACCTGCTTAAAATGTAATTCACATTCTATCATGTGCTCACACACCAGTCACAGTGGTGTGGTGGAGGGTAAAGCCACTATTTTCTTGGTTTATCCAACATTTTATGCTGACATGCAATTGGATGATTCAAATTGATGCATAGATGTAACATATAAATGGATATCATACAGTTTTATGTAGGTTCTTTTTGGGAAAATATCTTTTCTGAAAATATACCAGATTTGTTATTGTTTGCCTACTGACGATTACTTGTTCAGGTCAGAGTTTACCCACATACTGTCTCAGCTTTATCCCTTACCCAACCATTAAGATCAAGAACCATATTGCATACAGCATGTATTGTTTTATTATTAAATTAAATGGTGGTAAAAGCCAAATTAAATTATTGCTAAAAAACTTTTTTTTAGACTTTTGGATGATGCACATTTAATGATCAAAAACTTACTTTAACTTCCTTTTGGACTCCTCAGTATGTTGAACTAGAGTTATGTTCTGTTTCCAGTCTTTGAGTCTGCACTCCGTTCCTGAGAATCCAGTCCTTGTTTTGTGGTTTAAGGTAAGCTATGATCCCAGAAATACAAGCAAGCCTGGAGGTGGTTAGGACATGAAAGTGAGGTAAAAAAGACAAGAGATTCATTCATGGGAAGGTGATTCAAGGCACCGACATCCCTGTATCTCTGCACAGCGACAGATGATCATTATTACTCACTCACACTGCTCGTACAGGGCTCACACGCAACCTGGGATCAAGCTGACAGATGATGAGTGATTGAAGCAAGATTAGAGCTGCCTCTATTCATACATAATAACTTAAGTGCTGTAGTACCATGTTAATACTAATAATATTACTGCTACTACTTTTACTACTACCACTACTAATACAAATAAAAATGGTTATAATAATAATAATGATAAAAATCAAATGATTGATAATAGTGGTATTTTGATAGTGTTTGTTTACTATAAGTGAGCTAAATGTACTTCCAATGATACCTAAATGCCAAGTTTATTGTTATATTATTATAATATTCTGTATATACTTCGTGCTTTGTTTAGTTTTTTCCACACTTAGTTTGTTATAAAGGTTTCATCTCGTTTGGGTTTTGGCAGCAACTTAACTGAAACTACACGTACCATCATGCCTTGTGCGTCTACGTCAGCAGAGCGCAGCATGTGTTGCACCGCTCCAGTCCAACTATGGCTCAGTTATACTTAGGCTCTCCGCGGGAGCGCATCGTATCAGCGAAAGAGGAGCGAGTTGGTATTGAAGCAGGGACCATCGCGGCACTGGACCATAAAGAGGAATTAGTTTCGTTTTTTGCTTCTCGGAAATTATCGCACCGATCAATCTGCCTGATCTGCAGGGGCTCATATCAGTTTACGCATGGATCATTTTTGGACGCATTCAGAGGATTAAATGGTAACATTAAATCACTGACACGCGTGGAGTTATTCAATTATTATTATTGTTATTATTACAATAAAACTAGATCACGATGGAAAGATCTCATGGATTCAACAGTCAAGCCGTGGACTATCATCTTGGATATAAGAAAACACTGTCTCTTACACGGAGTGGACGGTGTCTGTTACCCCTGCTGCCCGCGTCCTGCTGCTGGACAAGCTGTTTCTCGGACAGACGAGTCTCTTGGGATATTTCACGCGTGGTCATTGGTAGCAAGAATCATAGGTGGCCAATACCATGACGTACCGTTGGATATTTGTTGTGGTGGATTTTTGGCGCATCCTGGAATATATTTCGGAGGTGATGCTCAGCAACATTTCCAGCGATTTGGATAGTGACAGTATTCATCAGCTCATCCAGGTATGTGAGAAAACAAAATATCCTTCTTCTACCTCTTGCAGTGAAAGGTTTAAGATAGACTCAGTTAATTCAAATCACTTTTTATCAGTTTATATTTTCCTTTGTTTTGTTTTTTTTTTTATTTATTAGTTTAGTCCTGTTTATTTGTTTATTTATTTGGGGGGGTTGCCAAAACTTGCATCTTAGCCAGTGCATTCTGAAAGCCAGTAGTTCTTTCAAAGGGGTACCAATGAGGAACAACTTATTTCACCAGCTTTTATTTAACAAAAATGTAAATGTAAAATGTTTACCAGTGGCTGTTTTGACAAAAGGTTCTGTCATTATATTCTCTCACTCCCATTTGGCCTACAAACTCACCACCAAATTACAACCAACAAACTTCTCCCATGGGATCCCTTAGGAAAACCCTTGTCGATTTGGGGGCCTATATCTAATTTGTGTCTGTGGAGACGGAACATTCAGGTTCACCTGTTCCCTGCTCCGTTACTCTCTGGGTTCATTTAGGTGCTCATCTCTCACCCTGAAAACTTAGTTGTGTTGGAATGGGACAGCCTGACACCTGCAGCCTGATCCACCCATTTTGAAATTTGCACCTTTGTAACCTGCGCATACACCTGCAGTGCCAGGTGTCCACAGCCCCTCCGCAGAGCCGTGACCCTGTCATAAGCTGTGAAAGACCAGTTGACGCAAAATAAATGAACAGTGTCTGTAGTGTCCACTTCTCCTACAGTGACTCTATTCAGGTGAGAGTCAAGCTGTTTGAGCTCCATAACTTTGCCCACAGGGAGGGCCTGTCATCAATGCAAGCTGCTATATTACCTGACACGTAGCATGTGTAAGAGATAAAATCTTAGTTGGGGTCAATGCAATGGAAGATTTGTATTTCATTTCTGATGCCTAATTTAAGTGATCCCTGCAGGTGCACGTGACCATATTCGTTGGTCAACCATGTACGGTCAGGGTTACATCAGATGATTTGTTTGTACCTGTTCTGTAACCTGACATTTTCATCTTTATGATGAGCCTATTGTAACATGATGGCATTGTGACATGGTGGTATTGCATACATAGTAGGTGTGTGTTCATGCTAATATGATCAGGCTTTCACATAAAAAAAAAAGCACCTTCCTCTTCCTTCGCTCAACCTCATCCACTTCCTTAGCAAGAAAGAATTCCATCTATTGTCGGAACAGGGGACAGAGCCCCCACTATACGTCTGTATACAGCGCAGAGCACAGACCGAGTGCCCCCGCTCCAACTCAGCACCCCCCCACCACCCCCTCCATTAAAAATCTTCTCCAAACAAGACCCCCTTTCTCCACTGAAGAGGGACCCTCTGTCTAATGCCAAGTGACTCTCATGGCCAGCATTGACGGTGGGACACTTGCTTCACAAAAGGAGCTGAAGTGTCAAATAAACTCGGTCAGAGCCCCCGACACACAAGAATTCCTTTATCTGGCACCCTGGGAGGCAGACAAAGACAGACTTTGTGTCAGCGAGCAGGCCTTGGCTAAACACAGGGGCTTTTTTTTTTCTTTTACTCCTCACAACTTCTGCCTCTTCTTCCTCCTCCTCCTTTTGTCATTTGAACGGCGGCGCGGGAGTATGTCTGTTGACGTGACCCCCACTCGCCCAGCATCTGTCCTGCACATGGCCAACATCACCCTTGTGCTGTGTGTGAGCTCCATACAAACGCAGATGCGCTCATGCACGCCCACTTGCATGCATCCGCGGCTGTCTGTTAGACATCAAAGCAGCCATGACATTCCAATAGATGTAATTCCTTTTTTGATACTTTTGTTTATGTCTCGGTCTATAGCTGAGAATAGTAAAAACAGGAATTCCTTTTCTCACAGGGCTGAATGTGCTGGGGCTGTACTGTCATATGATATGCTTGTGGTGAACCGCAGCAGAGAGCCATATACACACAAGGGTCAGACTCACTTAACAACCCTGTATTTATTCCACTCAACATTTCCGAGGAACTTTCCCATCACTTGCAGTTTTTTGAGTTCAGATTCAGCTCTATTGTCATACTTAAGCTAATTACAGGCCCTCATTTAGGTTCAGTTGTTCACAAGTTGCAGATATTCAGTTTCCGTTGCCTTACCTAATGTTGCCTGGGCAGACCAGGTAACCTACACACACTTCAGACTAAACAAACACACTGCTGAGGTGCTATCCAGTGACTTTATAGAGCTCTGTATTCTGGCCCTTGTAAGTTTAAAACCTAGTCTCTATGAAAATGACAACAAAATGATGGAAAATTACCTCATGTGCTGTTTAGAATGCTGAAGCAAGTACCACTGGGGCATCTATGTGGCCCAGAGCCGAAGCTGGCCGTCCCCAGTGATAGACGTGTGCATCAGGCCCTCCAGGCATGCTAACGAAGGCCTGCCCAGAGAGCAATAGACCCCAGCACAGTGGTTAAAGTAAACAGATCAAGTTGCTGTGGTCGAGCGTGTTAATGGTGTGTTTATGAGCTTAAGTTGAGTGGTGATTTATCATGTCTAAACTCCAGGCTCACCTCTGGTCGTCAGCCTTGATAGAGCTCAGTATCTGGTGTGTGCGTGTGTGTGTGTGTTTGTAACTGACATTGCATGCAGGTGACAACACTGAGTGAGCAGCGTGACCTCCCAGTGAACTGCATGATGACGGCCTTCCGACCACTGAAGGAAAATGGGAAGCAATAGAAACATTTATTACACGTTAATTGCACCCTGTTTTTGGAGCAAATGTGCCTTCAGCATTACCTCATCAGGTCTGCAGGGCACAAGGCTCAGATCAAGGGAAAATAGCCTTCCATCATGAGTATCAGATAGCCCTTTAATGAGCTCCATGAGAAATATCAGGCTGGTAAAAAATCTGTTGTGTATCCTTTCATATAGAGCAGCATTTACATTCAGTTTGTGTGTGTGTGTGTGTGTGTGTGTGTGTTGTTTAGAATGGGCTCTAAAGTTTGTCTGAACAGGAGAACTGTCATTTATTAGTAGTGCAGGAACAATGGGGAGCTTGTCTCCGGGGGTGGTGGGGGCCAGAGGGGGGCCAGAGGGGGCCGGAGGAGCCAGGGGAGGGTGGCCTGAGATTGGGCAGCAGCCTCTGACCAAGAACAAGCCCCTGTCTGATGGAGAGAACTGCTGACCCTTCCTGAGTAAAATGGCACCTTTGTTTCGAGGTGTATGTGTTTGTGCCTATGTGTTTATGTGTGTGTGTGCAAGAGGGAGAAGGAGAGAGGTTTTTGAAAAGCTGGGAGCACTGTGGGTTTTTTTTGTTTTTTTTCCTCTTTCTGCACTTTGTCCCTCCATTTGTGATTTTCTCTATAAATTGTGTGATAGATTCTCACAGCATTTAGTGATTAGGACAAGGTGTAATGAGTGGGGGCAAAGTAAGTGAAATGAATAACAAATAATTCCAAGAGCGCCTCAAACTTAATCTGGACTGGATTTTGAGATGAAATGCATAACCTTTTTGAAGGTCACTTTTCAATTAGTAATTTTCAGACCATTTACTCACAAAAACGACTTTTTCTGGCGGTGTCAGACTCCCATCAAGTGCTGTCATTAATATTCTCATTAGCATGTCTTTGATACTACACAATTCTATAGTCCACCATGATACCATGACACCAGACCACCTCTCCAGACTAATTAGCTTTTTTGTTTTCCTCTGGCCTGTTGCCACAGTCTGTGTAGTGCTTTCATCCTATAGGCCTATAAACAATTGTCTCCTCTCTAATGATGCTCGTGAGGGCGAGAAATTGAAGGGAGGAGAGAGGAGGAGTAGATGCTGGTGGGTAATGGCAGCAGATTGCTGATTTCCTGCAGGGAAACCACAGCTTAGAGGCTGTTGTGTATGTGTGTGAGAGTGAGTGGGGGCGTTATCCTGCTGTGGGAGCTATCAGGAAGCGGGAGGTTGCGAGACTGAGACAGCCATTGCTTGAGTGAGAGTGCGGCAGGGTGATTTAGAGGAAGTGGTGAACATGAGTGGGGATTCTTCAGAGTGATGCCTCTGGGCCTGACACTTAAAGTTTGTCATTTCCCAATAAACCTCCCTCTGCACCTGGTGTTTAGACCTTTTGACCTTACCTCACTGCCACAGGCTCCACCACTCCCCATCAGGCAATTAAAATATGGAACACTTCCCTCTGACTTTTCATTTAGATCCTGCTATCCTTTCTGTCCTTGACCTCCTGTGTAAGCATGGCCACACTGAACTCTGTAGGAATATAGAAGACAGAGAGATGTAAGGGGAGCGCAGAAAGGTGAAAGGAGGATGGGACTTAGGACAAGCTCTCTTCCTCGACATGCCCTCGACACAGAAAGAGTAAACAGCAAAGACACACAGTGCAGCACAGGGGCATCTCTGTCGGCCCAGACACAGACAGACAGCGCTCCATTCAGGCCCCTGCCAAGGGAGGGCTGCACCCGCCACCCACTTCACTACAAGCACACGTTGGATCTGCAGAACAGCAGTGAATAAGGGATGCTAAGAATAGGCAGGAACTCTGCTAGTCAGACAGGCAGGTGAGGAAGCCACTGTGAGGGTTTGCAGTGGAGAAGTGTGCTCTGGAGTGCAGGGTTTTTCTCACATGCACATTACGAAAGAGCAGAAAAGTGCATGACATTTGTGTCAGTTTTTGCAGTCCTTTTGAGAGTGTAATTTTACCTGCTGCTATATTTTAACATTTTAGTTTTTTTCAATTTGTGTCCATATGAAGCAGGCAGGTGTTTAGTCTAAGGAGGCCCTTCAGGTGTCTCTTCGACCCGCCTTGTGCACACACAAATCAAAATCATCTGCGATGCTTTAAATACCAGACATTCCTCCTTCTGTTTTCTCTAAGACTGACCTCACTTGTTCTTTTCATGCTCTCCTTTCGGAGGAAAAATTCCTTTGCTTTGTGTTCTAATGTTCACAAATGTCACATTCCATGGAACCTGTGACCACGTAGGCTCCTTTTTGCTTTGGGTGGGTGTGGGTCACCATGGCAGCCTCTCTGCATTTCAGCAAGTAACACCTACACAAGTAAGCCATCCTCATTCAGGAGCCGGGTCTGTGTTTTTGTTTCATTCGATCTACTCTTTCACTACTCTTTCCTATTCTTTCGTCCTCAGTGGGGAGGATAAAGGAGACATTTTCAGTGTGAAGAGGAGCGTGAAATTTCCTGTGTGACCTCCCAGAGACACAAGAAGACCACCAGGCTCCTTGGTCGATCGTGTATGCATGTGTTCAATCCTGTGTCTGTGCGGGAGATCTGTGTGATGCTGACAGCTTTTGGTGCATGTCTGTTTTTATTTGGTTTGTTTAAAGGAGATTGAATGGGGCTGAGTCACACTTCTTTCCACATGAAAGTCCACTTAAGGTAGATTGTTACTTGTTCTGACATTTAGAAGGAGCACACAAATTATTGTGCCACATAAAAGCCATAGACGTTGGGGTGGGCGGGTGTGCGGGTCAGGGTGCTCCGATGCTTAAGGCTGCTGCAGTTGGCCCGTGTGCCAGACTGTCATGCTACCAAAGTGATCCCTAAGCTTCTGACAGACATATTGTGCAAGTGGAAGAAGTGGCTGTCAGTGCCCCCACCAGAAGCTCAGATAAGCATGTGGTGCCAAAGTGCTGTAATGACAGCTAAACCGACTGGAGGCTGTCCAGACATCAGGCTGTCATCACAGGGCATCAGCCGTTCAGTGGACTGTGGAAAAGAGACAGACATTCGCATTGTTTCTCAGTGGCTGTGTTACTGATTGGATTTTGTGTCACCATTGAGAGGATCAAAACCTCATGCCTTTATGATTAAATGTTTTATGTTGCCTCAATAAAATCTATATTTTGCATAAAATGGCATTGAGAAGCCATAGGAATGATACAGGGCAGTTTGTAATTGATTTTGGAAATGCTTGAATGCATTTCTTAGACTCTGCTGCACCCTTGTGGACAGTGTATGCAACAACAGAATATTAGTTTACTGGCCTGTAGTTCCTCCTTTAGCCACTTAAAATTTGTGGCGTTAATTTACAAACTTAGTTTGGAAGTGGGTCATTTTTTTAGTGTGTATTTTGTGTAATAATTTGTGTAATGTGTGTGTAATTTATGTTATGATTTTACAATAATTTTGAATGTACAAACAGAGACTGCAGCGCTGCTGCCCTCTAAAATTTGGTGCTGTTTTTTTCATTTCCGTAGAGTTAAATAAACTAGATAATCCATATTCAGAATTTGCCATTTGAATGTAACATTAAAAAAACTACACTCTCTAATCATATTCAATGATGTGTCATTTGCCTGCATCTTTAAATAAACATTTCCAACTAAGATGTATCAGAATGGCATGTGCGTACAATTTGCATGACTTATCACAGCACTGGGACTATCGCTGTAAAGTACATACTGCTGTGTCTTAATTCCACAAATCCAACCTTGAAATATGAACTATAGATTTCATTCTGTCAAATGATGCATTTAATTTTGACAGACAATATGCAATCTTGCAATATGTTTCAAAAAGCAAGAAACAAACAAACAAACCCCCCCATTTAAATTCTTATCAGGTTGAATAGTTTATGAGGCTTTTGTTTTAGTGATGGACGGTTGGATGGATGAATAGATGGATAGAACATCACATTTCCTCAGATCACCACTAGAGGTCAGAGTTTTATCCTTGTCCTAAGACAAACTGGAATCCACTTTCTAACAGTTCTGTACAGTAATATAGTAAATACTATATAGGTGTGTTAAGTGATGGATATATATATTTAGATTTTAAAAAATGATATGTATGAAAGATACAATGTTTTATTTCAACATTATAGTGATTATAGTGCATTATAGTGAACAACGTGAGAGCTGAGCATTTTGTGGAAAAAAAACTTCTGAGATCAAACTGCCTTAATGCATAATTTGTACAGTTTTTATTTTACCTTATAGATATTCTTTTGCTGTTAGAGTAACTTGGCCTGCATATGGTGTCGAGCTTGTCTTGGTGTGTGCGATATCATCTTCGTGCAGTTGGCTGTGTTCCCCAACAGGTGTCTCTCTTGCATGAGACTAAGAAGAATGGGTGGCCAACTTACTGTACAGTTCGTGGAGCTTTTGAGTTTTACACTAGTGTTTTGTTAGATGTCCACAGTGATGGTATTCACATATGCTACAATAGCATTTGTTTATATCTTTAACATGTCACTATTTAAAATCCAAAAGCCACACTACTTTTTACACTTGGAGTGAATACAACACATTTTTGTCAGACTCCTTGTTGGATAAAATTTTTAGTATCAAGGTGCACCACTAGGTGGCAATGTGGTAACATGAAAAACAGCCTCCCAAAGGAAAGTAAAAGCTTCTTTGCATGTAAGTAACCCTATGATCTGTGGAGTAATGGATGTAGCCTGGCATTATTATCTTCTTATTGCCCCCTCATTCTAACTCATCTCCCTTTGAAGATCAAAGTAGCCGTGTGCCTCTGTGTGTACCGACGGTGATAAACCCAGAGTGAACTTCAATAAAGCCAACTGTTCACTTTGTACATCTGTCACTAGTAGCCCTTTTTTCTGGCCTTACAAGTTGAAATGCTGTTGAACTGAGAGAGTCAGCTGTTGTGCAGCATTTCATGCAGATAGCTTGAAGCCAAAAGCTTTCAGAATAATTTCAGCAAAGTCGGGGACATCACTTTAAATCTACGGTAATGGAGTTTAGCAAAAAAACCCAGAAAGAACAAAAAAAACAGCAGAAGAGCTAAATAGCGATGTGCAAACAGCAAACAGCCATCAGTAACCAGTCCGGTTTTTGGTTTTGATGATACGGACAAAAACTTGGCAAGCACTTTAGCTCTTTGTTGGCTTCGCTTCTCCTCTGTGAGAGCATTGCGGAACACAGAGGATGAATGAGAGAAACATACAGGTGGCATGATTAAGGAACAGGTGGGGCAGCTTATGATTGGCTGAAAGTAATGGCTCAAGTATAATGCCACTTGCAGTTCAGTTCCCACAGGTGTTCTGTGTTTGTGGGTTTCAGAACTATTTCGGCTATACACTGTATATTGGAAACACTATGTCCAGATCGAGGTGGCTCGTCTATGCACGTGACTGAACTTATTGAATGTACAAAATAAAGTTTGGGGTTTTTTTCTACAATCAGATGCACATCTGCACTCATAGCCACTGTAGAAATTATTTATTTCATCTGCTCCTGATTTACAGTGAATTCCCTTTTGCGTATTGAGCATCCCAGTTTCATTCAAGAGCTGTGTTGCTCACTTCAGAAGGCCTGGTCTTTCAGTTTCCCCTTGGTGTGTACACTGAATTGTTGAACGCTCATCAGTTTGCCCTCAACAAATCATTTCAGAGTATGTAGTTATTCAGGTTGCTGGCAGTTGGAGATTATGGGAGAGCCAGTCGTGGGAAGAAGTCAGAATCACAAGTGAAGTGCTCATTTGTGTGTTGTGTAACTGTGTGCTCACGCAGTGTGTTTGATATTAGTTGTTTCTCCGTACATTAAGCTCGTTCATCATGCTGTATGTAATGTTTGCATGTGTCGTCAGGCATCTTAGGGTGTAGCAGTACACTGTGTGTGTGTGTGTGTGTGTGTGTGTGTGTGTGTGTGTGTGTGTGTGTGTGTGTGTGTGTGTGTGTGTGTGTGGTGTGTGGTAGTATTTGTGTGTACAGAAATTGCCACACCTCTTGCCCTGGCACAGGTGTATGTCAAGTTGTTCACAATCTACAGCTAATCAGATTCTCCTTTTGGGTTTGTCACTGAGGGACTTTAGCCACCTTGAGCTCTGCTAAGAAGCTGTGGACACACACACACACACACACACACACACACACACACACACACACACAGACTGCATGGGCATGGGCACACAGCCTTCTGTATAACCTTTGTAATATTTCAAGCACTGTGTGCAGCTCCTCCGGATCCCTCTTATCTGCTCCTTACTTTCTTACCAAAACCAAAATCAAATTCCAATCTGTGAGCTTATCAGAGCTGTTGGCCACTATTTGCTTTTTTCCATTTCATTTCTATTCATCCTCTGTGAAAGTGCAAGCTTGCACTGCCCACAGTTTACTTTCAGGACTTTGTGGAGAGCTTGTTGACATTAGTGCCTCTCATTCATTTTCAGAGTGGCAATTGCTAACCCACAACACAGGTGAATAGTTGCAACACTGCTCCGAGCTGTTTATCTCTGCCATCTTCCTTTCTCTCAGCCATCCAAACTTACTCATCTCTTCACAATAATCGATCATCTAAATCCTTCAGCAACCTCAGATAACAGCTACCGCAGATTAGCTGAACTGAGAACCTGACCAGACGTGCTCAAGGCATGCAGGCAGATACTGCAGGAGCTCTCTCGCCTTAAGGGAAGGGATCCATCTTTTCCCCATGCTGCTTATTGCCGACAATATGTTGAGGCATGGCAGAGCGGGTAGGGTGAGCAAGCCAAGGTGGGGCTTTGGTAGAGATATGGAGGAGGAAGTCTGAGCATATATCTGTCTAGTCGATGGCTCAAGTAAACCTTCGTCTACTGTTCAAGTTAATAATTCACTCTGGAGTGAATGTCTTTCTGTACTTTGCAGGCAGTCAAGGCTTCAGGAAAACCTTTGTTCATATACCTGCATTCTTTGTATTTTCAACCACGTTATGCATTTTCTGGCTTCACATTAATCCCATTTTGCATCTGAGCAGAAAGGCATTACATGATGATCTTTTTTCTGTAACTCTTTGTACTTTGCTCCCTGTGGTGGAATTAATTCACCCTCCTCGGGTACCACCGGCTATACCCAAATTAGAAATCAGGGGAAACCCTACGAAAATGAGTAATTATGTCTACCCCTTATGCTGTAACCCCCAGTAGGTGCTGCAGCTCTCTAACAGCAGCAGCCCAAATGGGGTGCATGTGTGTTGGTGTGTGTACAGTAGTGTGTGTGTAGCATGTAGCTGGAATACACACATAAACGCCAACTTATACACACCAGGAGTACATTAGCAGCGGTTCACGGCTGGTGTAAGCTTGGTTTTTGGTGTGGCATAAGGAGGGGGTTTGTGTGAGGTGGATACGTATGTTTGTGTGTGTTCCGCTGTTCGTTTACAAAGCCTGTACTCCTTCAACGTACAGTCTGCCAACCTAGCCTCTTCCAGACATCTGTCTCTCTCTTTCCCTCTCTTACACAGGGAGGCATGCATGCACACACACACATGCCTACGCCACCTTCTAAGTTAATCCCCAAGTCTGTAACAAGCTGCAGCTTGAAATCCAAACCCTGTCACCAAATCTGTGCACATGAAAGTGGATAATCCATTTCCAAATGTAATTACAACTGTGACATGTCTAAAATCAGGATACGCTGTATTAATTGTGCCTCATGTGCTCTGTGTGGCCAGTAAGACACAAAGGTATATGCAAGCATTGATGTCAAAATAGCTGTTTACTGTTAACCAGAGGCTTGACGAAGAGCCCGATGGCCTCGAGGATGGGGCGCAAGTCACTCAGGTAAGGCCGGACGTTTCCACTACTCCCAGAACTGCAGTGCCACGCAACAGAACAGTTAGCCTGTGTTGTGGGAGGGCTGAGTTCGGTCAAATCAGGAAGGAGAGGCAGGGAGCAGATTGAGGAAAGGTTTTGGAAAATGTGAGCGAGGTGGTCAGGGACCTGGTGGTTACTGATGGCAAGTGTTCCCCCTGCCAGCTGCCAGCTTATCGACTTTAATGATGTGAGCTAGCGATGGCCGGTCCCTTTGCCCCCTGGGTCTCCATGTCCTCCATGCCCGCCAAGGAGGCAAGAATGGCAGCGGAGCACCAATAAAGCCCCACATGGTAGTGATTGAGAGGTATTAAAGTTCACTTTTCCTCGCTTGCATTTGCTCGTTCAATGAATCATGAAGATCAAAAACGCTGGAACAGTTCAACACGTTTGATAATCTTTGGGCCTTGAATGTCTTGCTTACTCAAATTATCTGGGTGTAGATTTCTTTAATTATTTAAAGAACAGGTTTGCTAAAATAATATGAACACTATTCCAGGGCAAAACTGTTTTTTCCAATCAAGAGTTTAATTCAACAAGCAACTTTTCTTCATGTGTTTGTCTTGTTTTTGTTGGTAAAACCTTTGCTGTGGAGCGCCATGGAATGAAATCATTCACCAGTCCCCTTCCTACTGTAATTTTCATCCCACCTTTCCTATCGCCCCCTTTCCTACCCTCGCCTCTGTTCTTTGACTGAGCTGTTTTGGAAGGAGCTCCAGGGGCGGCATTCATTTAAGAGTCACATATAAACAGGCATTAAAAGGCAGCGTGGTCTTAATTAGCTAGAGCTCCTCATATGTTTGGTGTGATTGTGTAATGTTTACACGTGCATGTGTGTGTGTGAGTAAGTGAGTGTGAGCTTGCGAGCGTTTATGTATGCGTTGTGTCAGGCCACTGTGCTAATCACCTAGCCTGAGTTTTATCGCCCTATGCAATGTCGTGACGATGCCGAAATGAGGCGAGCAGAGGACTTTCACACTGAGACAGAAGAACGAGCAGATGCCTGTCACTATGACATTAATAATGGATTACTGTCACTGTCACAGAGAAAAAAGCAGCTACATGCACCTTGTCTTACTTTGTGCACTATTGCGTATATATGTGTAATCTTGCAGTCTCCTGCACAGGCTGGTTGAATGTGTAACTTGGTTTTTCATTTTGGGTTGTTGTTTAGTTCTTTTCTTTTTTTGTGAAAGGCAACAGAAAACACATGAGCTGGAGGGTTGGTGAGGCAATGTGCTGCGGTGCGGTTTAAGCTGTGGTCTTGTGAGCGCAAACTGTTTGCATGTATATATATATATATATATGTGTGTGTGTGTGTGTGTGTGTGTGTGTGTGTGTGCCAGGACCAGTGATCTACTCGTTGAGCCGGCCTCAACCTGACTGCAGTTTCACAGGTCCACAGTTAGAACCTGCAGCGACTGTGAAAGCAAAATAACTGTCCGGCCCCTCCGCTGTCAACTGCCCTTTTTGCTGTGTACAGTAAAGCAGTGACATTTGGCCCAGTCACAAAGGAGCTACAAAAGCCATAAAAACACCTTACAATGTCTGGGTTTCTTGCCAGGCTATTAAGCTGTAAAATCCTATTGTAAAAATCTAGATTGAACTGATACAGTCAAGGCGAGTGCAGCAAAGATGAAAAGGGCCTCTGAGCCATACTTTCATAAACCTACAGAGGGCTTGGTTTTTACCGGTAAGCACACGGGAAAATTCTTTGAATTCCCCGGCCTCACACCCTCACTCTACTTTTGCCGCCCTGCAGCCAATACCCATGGCTGGACGGGCTTGTTTGTGGCATGTTTGACGTCACAGGGAGTTCAATTAGTTCCTAAAATGGGGAAGTTGTTGCTTTCCCTCCTCCAGTTTAAAAAAATATTTTTACTTTATAGTTTGTACATTGGACTGAATCTGTAGATAAGAAAGAACAGCATGTTGGAGTAGGCGCATTCCACATGCGCACACATACTCTCTCTCTCACACACACACACACACACACACACTAATATTCAGTATTGCTGTGTAGGTGGGCCGGATCACAAAACTGTCTGACCATACTGGAGGTCATCCACGTGTAAGTTTGGACACACCACACTCCTACCCTTTTCCTTTGTCCCTCACCTCCTCTATCTATCTTTCTATAATTGTGGCCCAGACCCAGACAAGTCCATAAATAAACGGGGTCTCCTTCTCCTCAACCAGACCCAAGCCATGTTTATGTTCAGGCCTGTGTTGGGGGGGCCATCTGGACCACTGGGCCTGTCTCACTGCTCTCTGAGCTCAGGTGGAATCAAGATGTGCCACCAAAAACCCGCATCTGCTAAATGGACTAGCATAAGCTTAAAACATAACTGTAAGGTCACTGGAGAGATATTTTTTAAACTTTCATTGCAGATTAAACAATCCTCGACTGGAGTCCCACACATTTTTGCAGTCTTTGCAGATCCAGATCCAGTTGTACATTTTGAGACACTGTATTTGTGTAGTTACTTACCCTCTATTTGCACCCATAGTGGAAGGATTTGTGGTTGTAAATGTACATGGTGCCTAAACATATTTTCATTAGTAAACCTACCAGAATACAAACTTTACTATTTCTGAACGGCATAATTCTCAAGTTCCTGTTTTACTTCATGCAAGCTGTGTAGAAAGTGAGAGAAATTTTTCATGACAGACATTGGAGGAGATTTTTGGTTTATTTACATTAACTGGATGTGGTCTCCTGGTCTTCATTTCATTTGGTCCAGGAGCCAGGCTATTAAAACTAATGAACACTTATTACCCCGAGTTGGATCCTGAGCTCCTTGCTAAACATCCCCTCTGTAGCTGTTTGTTTTACTTGTACCTGATTATTCAAACAGAGCAGTAAAACATGTGGCTGAGCCTCTGCCTCTGGTCTTTACAGGTTGCCTCATAAACAGTCTGATCTATGATACATGATTGGACATGAGAGCCACACTTTTTTTATATGTGCAAACACGGGTGGTCTTCAGTCCTTTTTGCTAATCATCTTGGTATGAATCCAGCATTTTTTTAAAAAAGCGTTTATTGTACAATGTGATATCCTGTGTGTTGAATCATCAGGGTGTCATCGTCGGAAAACAAAACTGTTTTTGTGTTGCGCACAATGCAGTTTTTATCATCTTAACTGTCTGTGCATTTTCATGTCCCTTGCCTTGTTGAAGGGAATGACAGATTTCTTGGTATGCTCTAATCAAGACATCTGCTTTGCAAATGTGAGAACACATGGAGTCCAGTGTTACTCAGCTGAAACAGTGTCTGATGTACTGCTGACAATTATAAGAATTTCTTTGCAGATTTAAAAAAATGCATTTAAAACTGCACTACCTAAACAATTGCTTTCATTATTTTCTGCCTCTTTTACACATTCTGATAATTTATTGAGTTTTTTAAAGATAGGAGATGCTTCAAGTTTACACTGTACAATCTGCCAACAGTTTCACCTCCTGGCCTAATTTATTATGGTTTCAACACCACCAGGATTTGCTTGCTTAATGGCTTTATAATTGTTTGCTGATCACCAGGTGTTAGATTGAAGATCGTAGTGACAACTGACAGATGCACCAGGGTCTACATAACGTGTGTGTGTGTGTGTGTGTGTGTGTATGTTTGTGTGTACGTACGTGCGTGCATGTCTGTGTATGTATGTCCACACGTTCATGCATGTTTGCGTAGACGACATCTCCACTGCAGTTCCACTGTGGTGGAAGAGAGGACTGGTGAGTGACACATGAAAGTGTGTATTTCTCTCCCCTGGCGGAGACCCTTTTTGTGCCACATATAGCAGCTTGAACAGCTTGGGCATTGTTGAGGGGAGGAAGGAGCTCTTTCTTCTCCTCTCCTTTCGACTCCTCTCCCGAAAACTTGTGGTTTTAAATATGATATGTGTGCACGGAAAGCCTGGTCAAATAAACAGCGTGTAAAGTTTCCGCATGTCTGTACCAATCCGTCAAAGGAAAAGAGATGGAGCTTGACTTTCACCCACCCCTTACCAACTCCACTGCACTTCTCCCCTCCACCAAACCCCTCCCACTACCCCTGCAGCCCTTGTCATCCCCAGCTGGAATTTCCCTGGAGTCGGAGTTAGCCATTTTGACTTGTTTTAACCTAATTAAATATTGTCAGAAGGAATGCTGCTTAATGGCACCTTTTGTTTGTCAAATACAAGATAAAAGAAATGTGCACCTTTTGTGTGTATTTGTGTGTGTGTGAGAGGGGGGGGGCATGGAAAGTGAGGCAAGGAAAGGAGAGAGAGAGAGAGAGGGAGAGCTTACACAGAATGGAGTGATAAGCCTGAAAATGAGAGGCAGATTGAGGGAAGGACAGACTGAAAAAACCAAGAACTTTCCCGCCAGTTACATTACCTCTGCACCACTGAGAAAGAAGTGTATCAGCCCCCCCCTTTTTTTTGCCATGAAAGTCGGTACAGTGAAATTAAAAGGTAGGGCTTCGTGGGCTGCAATGTCTAGGTCAGAGCAGTGGTTCTTACACTCTTGTATTAAATTTCACTTAGCATGCTATCATTGTAAAAATCTGTAATTAGATATAGAACACAAGAACACCACACCTATAAATCTAGCACAATATAAAGGCCTGTACTGGCTTGATACTCGGACTCCACCTACGTCAGTGGCACAGCTGGCACTCTGAGTGTGTGAGTGTGTGTGCTCCCAGGTTATGGACTATATCGGTCCCTGTTGTACTTAGTCATTCTGCAGCTTTGCTCTAAAGAGTTTGGAGATCTCACAACAGCACGAAAACCCACTTTTATGACCTTACTTTCCTTGTTTGCGCTGAAAATCATAGAATATACTGGCACCTTGGCAAACAATGGAAAGAACAGATTAGAACATTACAGCATGACGTGACGACAGAATATTTAGTACACGGAATGGGCCCTGGGCAGCTGTGTAAAGCAACATAAAGAAACAGTGAGCAGCACAAATGTGGGCCAAGCATTGTGAGAGACCGTGGAAGTCAGACCTATGGAAAGAGTTTCAGGTCCTCAGAGTGTCTTAACTGTAGCTACTGGTGGAGGAAATACTGAATCCTCACTGCAGGGGCCTTCCTCTGTTCTCTCCTGGAGAAAGTGGTGCCTCCGAAGTGCCTGATAGCGCACATTTTTCTTGGATGCCTTACAAAGTCTTTCCTCCTTCTCCCCACACATCTAAGATGTATTATTATTACTCTTTTTTTTTTTTTATCACAGAACAGATGACAGGGGTAATCCTTTGGTGTCTTGCCACCCCCCCACCCCCAACTGACTGTTTACTTCCTCTTTTTGTTTTGCTTTCTCCATTTTTTTCTTTGCCCCCTCTTATCAGATAATCCCTCCCTATATAGAACGGTCAATTAAGAAGATTAGTTGATAGAAAATGAGACCGTTTTAGATGCATGGAATGTGTGAAAATGCTGTGAAAAGGGGGTTGTGACTGGCCCTCCAACTGAAGAAAAGGGGGAAAAAAGAGCCTTTTGGTGGGATTCATTCACCAAAGGAGAGCATCTATGTGTGTGTGGGTTAGATGCAGACTGCTGAAAAGCGGCACAAAAATCAAGCTAAGAAATCTCCCTTCCTCAGCTGGTTTTGTGACACAAGTGGTTTTGATCACCGTATTCGGCCCTTTTTGTAACTGCAGCAGTGCTGACCTTCATCTTGGATGCAGAAAACAAACAAAATAAAACAAAAGGCACAGTGGCATCTTGAAAAGCAAATGGACACGTGCAAAGTTTCTGATCTGCTTACTGGGACTGGTCACAAGTGACGCTGCGTGTGACATTGGTGACAATGGTGTGATTAAGGCCCACAGAATGATGGTTTTAAATCTATTTTCGTTAGCAGAAAAATACTTCAACTTTAAGAAATAAATACATCTATATATTCTGTACATTAAATGTGTTTCGTACTGAAGTGAATTAATTTGCAACAAAATGTATTTGATTTTAGATTATGCATTTGTGAGACCTTGAAAAAGTCTGTCGTTCTCCTTGTTTGCTTTCACCACCATACAAGCATACAAAGCTTTATGCAACACTGATGACTAGCAATGATTTTCACTGGATTTTTCCTTATCCCTCTTAAACTAAAGATTTCATACTCAGCACACACTTTTTTTCAGCAGTACACGTACATGTAATCCACCTTAAGTCGAATGAGTGGCGGGCCATCTCTGCTGTGAAGTTTGAGATTCGGCCTTGGGCGAGAGAAACGCTTTTCTGTTTGCAAAACATAAACTAGATGTGCTTTGGAACAGACTCCGCGCTGTGCTGCTGAGAGAGGGAGAGAGAAGAGGTGAGGTGAGAGGGAAGAGGAGGGTAATTGCCACATTAAGGGGAAGGAATTCAAAATAAATTTAATCTCCCAATCCGTTTCACCCCCCAAGAGGTTTTACCAGTGAGCATGCTCTGTCTTGTTATGAGACACAAGGAGAGTACAGAGAGAGTGAAATGGAGATGGGGCAGAAAGAGGCGTGAGATTCAGATTCAGGTAACTGAATGGCTCCTAACCAGGGTGTTGGGAAGGTTCATGCCGAAGGGGCAACTTTGCCTGCAAGACACTATGGAGCTATCTTTGAGTTGGTGGTTGTGTGTTTGTGTATGTGTAAGTGGTACCGATGACCCCCCTGTTGCCAAGGCCACGTTTGCATTGAAGTCCTCTCTGCCTGGCCCATTCCCACAGTACCTCTCTCTGTAGCTGAGTAGCGTCGCCCAGACCCAGGAGCATTTTTTTAACTTAGCCAGACACCAGCTAATTGCAGTGACTGGCACAACATCAAGAAAAGGAAGGAGGAATGGAGGGAGTTTGGACATCAATAAAGTCAGCGGCTGCGGTGTTTGGTTGCAAATGAAACTTGCAAATTCTGGGTTCGCCAGAAAGAGGATGACTGAAAATCAGAGGTTCAGCGGGGGCTTACCTGAGCACAAAGTCTCCCTTGCGATGCATTTTGGTCTCATTTTTCCAACAACTTGAGATTTGCTGAATAAGTGATGGCTGTTTTGGAAGTCACTCGATAGTGTACTTTGTTCTGAAAATAACTTTAGGTAAGTGGATCACACGAAGCCGCGGTGAGGCTGTGTCAGCTCGTGAGGTGCAGAGGCGGGGTCAAAGGGCCTGCCGGATTCCACTGTGTGTCATCGTGTGGTTTGGGCTCTCGCTCGGACATATGGTGTAGTGTATTTTTATAATGTAATCATTCTTCCTCCTGCAACAACACTGTTAAAACTTTCTGCATGCTGGGGCAAGAATTCAGTCAAGAGCCCCGCTGACCCAGACACAGCAGAGCATAAACAATGGAGCTTAGGGCCTTGGCAACGCACACGGCACACATGGGCACATCGCGCACATTGACCCACGCAGCTTTTGTCATTACCATAAAGCTGTTTATTTCTCGTAAATCGCACAACCTTTTCCGTGGAATTCAAATGGACATCTTTTAACGTCTCCATTTTTAAATAGATGGTTCAAACTTGGGTCAAAGATGCATCCATGTGGGCCCTTTCGAGCGGTTTTATTAGTGCAGTGTGTTTACTCGGCCAAATGTAACCTGTGGTTTTCTGAGGTGAGTCATCTTCCGCTGTCATGGAGGGATGGTGAGGTCAGCTGGAGTTCTCTCTTCCTGAGCAGTTAAAATGACATTGATGTGTCTTTCAGTAAAGGTAATTAAGATGGTTGCCCAAGACTATAATTATGGCCTTTCCCTATGTGACACCCTTGTATATCCTCTCTTTCTACACTTATCAGCTGTAAATATCTACTGTAGATAGTTGAAAACCAGGTCACTGATCACCTCATGGGTTTGTAAGTAGTGTTTGCTCAGAGCTGTTGACAAAATAATTCTTCTTCTCAAATGAAAAAAAATTATGAAACACTCCCTGTCTCTTGCATACTTCACCTGGAGTGATCTTATTTAATTATCAGCCCTTGTGGCAGAAAAATGCTTCCTGTAGTAATGTCACCTAACCTGCCACAGCGGCACAGGAGGATTGACAGCATGATTGAATGGGACCGTTTCTGCTGCATCCCCTTGGCTCATTTGGGAAACACCAGCCAGGGTTTTCGGGGCGCTGACAGGCCGATTTGATGTGATAAGGTGCCCTGTGCCTGAACATGCTCGGCTCACCCCTCGGCTGCCGGGTGAACACTGTGCTCTGTGTTGATGGGAACGACGGGCACGCGGATCATGTTTCCAGCAGAAGCAGGAAGTGAGAATTGGAGTGTTCCTGCTACCAGGCCCCTTCTTTCCTCCCGGTCCTACACGGAGCCAAACTCAAACCATGTGTGTTCTCACCCTGTGGACGTCCACACACAGCCGGCCTGGCTGTCTGGCTGGCAAGTTGGCAAGTGGCTGTGGTCTTCTTGTGATCTCAGGAAACATTCAGCCCCTCCCTCCCTCCCTGCCATTGTTATTTGAATCCCTTCTCTGTGTAACTCCATTGGGGTCTCTTGGGGAAAGTGGTAAGTGATTCCTCTCTGTGTCCGGTCTCTGAAGACACACCCCTCCCCTTTCTAAGCTTTCATTCAAGGTTAGACACACGATGGATGTGATTGGGGAAGTACAGTAGTCTGTCCCCAGGGCCAAAGGTCATTTCCTGATACTCAAACTGCCACAGGTTAACTAGGACCAGATTAAGAAAAATGGCTTAAACTCACACTGACAACAGAGGAACTAAGCCAGTGATAGTAACTCAGTCATTACGTAAACTGATTGGTATGACTAGTATTAAGCCAGTGGGGAAAAATAATCATTACAAAAATGTATTTATTTCATGATTTCTTCTTTTTTTAAAAAAGACTGAAGCTTTTTGATGCCTGTACATTTCTGTCATGTTGGAAAAAAGGGCCTCCAGTTCTTGTCACATCTCCTTCCCCACCCATCATTCCCTTAATATGAATTTATTCTATGTGATTATTAACTTTGGTGAAAAATGCAGTATAAACTCAGCTCACAGACCCCTTAGTCCTCTGTTTCAACAGAAACATACTTTATCTTTGCCAGATGGCGACCCACTTGCACCTTCAGAGCACTGCCATATAATGCACATATATGCCTGTGTACAGTATCGTCAGACTATTTTAGTCATTGTTGGCATGTTCTGGCATGGGAATACCCCTAAGATGAGGTTTTTATGTTGATGGAAAGCAAGGGTGTATGAGGCTGATTAGGTGAAATACCTGTCTCTGCTTCACAATCCTTCCACTTCAAAACGGCTGTTTACAGAAAACACAGACAGATGAAGGGATAATCTGTGAAAAATATACGTGCCACTTCTTTCTTTCTTTCTTTCTTTCTTTCTTTCTTTCTTTCTTTCTTTCTGTCTCCCTCTCCCACTGGCCTTTATTGCACTTACATTTTCTAGATGGAAAAAAGCTGATTTAACCCCAGCACGGGATGGAGTATATATATGAAAATAGGAGTTTTCACTTATTCTTATAAGGCTCCTGTCTCTGCCAACACTGCCATCAAGTATTGAGGCCTTGCTCCTGACTCATTCCTCTCATCTATCTCATATGAAAGTCACCCCCATAGCCACCTCCCGCCACCCTTTTTTTTTCTAATGACACACATTATATGGACACCTGTGTGCCGCCATTTTCCACTTTGTGTGTGTATGTGTTGGGGGGGTTGAGGGATGGGGGCGTGGCAGCATTGCCAGCTTTTAATCGAGACGCGTTGACTAATCGCCCAAGGATTAGGCTCTTAGACAAGGCCTCTTTCATTCTAACACTCTGTATACCGCAAAGACTCGGCTTCGCGGAGATGGAGAGGGTGGGGGAAAGTACATTTTTGGGGCCAGGGGGGTTACAGATGGCATACTGTACCTGGATGTGCTTTGTTTGATCATGCCTGAGCCCCCTGCATGTACACACACACACACACACACACACACACACACACACACACACACGCACACATATCCTGAGGCTGAATCTTTCCCCAGTTCTCTTGCTGGAGACAACTCTGCATATTTCTCACAGCAATCATGTTCTCAGCCTCTAACAGCAAATGAGTGAAGGGATACTTCACCCCTTGTGCTGTGTTGTAAAATTAACTGGGGGGAAAAAATGAAGACGTGCGTAAGTGACTTTGAACAATCCAACAATTGTAGCATCCCACTTTATGCCCCCCTAAACACTCTGCTCACCATCCTGAATGAAGATGACATGTTTTTTGGGAACCTTGCCCTTCCTTCAGCCTCATTTACAAACAAAACGCACAGATGCACCCGTGCACAGACATAGGCTCTGACTGAGATTGAGTTTAGCATGCCGTGAATGATTTGTGTATGTGTGTTTGGGAGTGGGCTGTGGACCTGTATATTGTTGTATGTAAATGAAGCGGGGAGACACCGTCGTGCTCTGTGGTGTAGCTTGGACCTGATATTGCCCAGACCCCTCCGCTGTGTAGTGCAGGGTTTGATGAGATCATTTGTAACGCACGGCACATACGCATACACAGGCAACACATGCACACACAATTGTACACACAGAAATAAAGGCAAGACAAAAAAAGTCAACCATGCATTGTATAAGACCAATTCTAGGCTCATACTTTATATATATATATATAAATATAGTTATATATTCTGATTTATGTGTTTTTTATTAAGGGATTTGTTTTTTATGGCACCCGATGATTGTTTTAAGACAATAGTACCCTATATGTGCTGTATTATTTAATGGGCAGTATGCACCCCACTAAGTTAGCATTTAAAAATGTCATGTCCAAGAGAATGTCTTGATGTAATACATGTAATAGCAAGCGAATGTGCAGATTTTCTCGGTAATCTGCTTTTGGTTTCTGGGCATTGAAGCTGGCAAGGTGTGAGATTCACTTTTTTTGGATTCTCCATCTGCACAGTTTGGCTCTAAAGCCTGTGAGTTTCAGGTTTCACACACACACACACACACACACACATCAGAGCAACCTGCTACACACTAAGCCCTCTTTGAATAGGACATGGTGCAAAGCAAGCACAGGCCCAAGACAACCTTGTAACATGACAAAGGAAGGCAAACACCACAATGATTCATGTGTTTTTCAAAAGCTTCTGTTGGGGTCGCACGTTCCAGAGGTCTTTCATTGTTCACTTGATTAACTCTGCCTCGAGTGTCTTGTTTGCACTGAGCGGCCTTAAACCGGTAGACTGGGATCTTCAGAAATTTTTCCTGTGTCTGATTTGTCATGCTGACAGCTTTTGCAAAAGTTGTGCATGTGCAGCAGGCAGGCCAGACTCAGGTGTGCAACGTCAGCCGTGTGTTTGCTCATTGGACTCTTGTGTGTTCTCTGAACCATGTATGCTCTCAAGTAGCCCTTGCTCAAGCAAACATGGATGAAGAAACATACATGAGGAAGCTATCACCTTTAAGATCAGACTTTAAAAATCACACTGGATTAGGAAGTTCCTTTCTCTTTGACGAATTCTATTGCTCAACTTCCCAGAATTAATTTCTCCGTGCTGTGTTTGCTCTCGAACGCATGCCGTGGCCTCTTGTTTGTGTAGTCACAGGAGCAGCCTGGAAGTGGCTGCCAACCTGGCTCTGCAGTTTGTATGCTGTTTCACTCAGCCGGTGTGGAAAACGATAACAAAGGAAATAAATTAAATAGTACTAAAGCATTTGCGGTCAGGGACGTAGAAAAGTGAGACATACTTTACAGAGAACAGGAGGGGCCAGGTAGAAGCTGAGGCTGCAGGATATGAATAGGTGTCTGTGAGTGTTAAAAGGCTGTGTTTACGAAGCACAAGGCTGGGAACTAAGTGTATGGCCCTCCAGGTGTGTGTGCCGGTGGTTGTCGGGGCTTGCGAGGCCCGCTGCGGAGGTGGCTACGTGACAGCGGTAATGATAGGTTGTGGCGGGTAAAGACGTGTGCGTGTGTGCACGCGCATGTTGCTGCAGGCAAGTGTTAGCTTGGTTCCTGATGATACACGCGTGCACACGCACACACAAACAGAAAAGCCCGTGTACACAGTCAACAATGTACCTTATACCAGACTTCACATCCCACGCAGCGCGAGCAATTAGACACATGACATCAGGACGAGTGAGCACTTGCCAAGTGAGGAGGGCCAGGTTCTACAAATCCGGGGTCGGATAATCCTCGAGCAGCCAGATCCATCTAAAATGCAGGTGCTGGAATCAGGTGACAGAGGGGTCAAGTTCAGGTTGAGCTGTAATCTAGTAGAGAGGGTCAAGTGCCTCTGCGTGTCTGATTGGCTCTGACCTGTTGACTGAACAAGGTGATCTGTGTTTTTACTTCTTCAGGGTGCATTTACAGCAAGTATGGATTATTCAGAGTATTTACCTGTTTGTTTTATTTTTGCCAATGAGAATGATTACATCATGTTCACGTGTGCACCAAGATATTTTAAAAAAGCACGTTTCTGTCTTCTGCAGAAAACAAACCCAAAATATGAAGCTGTGGAAGTCAGTTTTTTACGATGTCCATAGACCATTGTTAAAGGCTTGCAATGACAAGGCATTCATAAAACTTTTGGTTTCAAGCCCTTATTCCGTTGTCATTGGCAGTGTGAACCTAAACAAACAAAATAAAAATATGCTTCAAAATAAACACTTCATCTATGGTTTGGGCCAAATAAAGGCAATGTGATTACACCGTATAAACAGTTTAAAATTTAAAATGTCTTCGAAGAAATCTGTTTCACATCCCAAGGTGTTTTGACAGATGCTACATAACTAATCAGATTTTGTGGACTTCATTTCCGCAGAGCTCAAACCTCTGAAACGACATTCTAAAGCAGCTCTCTTATCAGCGCTTAAATGTGCTGAGACACTGAAAGAACGTGAGCTCAGCTCTGCAGATGTTTAAATTAGTTTCTTCTTTTATTACAAGCACATACCTGGAGCTCATTAAATGGGATCTTCAGTGCGCTACCCTCTCCTGTCATTTGCAGTAATGTGTAAAGATAATAGTGGTACTCGACAAAGATGCTCATTGTTGTGGCTTGCAGCGAGGCCTTGCATCTTGGGGAAACAGAACTGCCTGCGGCTGGTTGCCCCACACAATAAAGCTCTCAGGAGAACCTCTGTCAGTGCCGGGGCGTTCCACAACGGTCTCACCACTCCGGCCGCATCCGTTTGCCCAGTTATGTGCTTCTCTGTTCTGTGATACCGCAATATGTGGGGAAAAAACACACAAACACACAGACAGAAAATGGAGAGAGGGAGAGAGAGACAGATTGCAAGAAAGACAACAGGCAAGCCATTGTCTTGTCTGACATAGGATGGACTGAGAGCTGCTCATGTCTCATCTAAAGTAAGAGCTGTGGTTTTGTGTGAGACAGTCCCTGCAGCTTTAGTTCAAGATTACTCTTTAGCATGTCAGCTATCTGACCTCTTATATATATATTTATATAAGGGTAATGACAAGGGACAACAAATTACTTTTTTGAGAGCACCCCCATCATTGTGAAAATGGCAGCTTGCCACGTCCCCTCCATCAGGAGAAAAAGTAATAAAAATTTACTCCATGACAGATGAACAGTGGGTGACCAGTAGTTAGGTTTGGTAGCTTTTGTCCACAAAGATTAGACGCTATTGTCAGGTGCATCTGTATAAATCCCTGTGAGATTATTTTTCTAATAGATTTTATATTCTGAATTGGACTCTAATGGGGCTGAGTTCAAAGGAGTGAAGAGGATATTTCCTGCTGTCTCAGGGCTTAGCGTTGGTTCAAAGCTACCCAACTGTTGACAGCAGCTGGTCTTCTCAGGATCTCTGACTTTGTCCTACTGTATAAAGAAGCTACTACTCAACTGCTTCAGTCAATCCCCAACAATACAACACTATACGTCCCCCCTTGCACTGCAGTAGGAAGCTTTATGATTTAGACGGTATTAAGCTGTCTGGAAAGATATCAAAGCTTCCTTCTTCCATCTCTGATTCTTGCTGTTGCTCTTCAGTTAACTTCTTTTCCAGTCCCAGAGACAGCAGTGCCCAGTGGCAGCGTCAGTGCTTATATTTGTGATTTTGTTGGCAGAGGAACAATAGCTTAGTTTAGGCAGTGCATTCCTGATTATTGACACACTGGTATGGAGAAGGATTAGTGAGCGCCTTGGCTTTCTGATTCTTCTGCTTGGCTCATGAGCAACACCTGGGTGTATCCATGACAACAATGAACAGTGATTTCGCCATCAACCGGTTCGACAGGGAGTCCACAGTGTTGCTTGTGCAAGGAAGGTCCCTTCATCGTGGAGAAATGGGACATTTTTGCTTGACATTGGTGAACTGTGTGGCGACACAGTGAATCCTTGCGAAGGTTTCCACTTAATGCAAGAATTGTACTTTTCCCTGCTTTTGAATGAAGCTTGTTAACTTTTGGAATAAAAAAGCACCACTTTTCACAATCCAGGCTGTTCAGTAGAAATTGTTTTATAGGGTGGAGATGGTGGTTTACGGTTTCTGCAAGAGGAGCTGGTCCCATTCTGACAGCCCTGATTACCTGTGTCCGGCTAGCCCACACGTGGTCTGTGGTGAGATGGCCCGATAGCTGGGACTGAGGCAGCATTGTTACATGAGCAGTTTGCTGAGGGTCTTCTAATGACCTGATCCTCAATCTTATCAGCAGGAGCCCACAGGACCCTTATCAAGCGTCCTGGAAAAGACTTCCACTGACATCATTGCCTCAAGGGTCTGCCACAGTTATATTTTGATGCTTTAGAACCTGCTACCTGGTTTCACAAGGAAGAATTCTAAATATGAAAATACATATCATCTTGCATTGTTCAGATTTTGACCACATTCCATGTAAATGTACTGCCTCTCTTAAATCTAATGGCGGAAATGAAAACCAGAAAGCAAAACTTACTTTTTTGGGGCCATGGCAAGTATCAGTGCTAAATAAAGTGTAATGCTCTGACGTGACATACTATATGGTTGTTTGAATTTGAAAGAACAGACCCAGCAGTTCAGTCTTGGCGTTTTTCCAGGAATATTCTGGCAAAGAACGCCTGCGTTTGATCAACCACTGCCATCTGTCGAGTGCGGTTGCATTGCATAAATGTACGATTTGATAAGTGGTTAACGTGTTTTTATTTCATTGTCTTTTACTGTGCCATGTTGTTGAAATGCGATTCTGTTGAGCGCTCCATGAGCAGATACAGTGTTATCATGTTCAGCACTGCCGCTCAGTAAGCTCTCTGCATTGGTTAATTACTTGTACTAGAAATGAGATGCTGACTCATTTGTGTAGCTTCTGTATCCTGGTGCTCAAGCCTTGAGAATAAGCAGATAGATATGACTGCTGAGAAGAGGTGACTGTACTGTTTACAGCCAAAACTTTATCGCAAACTTCTTCAACTGTGTTACTAACGAACACCGATAAGTGAGGTATGTAGGGCATTTGACTGCACTGTTGTTTGCAGTTAGAGGTGATATTGGCTGGCAGGCCAGACAGCTGACAATTATGCCAGGGGAGGAATCCATCAGTTTAGAGCCCATGTGAGTCACCTAAACTAATAATGATTTCCAGTATTTGTTTTTTCAGATTAGAAATTTCCTGTATTGTTACATCTACCTTTTTAACCTAGTTTGCTTCCTTTTTTCTCCCAACTGCCATGATGAAAGAGGCCTGCACCCAGAAAGCTTCCCATGAGCCTCCAATGTATCCAACTTTTGCACACATTTGGGGAAAAAGAACATCCTGTGCAGGTGTTAAAACAGGAAATAATTATATTAGTACTTAGGCCTACATGCCAATAATCATCTCCAGTCACATCAGTTACACCTTTAATCTACCTGCTTAACATTTGAACACGTAATTATGGGAAAGCAGAGAAAAGCCACATACTGGTAGTATCTGTCTGTCATGGGACAGCAACAATGAAATTACAAAAAAATGTCTGGACTATTTAAAGACAGATAAAGAAATAAAACAGCGCAATGCCCATTTGAGAGTAAGCGTAGGTGGCTGCTAAAAATAACACAGAGTTTGTGAAAGAAAAACAAACACAAAGTGTTCTTCCTGATGCCTGAGTGACATATTGTAACTGGAAATGAGGGCTGAGCGGAGTGTAGTGGAACCGGACCGAGCCTGTTCAGGAGCCCGACAACGAGCGGTTTTGTTTGGCACTCTCCCTTTGTTGACACTGTCAGGTTCTCATGCCTATTAGGTTGCTGTCGACGAATGGGCACCGTGATGACATGCCCTGCACAATGCCACCGACTTGCACAGTGTCATTGTCAAATTATCGCCTGCTTGCTCTTCTGCAATGTTCTACACCACTCAAGCAGAAAGGTGCTTTCAGCATCATAGTGTTACAGTATCAAAAGATGCCTTACCTGTAGTGCCACTGTAGTATGTGTATGTGTCAGTGTGTATGTACCTGTCACCCTTTTTTCTTGATTCCATAGAAACATCTTAGATCTATTTTCTGTGAGAATTTTCTTTTTGCCCAGTTGTGTAAGTGTAATAGATTTTTTTTTGCCTTGCAATGCAGATGAGGAAGTTGGATGGTGTGTGTGTGTGTGTGTGTGTATATATATATTCCTTTTTTCTGATTGCTCATCCCTTGGTGGGCACTTGGGCACTAGGCCCACCAAGTGACCCTTTGGAAACAAAATTTCTCCTGCCAGTAATTTGAAGAGTTTTGTGGGCTTTAACCATGGTCTTCTGGTGGGAGGCAGCGTGGGAAGTTTGGTGAACTCCCTGACCCCACGCACCATCACAGCACTTTGACCCTCATCACGTGACAAAGGAATGTTCCGCATCTTTTGTTTTAACACCCATGGCACTCATGGAGTTGAGAGCAATTTTGCATACTATAGAATAATCACTTGCTTGGCATTTTGCCCCCCCATTCTATTCCAGTGTTATCCCCAAACAGGATTTGTGGGCAGCTCTCTCCTCCATCTTTTAAATCACTTCAAGCGCCGCTGAAGCCTTTTTCACCCAAAGCGGGCACCAATCTAATGGCATCATTTGGGCCTGCACACATCGAGGGAATCAACCCCTTTTTTTTCTGCGCTTAAGTTTTTGTGAAGAGGGGAAAACAAAAGGCCGGCCCAGTGAAGCGCATCTCGGCTTGCGAGCTGAATAGAGGGGCCCCTTTCATGGCTGTTTATGAGCACCCCTCTTCAAAAACACACATACAAATCACATCCAGTTCTTCCAATGGCTCCTCTGATACGAGGATGATGGCTGGGAGGGGAGGGGATAGGGCTGCAGTCTCTGGGTGCCTCTCTATCCTTTTTCACGTGTTCCAGTTGATGGATTCACCCAGTGTCACCCCAGCTTTACTCTCGGAGTTTGTTTTTGTGGGTTTAATCGCGTTACATAAGAGCAACTCCAGCATCTCAGCTGAAAACATTGTTAAAATACTTCATATAACAGATACCGGACAGAAGGCCGAAAAAAGGGGCACTGTTATTAAACTGTCTGTTGCCCTTTTTTTCTCCAGAAAGAAAGATTCAATTTATGAGTTGAAAACAAACCACTCATTTAGATTCTGAGTTGTGTCTTATGTGCCCTTAAACCAACCAGGCCAACCAAAAATTAAAAATCCTAAAGTTATTAATTTTACAATGTGCAAATGACAAAAGCACAAAATCCTCACAATTTAACTCCTCTTACCACCTGATGTGCACATGCCTGTATGTATTTACCAGGATAAAAGAGAGTTTGTTGCTCTCCCAAACTTGTGGAAGCAAGTCTTTCTGCAGGTCAGACACAAAGGTCAGAGAGCTGACAGCACTTTTAACGAATTGCAAGTCATCCCATATGAAGTTGATCTTCTTGTAACTACCTTTTTCCCGTCTGTGTCATATCTTGTTCAACAGGTAGGGCGTGATTGACAGGAGGAATGCAGGCTGAGGGATTTGTTTTGTAATGGCTGTCCATTCTTTGGGTGTTCTTAAGCAAACAGTGCGGCGCTATGTCCTGTTTTTTACGGGTTTCACACGTCACTGTTCAAACTCTCAAACAGGCTGGTCCCCAAGAGTACATGGAAGAGAGCAAACAGTGCTCTAATACTTCACCACTCTGACCTTCTGCTAACTTGATACACACATAGACAAACACACGCACACCTTTTGCTAATGCAGTCAAGCCACTGCAGTTCATGAGGATAGGAGGAATGTTCATTTTAATTTTGGATTTTTGTGGTTTAATTGTTGTGCCACTGAAAAGAATGAAGCAACAAAGGCACAGATGATTGTTACGCAAATCAATCTTTCAACTTTTTGTCTCATATGAAAGTACTTTTAGCTTCTGAGGGTAAATAATGTGAGCATGTGGATCCACCTTATGTTATTACTGCTGTCCAGCTCAGTTTTACTCTTAGATTACAAGTTTAATAGTTTCTCCAAATATCAAAAATAAGAATCTTTTGAGGGAAGATAATGAATGACTTTCCATTGTCTGCATGTCAGGAAATGGCATAGTTTTTTTAATGCAACGTGGGTCTCATAAACATGGGTGGTGGGTGCTATATGTCATGTTTAAGTAGTATACGACTGCATCGTTTGAGGCTCCGCGTGCCGGCCCTAATTAAGAGCCACTTCAATGTGTGTGTGTGTGTGTGTGTGTGTGGTCAAATGCATGGAAAAACGGTGGGAAATTCTGTGGGAAAGTTTGAAAGCTCATAAAATGATGGATTTTCAAGTGCTCCCTAAATTCCAACAAAACGCACTGAAACAGTAGAATCTCTCGTTTTATTAACGGCATGGAAAATATGGAGGAAACCTGTAGTGCTCCCTGGTCGGTGTAGAACTGTGTCTCGGGCTGATTTAGTTTATGTAAGCATGTGTGAAGTAGTTAGGGGCGTATGTGTCTGGACTTGTGTGTCACTGCAGTGCGTCTTTACAGTACTGCCAAGCTCCCTGCCATGTTGTCCTTTTTATACAAATATAAAGGAACCAGACACCTACTGCTTGTGCAGATCCCCATGTGATCCTCTCTTTACTGCGCCTTTCTTTTCTGCTTGTTTTAAGTCGGTCTCTGTTGTACGAGGTGTTTCTTTGTGGTTGTGCAACATGATTTGAAGTGAGCAGAGAGCAAGAATAAGACAGGAGGAGGGGAAGAAAGAGAGAGTCTTGCTTAGTTTTGTGTCCTACTGCGTGCGCACTCATATTTCTCAGCCTGCTTCGCAGTTGTGGGTAGCTGGCTTATCGTCAGCCTCCTCAGCTCTTTCCGTCATGCATGGCCTACCTTAATCTCTCCTGTGTACTGTAAACCGCCCCTAATAACCCTGCACACGATTAAAGCAAACATCTTAATAACGGCCTGCCTCACGATCAGCTCACACTAGGAATATGAGTGGTTCAGCCTCACCTCTGTCATGTTGCTTACAAATAAGACAGAGAACAGGATAATCTCCTTTTTTTTTTTAAAAAAAAAAAAAAAAAAAAAAAGTAAAAAGACTTAATGTCTTAATGTGCTTGGGATTAATTTTGCTTGTCTGGGCAAAAAACTGAATGAGTTTACAAGATTTGGGGCATTTTACATGGACTGTTTTTTTCTGATGACCCACACAAGCATGACTTTCTGTAGCTCATGCAGAGACGAGGGTCTGCAGCATTCAGAGCGAGGTGCAGGATTGAATGTAGGGTGTTGCTCTAGAGGGTGCTGTTTACTGAGGAAATGTGCACGTCTGCTCGTTTCCTCCCTGTTGGTTTCAATAAATCTCAATCTTTTTGCTGTCTGACAGACATAACCCTTAAAAAAACATCCGATCAGGATGGACAAAATCTAAATGTTTATGTGCTGCTCTTTGATTCACTGCTTTTTACAGTATACACTGTGCATATATACAATTTGTTCAGAATTGATATATTAGATCAGAATCAACTCCCGAGGGAATGTGACAGAAAAATATAATGAATAAGGCAGCAAAATCTCAGAGGAAAGATTTTACAATCTCTGTAAGAATGTGCGGTATTGAGCTGCAAGGCGTCTTCAGCATGACTTTAGGCCATTGTAATCCCTCTCTGTGTCTGTCTTCCTCACCTGTGGCTCCACACACACATGCACGCACACGCACACATGCACGCACACGCACACACACACGCACACACACACACACACACACACACACACACACACACACACACAGACACACACACCAACGCCTGCAGATGTTTACACAAGTTCCACACAGCCAACAAGGGCAGATGATGAGCTGTCTGTCACACCTCTACCGACAGAATGGAGATGGGGAGGAATGCGTCCATGGCCGTGTCATGGTTACACCTGCGCTGTCTGTGGTTTCCTCCGGCAGTATTGCAGGGTGTAATCCCTAACATCGCCCGTGTTTATGCTTGTGTTTTAGTTACAGGCCCGATACTCGCATGCTTTGGAGCTTAGATGGGGCTTCTGCTTCACTTGCTCCTCAGCCTGGCCCAGGGGCATCCTCCCCAGCCTGCCACACACAGGCTCGTCCCCACCATGTATGGATACAGTAAACAAACTCAGTAGCTTTGTACATGTGTCATACATCCTTTATTCACTTTATGTACACACAGTTAAGTAAACATGCATAGGAACTTAGGAAAAAGCCTTACTTTCTTGTCTATTCATTCAATGTCTCAATATTAAACTAGACATGGTGTTCTGTTAAGGTTTGTTATGTAAAAGGTGTTCTAAAATTAGAATGTGAAAATCCTTTTTTTTCTGGTTGATCTGGACTTGGATTGCCATAACAGGATCATTTACAGGGAACATTAAATGTTGGCTGTTTCCTTATGTACTCCGAGTATTTGAGGAGGTCTTTTTTTGTTGTTTTATATGGTTAGTATTTCGTCACGAGTGACGCCAGCTGCACCACTTAGGTCATGAGTGGGGAGGAGAACGTTCCTTTGCCAGTGGCTGAACTCACTTTTTATTTTAGTAAATATTCTAAATTTAGAGCTCAGCCACGGCCAGAACGTCGTCCCAAACTCCCTGAATGACACACCTTTCGAGAAGTGACTCTTCAACATCTGGTATTTTTATCACAGCCTTCCTTTTTCCCTTGTTTTTGTCCTTTTCTCCTCTCCTTTTTCTAACAGCCGCACTATAAATGATGTAGTCCTGTTTTTCATTTTTAAGATTTGTGGGGTGGGTTATTATAGACAGTGCCCTAATTCCCACTAAAGAAAGAACATGCTTCAGCAGTGTTTATGAAAACACTGCTCTGACGTGAGTAGCAGTGGAGAACCAGTAACGAGTCCTCTCTGCTAACACACCCCCTTACACCCCTGCCCAGTGAAAGGTCTGTTGTAATGGTGGCATTTTAGCCCTTCAAAGTTTAGACGGACAATTAGATAATGGGCTTTTGGTTTTGCCATTCTGGGGTGCAGACTTACCCATGACTCTGCATAAAGTTACACATGACTTGTGCTGACTGAAACAAAACTGAACACTACGTAAAGTCTAGTCCGAACAGAAGTACAGTGTTGAAGCCTTGTGGTTCTTTTCTTGTGTGATGTGACATTGATGAGATCCACCCGGCCGGTCGTCTGTTATTTCTGTCTCTGACCCATTATTGTCAAATGGTGCTCCGCTCCACTGTAAAGTGCTCAGTGTTTTGGATCATGGTCCTGTGGGTTGAGGCTTTGAACCATTTTCCATTTGTACCTCATATTACATTCCCTAACACCGTTCACCTAAATGAACCCAGCTGAACAAATGGTGAGTGAAGAGTTAAACAGATATAGTAATGGAATACCATATACCCAGTGTGTGAAGTGACGTTTGTCCTGTTATGTTTTTTTTTTTTTTTTTTTTTTCAGAGTGAAGGAATCCAAATTCCTTCAATGAGATGTCAACCTTTAATTGCTTCCCAGGGATCTTCTGGTGAGTTTATCTGTTTCTAAAGACATTGCAAATATTCTTAGTTTGCCTGTAGTTTTCTCCTACAAACCTCTAGTATATGTACAACATGCTGTGAACTACTGAGCTATAACTAAGCTGCGATAAGGTTATGCCATGTCCTTATCTTTAAGCTGTTTTGCTCTGCAGCCCCTGTGGCTCACCCAGTTGTGCTAAACGTTCTATCTAACAAAATTGATATATGCCAGAGAATTACAGTGTTACTGTGGTTTAGGCTTATAAAACTGATGCAACTCCTCTTTTACTGTTGGCACAACTGGCAGCAAAATGTTGTTAACTCTTTAGCTTAACATGAAGAATTTAAGCAGAATTTACTGGGTTGTGCTTGTTGTGGTGTACTTAAGGGATTGTTCTCATCCTCAAAACGGCATCTTAACACAAATCATTTAATTACACTGCTTTACAAAGCCACAGCCATCAATACTGTTTTGTGACTGTACTGGAGCTTGTGGTACTCAGTGTGCTCAGCCACTCTCCCACATCCAATCACATCCCCCCTCCCCACGAGTGCCCCCTATCCCTTACGCCCACTTTCAGCTGGTCCACCCTTTACCAGCCAATGTGTGCCTGTCAGTGTGTCACCCTAGGGTGATGCCCCTCTCTCAGACCCTTGGGGCCCTTTTGACTCTGCAGCACTCTGTGTTTGCCCAATCATTTGGGAGCCGGATACGGGGATGAATTGTTAACTACAGCAGGTCGGCCTGTGCCCCACAACCCCCGGCCCTCTCTGCTCTCCCCCAACCTACTGTTGACTCGTCTCCATAGCAATCGGGGCAAGAATTTGTTTTCTCTCATGAGTCTGGTGTCACCCCCCCACCTTTCTTCATGTTCTACGCCTCTGAGCATCCAATCAGAAGGCAACTGCAGGGAGTCACATGGTCAGGAAGTGCTGAGGGTGCATCCCACCGAGCCAAGCGGTGCTGTGACTGAGGCTTTGCTTTTCTCTGCTGGGAAAGGAGGCCTCTGGGGGAAAATGTGTGTGATTTGTTTGGTAGAAAAGTGAGTGCTGTCATCGATGATTCCCTGACGCATGCAGTCATTGTTGCACACAGTCAGAAATGCACATGCGCACGCGAAGACATGCTCTGAGGAGGCTACATTGTGTTTGTGGGCCCAGATTTACATGTGGTTTATAATGTGCAACTTATTATAAAATATATTTTGTTATAAAATGCTTTAATCCTGCTCCTGTGGCCATTGTGATGGCCTTGGTTAAAAGCATTCTATATCTGTTTATTTTTGCTATGCAGTGATTAAGAAAAACCTCAAACATAGCGGGGCCCATCACATGGTAGTTTTGTACTCTATTTCCATGTTTCTCATAGCACATTAATGCAGCACAAAGAGACACAGATATCTCTCATTCTTCTGTGGTACTGTGATTTTGGTTATGAAAAACACTACATGTGTCTCTCTGAGATGGGATTTTTTTTGTAGCAAATCTGGTCCTATCTTTATGCTAACACTTTTGCGCAATCCAATTCCCATCATTGTCTCAACATATCGACAAGCTGTGCATGTGGGAGCGTGTGTGTGTGTGTTTGTGTGTTTGCCTCCACTTGTGTTATTAGCTTAGGGCAGGTGAGTGTTTGCCTACCTGTCTCCCTTTATGAGGTGAGTGTTTGCCCAAGGAATGCACTGCGTCCGATTTGTCATTGACTCTTATTGTTCAGCTCATCCAACTGGTGCCTCGAGGTTGATTTGTGCTGTGCCCTGGCAAGTGAGAAATATGTGCTTTTCTTCCTTTTTCCCCCTCTTGTGCTCAGTTGCATTTGCACTGTGCAAATGCAACGGGTTCAAAGTGTAATTTGCACATGTTCTTGGACAAAAAAGTGACTCGGTGGAAAAGTATTAAGGATGGTGAATGTGTTTGGAGTGAAAATCAAGAAGAGTCCAGTCGCTGCATCAAGGAAAGTGGAAAGTGACTTTTTAAACATCATGATCAAGTTGGATGTCACCCATCTACAAAAGTTTTGATAGAAGCCAGAGTCTCAGCCTGGCGTCTTCTGGTCCCCATCTGTAACTACATGGAAGGCTCTTGTTTTGGAGCTGGGTCACTTGAGATAGAAAATTACACAAGTCATCAGTCTTCAATTATGCATTATGCAAACTTAAGTGAGAACACAAAGAAATAGTATGATGTGATTGAGCGGAATTACTTCTAACCAGGCACATCCTGTAGATACATATGAACTCTGATGAGCAAAGTTGGCTCCCTCGCCTTGTGGTAATGAGGAAAACTCAGCGAACTAATCCCTCCCACTGCACTTGAGTGGTTAACAGAGCCATTACAAATTACATGTACAGCTTTTCTGCTTAGTTATTTCCAGAAAGTATAGTCCTGAATATTTACAATCTTAAATAGCAAGATTTTTGTTTGCCCTTAAATAAGTATTTGTTTAAGCACAATGGATTTCTGTGGGTAACTGTAAAAAAATGTACATGTAAGTGCATGTTCGAGTTTATATCTGTATATCTAAATTTGTATGCATGTGTTCCTGGCTGTGTGTTTGTGTGGCTGTCATCCTGTGCCACCATCTGGGTGGTCCTCACGGCTGGTTTGATGGTAATCCCCCTGTCCCATAAATCAATGTCCGGGCTCGGGCCGGGAGCTGATGCTGTGTGACCACTGGAGCGAGGGGCTTGAGGCACTAAGCCGAGATCCCAACTGCTGCCCTGCCCTGGCCTGGCCACACGTCAGCTCTCCACACCACCTTTAAAATAACTTGTCATGCATGGCTGGCTTATGGAAACGGCCTCAGCTCCAGGTACATGTGAGCCACCAACAATATAAGCCGCAGTGGAATTGGAGGGCAACCCCATAAATTGTAGCACCAGAAGATATAGTTTCAAGACTTATCACCTGAACAGTTTGTACGTGAATCCAAAACATTTCCTTCAATTTTTTTTCAAATTTTTTTTCAAGTTTTTTGTTCCTTTAAACTTTCAAATTATGTATTATTTCCTTTTTGCAATTTTCAAATACTCTAGAAATGTATTTGCTAATAATAAAATTTGTTTGTTCTGACTTGTGGCTAACAACTCAAAGTGGCTACTGATAGCCTTCCAGAGAGCTGCTCTGAGTTCAAATGCTTCTATCTGAGTGAAAGTGCTAAGATTAAAGCCATATCTTAGTCTTTGTAGGGGCTATACCTCTCTCTGAGAATGAGGAGGGAGGATGAAGGCCTGTCCGAGCTGTCTGGCTTGCATACAGCTCTCCGCTGAGCTTTTATCTAGCAAGATTGGTTGCAGCTCTGCCCAGACCCGGCTCCCTGGGAGTGCACAGTCCCGAGACCTGTGGCATTAATAAAGATAATGCTGTTTGGAATAATAACAGTCAATTCTGCCCAATAGGGAAGAGAGGCAACAGACACAAGTGTAGAATACAAAAGAAGCCAAGATGAAAGGCTGAAAGGTAGGCCTGTGCACCTCTCCCACTCTCTTGTGGGAACTGATGGAACCTATATCAACATGCTCACACACAAACAGCACTGAGTGGGACTCTGCTGATTCTGACCCTCGGGTGCCATGATGCAGAATTGCAATTTGTTCTTTTGTCTGCCAAGATCACAGAGGGAGAGCAGTGACTTGTCTTTCTTTCATTCAAACTCATTTTTTTCCCTCTTGCTCCCCTCCTTTTCATTCTCTCTCTTCTTATTCCCGTTGCCTTCAGTGAGTGCAATTTAGTTTGATGAGCAGGTGGTCTTTTTTGAATCTCACAGTGCTTTTGGCTCCCACCTCTGGCGTGTGGGGCTTTCAGTTGGAGTCAGTCATGTAGGACAAGATTAGAAGGTTGGAGGAGAAAGAGGAGGAGGTCCGGTAAGAGTCTTGGTATTGGCGACCTCAACGCCCTAAAGTCAGAACCACGCAGAGTGCAGATTGAAATAGTTATTTTGTTGCTAAAGCTCTCAGCTGCTCCCCAGATGGCTTTTGTGCTGGCCAGAGACATGCTTAGGGACAGGGTTAAAGCAACAGAGTCCTTCAGGCTTGGTGAGTCTCCGGGCCCAGCAGGTAAAGAGCTCTGGGCCAGACAGACTGAGAAGGCAAAACGTTGCTGTCTCGGCACTTTTCCACTTTAATTCTGAACAGTGGACCGAAACAAAAATAGGTGGATTAGAGTAAAGGCTAGACTTTCCTTCTCAGCATACTCACAAACACACACAACCAAATACAAAGTGAGATTAAGGCCTCCGAACCCCCCACCTAAATTAAGACTTGTGGAGCATTTCAACTGTTGTCACATAGGACAAAAAAGAGATGAGGGGAAACATGTCATGTCTGCATTTCCAGTGGAAGCCCTTTCTCCTCTTGTGAACTATTTCTTTACTGCGGCCAAATTACAACCCGCTTTCACTGCTTCACCCTTCTCGTCAGTTTTATCACTTGCTGTTAATTAATGAAGCCTGTTGCTACTTAGTTGAATTTATGGCCAATTATTTTTATATTCTAATTATTATTTATATTCCAATTCTGTTTAGCATTGGTCAATAACGCTATTCATGCAGGCTGCTTTGCTGTCTTTCTGTCATGAGGACTTTGTAGCCTAGCTCAAGCTCCAGATTGTATCGATTGATACAAAAATCAAAAGTCTGGTGTTGGTGCTGCTTTGCTTTGTCACATCTGAGAGACTGAGAAGTAAAAGTTGTTCTCAAATAATTTTCCATCAATAAATTAGCAGATTAAATGGACTAATAGTTAAAGCACTAGATTAATCACCATTGTAAATCGTAATGCAATCCTATAATGAATACAAATTAGAATTTGAATTCAACGAATAAGATGTACTCTCTTAAATTAAAACCTTAAGACCTTGCTTATTTACCGGCACATTGGCTTTGCATTAGCATCATGTGATGGCTATATGTACTGTCATGATGTCTACTGTAAACTGTCTGTGCAGACAGTGTGGTGTCTCAGCTTCTGTGTTAACTGACGTAGGAGAAGCCCACTATGTGTCAGTCACTAGAGATTGGTTAGGGCAAAATCAAATTGTCATCCCACAGAAAATGGCTAACAAGAAGCCGTGTCAGAGTGAATAATGGAGTGGTAACAAAATAGCCATCCCAGTCAGAATTTTAGGCTATGGTGTTTGAGGTCTGAGCTGTAAATCAAAGTAGGAGGAGTGATTTGGTTGGACTGCTGTGTTCGCCATTCTGGGTTTGTCCCCCGAGTGTTTGTCATGGAGGTTTCACAAGTGACCGCTTCTAGTTGCGCTGATAAACAGCAGGGATTGGATCCAGACCCTGTTGGGCTCGAGCTGGAGCCCGGGGGCTTGTAACCACATGGGCCGGGAATGTTAGTCGTTTGTTTATTATTGGTGATATTTGCCCGTTCCTAATCCTCAACCAGATTAGCCTTGATGTGTTCCTCATCCCACCTTTTTCCACCATTCCTGTCCCTGACATTTACAATTAAGAGGTTTGCGTGTTTTGTTAACGTGCGCACTGGCAGTACGCACACCCTCATGCAGCGATGTGCTTCTGGGCTTGTGCGCGGATGCATAAATGTGTGTTTGAGTGTGTATGTGTGTGTGCAATTTCACATGTGTCGCTGAAGTATGATTATAATATGTTTGACAGATATCCCCTCTTACTTCATCACGTGTAATGCTGTGATCAGTGTCAATAGGAAAACTCTGTTACTGTGGCTGATATTTTATCCAATGCCAGGGCATCTTGCACTTTGGCGTGTTTGTATCTAACAATTCAGAGCACCAGTGTATTTTGCCCTTTTTTTCAAACGGAAACTCTTAGAGCCCTGTAGGAACCAATTAATCAGCAACGCTAAATGTCAGTGTAGCGTCATCAGAATCGGAAATTAGCGATGCCATGAAGAAAGAGAAGGCAGGCAGAGCGGTGCTTATGTGTCTGTCCCATGTGTCGTGAAACTATTGGCCGAGAGTCACCTGGATCAGGGAGCGAGCAGGCTTTTCTGTGCAGCGCTAACATTCAGTATGACCTTTAAAGAGCTGATCCCGTGTACAACATAAATCTCTTTCCAGTTTCAAAACAGGATATGTGCACGCTCATTAACATGCCTTACTCTTTCACCCACACAGTGTTTTCTGTGGGTGAGAAAGTCCTGCAAATCTGCACAAACACTTAGGCCCCACGTACAATCCCTGTTCCTCGGTTCCGCCCACAAACATACACAGAAGCAGATACACCAATGTCATAAGACTGATAGTAGTATAGAATGCAATCATCTGTGTTTATGTGTGAATGCTTTGAGGCCATAAGTGCACGAATGACAGTTCATAAATTTTTGTGGAACATTTTACATCAACTGGTCTCCCAGACAATCCCAGACAAGTACACAGCATAGAATTTAAATATTTTCATTTACAACCTGTGTTAATAATGTAACATTGCTAAAACTTAATCCTTTCCACTGGGTGAAATAATTACACACACTGTATGCATGTATTTATGTCTACAAGGCCTAGAGAACATGTCTCATGTATTTTCTGAATGTGTGATCTTTGTGAACTTGAGACTTGACTGCTTTGGCTTTAAAGTTCCAAGATGAGTCAGGTCTTAGGGCAGTTGAGACAACAAATCGCAAATGTCGAGACAACAGATCACAAGCATCACAAGTTGTGTTGTTTTTTGATCTGAATCTGACATTTGAGACTCAGCCTGACTTATGCTTAGAGAACCCTCAAACACTACATGATGATCATTCCCTCAAACTACTCAATAGAAGCTAATATTGGGTGACAATGACCCTCCCTCTTCATCCTCCCTCACCCAGCACAGAAAGAAGTTTTACTCGCTGCACATGGAAGCTCTCCAGCTGAAGCAGTCACAGCTGAGCTTCATGGGGTGTTGGTTAATTGGCAGTTTTTTGGTAAGTGCAGATATGCTCCACTATGCATATCTTCCTCAATACCCCTTGCCCTAGTTGCCTTTACAAAGTGTCTGTTAATTGGCTGCACAGTCACAGTCTCCTGCTTTTACTTTCCCCTGTGGTACCTGATTGTGGCCTATTTGACCCAAAGGCCCTGGGGTCCTCATATTTAGCACACCACCAACTTTTTTTTCTGCTTGTGTTTTCAGTATAACCCTGCCTCCATCTCTTTCTCTCCATTTCTGCTTCTGTTCATATGAGTTTTGAAGGTGATCTCTTTTCATAGGGACAGCATTGGGCCTCTGAAAAGCAAAATCCACTCAACACCTTTTCATAATCTTCACCTACGTTGCATTTGTGTGAGTGTCTGCCAGCCTCAGTCAGGCGATTCTGTCAACATGGTAACACGCCTGCCTCCTCAGCCCAGTCAAAAGGCCTCACATTCAGGCCCAGGAGGGACCCTGATTAGCCCATCTGATAGATCTGGCCATGGCCTCTCCCCATACACCAGCCACTTCCAACTTGGCTACATCAGCAGTACTGAAAGACCTGAGAGTACTGTGGTCCCACCGTGGGGTGTATGGCTGTGGCTCCGGCTGCACTACACTTTAATCCCCTTTCCTTTTAACCACAATGGGAAACATGTGCATACTCTGTGTAGGGTACAGGCCCACCATGGGAGAGGCTGTTTACCTTCACTCTAAAACTAACATTTCACAGCTCCTGTGACCACTCCTGGTCACTACTTGTGCTTGGGTAAAAAAAGATGGTAGCAGATTACTTGGTGATTATATTTTAGACAAGATGATTCACCACTGCATGGCTGCTGAGTGCAACATCTTCTCCGCACTTCTCACCTTGTAAAATTCAACACACAAATTAGGATTTTTTCCATGGTATGTTCACCAGGGGAGGAGGGTTGAGCTGTCTAATCTGTTGTATTAAAGAGCTGCTTGATGTAACTTTATTATCCTCTTAAATTTCCATTCCAAAAGTGAGGTTTGGGTCAGCATATGACACTGATGATTTCACCTCACCACTTCTGGGTGAGAGAGTTAAGCAAAGCTGGGAGCTGTGCCTTGTCAAAACTATATCCTAAACCAACATAATCCCCCATGTAGGGTTTTTCCAGATGTGTGGAGTATATCTCAGCACCCAGAACACACATTTAAGGTCACAGTCGGTGTCACCAAAGTTCTGTTCTAGTTTCAGCAGTAAGATGGTTAGAGTGTTCTGTGCAGCCGTGAAGCTACAACAGAGAGATGCAGCGGTGTAAAACAGGAACCAGTGGCTATATGCCAACCTGGTGGACAGGAAATGCACTCCAGATGAAGACACTACACTGTGGTTTATTTTACCAATGTGTGTGTGTGTGTGTGTGTGTATGTATATGTATATGTCTTCTGAGTTACATCACAGCTTTACCATTTCTACTAATTTATTAAATTTGCACATTTTTGACTGATTAACAACTTGAAAATCAATTTTGCATTTTTAAAAAAATTATGACAAATACTATTAGTCCTCTTTGATCAATTTGTCAGTCCATAATATATTTAATTAAGGGTACACAGATTGCAGGTTACTACAGCTGCCGACAGAAAGAGCTTACATAGGAGTACTAGCATCACATTCATATGCTGTCACAAAATCTGGCTTAGAACATACTAACATTGATGTTCACATTTTTTTCACATTTTCCTTTTAAACCTCAGATGTTTGATGTGTCCTTCAAAGGACCAAAAACAACGACTAAAAGATTACACGTTGCCAATAAATTGAGCCTATAGGTTCCACTGTATTTTCTAAGGAGCATGTTGGAGAGAGAAGGGATAGCAGGTTAACAAGGGGGATGCACTCTACGTTGGTTTACACTGAGTCCAATCTGAGTCTTTGGTGACCAGTTCCCACCTCCTGGCTGGTGACACTGTGAATCAGATCCCTACCTCGACAGGTGTGGCAGGTGATCTGAGGGATGAGTGAGCTCTTCCTGGGGTAACACTAGCCTCAGCCAGCTTCCCCTGTTGCCCTGCCCAAATCTGCCCTTTCCTGTCATGTTATCTGAGCATCCAGTGCAATCTAACCCAGGGCACAGTCTCTGTGCTCCACCATTCCCGTCGCCGCTGGTCCCCATCGCTGGTATTCTCCGATGTCACAGTGAAGACAGAATGACCCGCTTCAGCTGAACTTGAGTTGGGCTGACTGACAGAGTCCTGACGCCCCATTGTATTACAACTGTCGCAGCTTCCTGCCACCCACAACTTCCCACCCTCTGACTTCCATGGCGTCAAGGGCAAAAGGAGTACATATAATGGCATACATTACTCATGTAGTTAGGATTTTGTCTATTTTAATGAGCACTTTGAAAGCAGGGATTGTTTTTCTATAGAGTTGTAAAGACAAATGAGATTTGGTTGTTACTTGGACCAGGGGGACATGCTGATGTAGTTGACGGGCTTTCTGATTAGCAGAGAGGAGACTTAATGTGGATCCTGTCGGGACAGAGATTTGTACTTCCTCCAACTGTCTGGGTATGATTAAGCAGACCAGGCCATCAGCAACCGGCCAGCTAGCTTCTTTTGCACTATGATTTAGAATGAAAGTCTTGGAGCAGAAAACTTGGATAGCTGCACATCTGATCACTGAATCTAAAATATGAAGCAAGCAGTATGAAAGTATTTTTATGCTCGCCATGTTTTAACCATCCTACTGTGTTTAATCAACCATTCAAGCACTTATTTATCTCCTAACTCAGTCACTCAATTGAATAATTAGGCTTGTTAAAAATAAAATAAAAAAGTCATCAGCCCAGGCAAATATGACTGTAATTTAAACAGAAGAAACTACTTTTCTAAGTTTCCCTGCTGTAAGACATCAGCACTTGGTAACTTGAATAGGACTTGAATCATTTGCGAATCATCTATCATTTGCATTTCTGCCAAACACACTATAAACATGTTTCCACATGTGCTCATTCCACAGCAGAGTTGCCAAACAGCAGTCGAGCGCTGCTGAAAAGAGGCTTATCACAGCCCTCTATGATTTTCTCTGACAAAGAAATTGTTTTGTTTTGTTCTTATTCAGGGGAATCTGTGGCCTTAGCTGCACTCGGTTTAGTGTACTGTATACTGTCTGTGCATGCTGTATATATACTGTATTCTGTAAGTCTATATGCTTATTTTGAGCCACTTTTTCTGGGCCAGGTTGAAACTAACAGGTTGCGTACATTCACAAAGACAAGAAGGTTTGTGGTGCAAAATCTGATTAGGCTCTCTTTCTGTGTGCGTGTTTGTGTGCATGCTTGCGTGTGTGCTTGAGCCCCAAGCTTTAAATGTGTGTGTGTGTGGACTTGCAGACCTCAGCTCGGAGATGTAATCTGATTTGCGGAAAAGAACGGGTCGTTTCACATGACTGGTTTAAAGGACCACTGGCGCAAGGTTGTGCCAGTGTCCTGTGTGTGTTTGTGTGAGAGAGTGAGAGCTTGAATGCCTGTGTGCGTACACCTACAAGTATTTATTTGTTTTCACAAATGTGCACTGCAGAAATAGGAGCATTTGTTAGTGTAGGCTTCTTCAGAGTAGAAATGGGAAGGTGTCAAAGTTTGTTATGTGGTTGAAGAAACCAAAATACGGCATTTATTCTGTTGTTCTTGGTTTCAAATCAGATTTATTTGGGAAAGGTTACATGAAAGTAGGACCACTGCTAATTAAGAGGCGATTACGCATCTGGAAAAAAGTACAGCTCTGCTTCAGACTCCGACACAGGTTTTGTTTGCGGCTTTCTGTTTACACATCTCATATAATCAGAGCTTTATTTTGAACTAATGGACCATCAGAAATTATATCGAATAATTGAAATCATCCTATAGCCTCAGCCCTCTTTAGAGGACTGCTAGGATCAAATCCCTTGAAAGCTCTGCCTCTGAATCCTCTGGGTTTTTTTTTTACTTTGTTGATGTTTTTTCGGGGTGGAGATTCTTGGTTGTTTTTTTCAGAGCTGGATGTGGTCCATCATGTGATTTTCATTGGAGAGTGGCCGGAGGAGACAACCACAGTAAAAGCAAGTGAGCGTGTGCTTGCGTGTCATCTGGCCTCGTTAATAGATGCAGGTTTCTTTTCCATCTAGGGGTCATCAGTTGTGGTCATGACATACAAAAGTGGAAGAGGAGGTGATGTCTGCAGCCATGTGTGTGCGCTGGTGTGTCTGTGTACAGAATTTATGATCTCTGACTGCTCATGTCTTTTCTGAGAGGTACAAGAGTGTGTGAGTGTGTGTATCATGTTTGGCTGTGCATTTTCTCTCCCATGTGTGGAGAGCTCATAAGCAGGACGATGCAGCGGGCAGGAAGCTCTGATCCCATCAGGCGTGTCAGCAGGGGCAGTTTTTCATAAGGTAGTAATCTCACCACACAAAGGGGTGTCCAATATTAGAGAGAGCCCCTACCCCTTGAGCTAATCAAGACCTGACCAACCCTTCTCCTGGCTCCCCAACCCTGTAAACATTACCTCATCTGGAGGCTTAGCCTAGCCACATGCAATTCCAGCCTGCTGGTGTACATGATAACTCACTTAGCTCAGTACGATAGCTAGAAAAAATGGAAATATAAGGAGGGATATAAAAGAATTGGGACCAGCGCACAACTACCTATGGTGCCTGGTGCCAGGGAAAGGTATTTTAAAAGGGTGAGGAAAGAAAGAATTATTTTACCATGTCCTCCAGAAACTCTGGGAAGCAATTTGCCGGTGTTCAGTTTCTCTCCCCGTCGTCCTGTTATTGCTGTTTTCCCCTCAACTCTTGGAGCCTTCGAACCTGAAAGGAGGGTCTTAAGTCCAGGCTTTGTGTCACTCGGAAACAGTGCATTTGTTTCCACAGTAACAGGTCTGGGACAGTGAAACTCAGAGAGTTTCACTGCAGAGAGCACCTTTGTCCGTGGACTGATGAAGAGGGACCCAAGTTGTCACTGGTCCAGAATATGCAGCTTCAGCCTTAAACATCCTTGTAGGAAGAAACCTGCAAGTTGCTTGAGCCAGCCTCTACCTGAACCTGTTGACCTTATAAAAGAAAACCAGCACACAGAGTAAATTTTAAATGGCACAATGGAAAAGCCACTGTGACTGCTTCCATTCTCCTGACCTGCCAGGTACTGCAGAGCTCCACTGAAACTTTAGATTTACATAAAACAGAGTTAGGGTGATCTATGTCGCTACTCTAGGTTTGACTTTTTAAATGTTCTGTGAAGGTACTGGGGAGACATGTGGTCATTACAAAACCAGTTTTGGTTGAGCAAGAGCCTGAAAAACAATGCAACAACAAGGTAGTGTAGTTATTGTACTCGTGGATCATGATGAAGTAAATGGCCCATTAAACTGAAGCGCTCTGTACATGGGGCCCATAGTGACTGGTTGCATATCGCTCACTGGTTAACCAGTTGGTATTTTCTTCTGTTCCCCTGTTTTCTTTGAATAGTGTTAAGGTATGAAGATGTAAAATTATCCAGTGCTTTTACTTTTCCTATCAGGTTAATTGCTTTGCTATGAAAACAGAGAACACGTTTTCTCTCTCATTCTACTGAAGAGAAATAAATATTTGCTGGAGTGTTACTGCAAGTTTAGGCAGGGCTGGACTAAATTAAATCTAATTCCTCAATTTTTGTGTCCACTTTTATGTTTACACTTGAAGGAGCCCCTCGCTGATTCATTTCATCTCACCATCCTTTATCTTTTGCAGATGATCTCAGATGAGAACCCAGAAGAGGCTGACTAATGGAAACATGATCTTGGCATGTTCAACAGGTAGGGATGACTCTGGTTTTTGTTTGATCTTCATTCAAGGAATATATGATTGCTCACAGTGTTGGTCTTATTATGAATGCTGACGGTTGCTATAAACAACCAGAGTTTGGTACATTTGCTGATCAAACATGCAGCAGAGGTAGTTCACATGTACGTATAAGAGACATGATCGGGGTGGTGGCACTGGCTATATGCCCATGTTCTTGCTCTTTTTTTTATCATGTAACTCAAGCCATGACAGCATGGTAAAGAATGCAGTGGCACAGAGATATCACTTCAAACACAGTTTTTCTCAGGAGCCTCAGATCCTTTCAGTGGAACTGAATGAAGATATGCTTTGATGGCCCACCACAGAGTCGGTGGCCTTCAAAGAAACCTGTTGATGGGATTGTGCGGGGCAGCCAGAAGGCTGAATGAGTGGCACTGTATACGTGCACCTCTCAGGTTAGCAGTGGGTGTTCTCAGTGGAGGTCAAACATGCTTGACCCCAGCATGAGTAGTTTTTTTTTTCTGCAGATTTTAAGCTTGCATTATCTGTCTTCTTTTTTCTACCTGGTTCTCTGAGTAAATGAAGCGGGACTGTGTGTGTGGATGGCAGGCAGCCAGCAGACAGGTACAGTAGATGTGCTGATGAGGGAGGGAGATAGGGGATGGCCTCAGTCACAGCCCGAGGAGTAGACGGGCATACAGGGGCAGGCTGAGGCTCGGAGGCAGGTTGGGACCTGGTTCTGTAGGCTGATGCTGCTCTACTGGCTCTGCTCCAAGGTGAGGCATAGAAGAGAAACGTGGGAAGGGAAAACACAGAATGGACGCCAAAGGAGCGCCAGACAAAAATCTGGTAAAATGAAGATTGTTGAGAGCTGAAACTGGAAAAAAGCATACAACAACAAATGTGGGTTGATTGCAACTGTGTTGACAAAAAAGTGAGAGCAGTTGTAGCTTAGGCTGGGGTGGTAAGCTATCTTGAAATAGATAGCGATGTTTGAGGCACAGGAAAGGAGAGAGAAGTAAAGGAAGAGGGAGATGAAGAAAGAGTGGAAGAGAGTGAGGCCATATCCTGTATTCTGGTGGAACGTGACTCCTTACAGGTAAACCAGTTCAGAGGTGCAGACAGGCAGAAAGAAGATGAGAAACACTGATGGATGACTACTTATCCTTTGACATGTTGTTCCTTCCCCCGGGCAAAGAACCGGCAGGACGGGCCGGTCCTGCCACTTTGCCACCATGACAACCACAGGGCTGAGCGGATGGTGCGCGGGGGCAGACAGCGTTATGTCATTACGTGGGAGGTTGAATGCGTGAACAAAGGTAGAGGAGAGCGAGGGTTGTCAAGAGGCCACCTACCTGCATTACCTCACCTCGGGACGTTCTGACGCTGTTGTGAAAAAGCAGATGTTGTACGCTGATCAGCACAGCTCTCTGAAGACAACAACATGTTCATCCAGCTGTTGTTCTGGACAAAAATCAGTCTCCCATCTTCTTCCTGATCTGTTCACAGACTCATGGTCTAGACAAATATTTCATTTCTTAAATCATTGAAATCTTTCTAATCAGAACTTATTTGTTTTTGGCCTAAACGAAACTAAGGTAACATCTTAATTCTGGTATTGGACTGAAAAACAGCCATGTCCAGATGCACAATGCACAGGCCTGGTGATTCACATCCCCAACTGCTGGAAGCAACAAACACCGCCTGGATTTTGCCACCACTTTTAATGTGATAATTTCAGCTGTGGATGAGGCTCTGGGTGGCTCATCTGCAACTTCTTTATGCCAGTTTAAATCCTCAAACCCCCCCTTTTTTTTCTTTGCATGGAAAGTTTGTGGCAGCAGCCAAATCTGTTCTGTTAAAGGAATCAGCTGAGCTTGGGTGTTTTCATGAATATCTGGTTACCTTTTTAAAATAGTTACTTTTTAATATTTAAATGATAGATATTGCCAGAAAAGCCTCCAACTTTCTTTAGGATGGGTATGAAAAACATGTGTCAATGTGCAAGCATGAAGCACATTTTGGCCTCTGTCAATCATTAGTTTCTGTATTATGTTTCTAGGATCATACTAAACCCAGTTTTGGACTGTGAACCAGCATCCCCTGCAACAGATGTTTGGTCCTGGCATGGCTGCTGACAGCATGAGCTCCATCACTGACAGTCTTGCGCTCAGGACCCAGCGCCAGCAGCTTGGACTTGGAGCAGCTGTGACATAAACTCAGCAGGACAGCAGAGTATATTCTGTTGCTCAGACATTATGGAACAGATCAGTCAGCCCTGTCTGGAGAGGTGCGTGATAGAAGAGCCAACTCAGTGAATGTGCATTTACCATAGTTACCACAATGGATTTACATATTATTTGACTTTTTTCTAAATTAAACCTGGATTAATATTTTCCTTTATATACATCTGCTTTTGATATGCAGTGTTTATTCTCACTGTTGTGCATACAGTGTGCTTTAGCTGTGACATTTAGTGTGTTTTTCTGGGACCTTTATCAACAATTCCTGGAACTTCAAATGGAAAATAATCAGATGTTGTTTTTATTTTTAGGACTATTTCTACAAACTGAATTCAGCGCTTACACCGGCACAGGCACACACAAAGATTTTCGAGTGAAGAGCACAATAGATGGCTCCTGTTCTGTAAAATGCGATTGAAATTCCTTGGAGGGATTACTCAGCCGCTGGAAATGTGCCTTCCTCATCTGACATCTTCTGATGGCCGTCACAAAGATGCCATTATCAACAAGGTGCTGATGAACACAAAACAAAGCTCTCCTGTTGACGCTGCATTTCATTGTGACACATTGAAAGCCTGCATTAATATTGGTTAATCTCCTTGTCAAACTGCTTATGCTCATGATGATTTATAACTTCATAAATTATTGTTGTGTCTGTGAAATGCCATTAGCAGAAATAAAGAAGTGTATCTAAGCTGCCGTTTTTTTGTTTTTCTTTCATTATTGCAGCTGCAGATCTGTGAGATAAATAACCGACTGTATGATTTCATTGTGTTTGTTATGCATTTGCAAACATGTATCTTCTGTTACTGTTAGCAATGCTGGCTTCATTACTAGTTAGGCCAGTATTTGCCAATCTGCAACTGTCCATGCATTTTTTTTTTTTTTTCTTTTTCTGTTTAGGCAGAACAAAACTGAAAATTAAAATGGACATGTACCATTTAAATGTCAGAAATTTTAATAAATTGAACTGAATTATTATTGGAAATCACAGGATCATACCTCATGAATAATAGAACTATTTTGTCAAACTACTGTTTGCAGTTTGATGTACTGCAAAAATATAATTTACTGAAGACTTTTCTCTTGAAAAAAATGACATCATGAAAAAATGTTTGCCTGCTCAATTGTTTATTTTCTGTAAACCTTGTGTGTATGACATTGACAGAGAAGTGGTTAATGTCACAGTCTAGGTCAACATGAGTCAAAACTGTGGGTAGTTTTTTTTTTGTTTTTTAACGGTTTTGTTGATTTAAAAAATCCCCACGCTCCCAGTCTTCTGCAGAAAGACATTCCAGCGTACACTACAAATGCATTTTTGGTTTTCAATTAGCTTGAGTGAGTTCAACGATTCAGCAGTGACTTCCTATTCAGCTGTCTTTCACTGTCAATTTCAGCTGTGATTCAATAAGGTTTGGCTTGGGAGGGGGGTTGCTGCAGGGTGTGAAAGTGCTGTGCAACGGAGTTGCTAAGGGGGTAATTATTCCTCAAGGGGTTGCTTATTGTTGTCTTTCTCTCTGCAATAAAACAAAGCAGACTGGCCCATTCTCCATTGCATTTTGCTCAGGCTTTTATTCCGGCGTTTGACAATGTCCTGACAAGTTGTTCAAAGCATCATAGGGATCATATTAAGAATCAAATTTGTGGGGGACGAGGTCAGCTCTATCTGAAAAAGAAAAGGGAAGGCCCAAGTGCTGATGTTTTGGAAGTTGAGCTTCATGACATCCTTATAGTCTTGCTTATGGTCAACAACATTAGCATGTCAACAATACTATTGCCCCCCCCACATACACACACACACACACACACACACACACCCCCTATTTTCACACACATACACAGCTCAGGGGAAAAATGACCTCTCTGCAGCTCTCAATTCACTGCACTTCTATAGCTCTGAATGGACCGGCTCAACAAAAGGTGACATAATTTTCTCAGGGCTTGATTGGCCCCCTCCATGCTACAGGATGACATCATGCAACCCCCTTCCCCACCTCAACACATCACAACCAGCAGTGAAACCCCCCCCCTGCCGTTCCATGTTCTTGGATGCTGGGTTGCCAAGACGACAGAGTTAGGGCCTAGGCCTTGGGGCAGGACTTTGGCAGTAAATTGCAGCTCTTGTGTTTGCGGTAAACAGTCTTAGGAAATGATAGGGGAGAGATAGGAGAGATAGAAATATTGTCATGGATATATGGTGGGTTCCTTCTTCATTTCACCTTCTGCTAGGACATGTTCATGGAACTTTTTATTTCAGAAAGTATAGTATCGAGCCACAGACTTTAAATCTCAAACTTTATTTACTTTATTTATTTACTTTATATATAGTTGTCACTTGGCTTTCACTTTAAAGCTTGCCAACTTTTCGTGCAGGTGTCACTGTGTCTCACTTTCTGTCAATTGAGTTTCAAGGAGGGAGTGTGTGTCCTTGCGGGATGGAAGATGTGGGGGCATTTGAGGAGGGACATGGGCTCATGCACAACCCACAGGCCATGATTAATTTTCTGTAATTAACGAAGGCATTGTGGCAGTGGATTCACGCCTGTTAATCTGCCCAGAGCTTAGTTATTAGTTATATTAGTTATAGTTATTTTCACCTACATCTCTACTTTTTAGTATATCCACTCAGGTTTTTTTTAGAAGTTTTATTTGAACTTTTCAAGTTTGAAAATAAAAAGCCAAAGAGATTCATGATATGTTTTTGCTGAAAACCACTTTTCCCTCTTTTTATATGTACCCACAATTTTCTAAAAGGGCAGTAATTGGGGTGTTCCACCATTCGTCGGTCTATGACGTCACGTCACAGATCCTGGGTTCTCCCATAGTATCAGAGCCAGAAGAGCTGCTATTGGCTGCCTGGCTCAGTTCGGTACAACCTGTGACCCTGAGTAATAAATGCCACTTTTCATGCTGGTGTGCATCCAGGACTATTACAGGCCCTGTAAACCAGAGTATCACACACATACAAATGGCCATTTCCCCTTGGAATTGTCGTTAATGAGGATAATTTGAAGTGAGGTTGACATGCAGCCCCGAGCCAAACCTTGTTGGTTCCAAACACTCCTGCAGCATAGACGCCTTTAAGCAGACTCCAAACCATTTCCTCAAATTGGGGCTGCATCCGAAGAAAAAATGACACAGTTACCACTTAGTTTTGGAAAAGCTCCATGTTTCATGTAGAATGTTACTTAAAGAGTAACGCATGATGCGTGGTAGTGCTTGCACTGGTACATACTGGTTTTAATGCAAAAAATAAGATAACTTTCTCCTTTTACTCTTCCCATACAACTTTCTGTCTTTGTCTTGTGCATCATGCCAAGTTCTTACCCACTTTAAAGTGCCCCTCTCTGCAGTCTTCATGCTTTCTCTGTGGTGTGATGTGATTAACTGTGGTGTGCCGGGTTGGCCCCTCCTCGGACTTCCTTGGAAGAAAGCATAGCTTTAGTGGGTTTTCTAGCTTGGATGAGCGCTGACGGGGTATCGGTTACCTCTGGCATGCTGAGGGTGCGTGGGCTCCCAGTGACCATGACGTCGATCCTCTCTGCTCTGCTTGCAGTGGAGAAATGGTGGGAATCTACTACTTTCCCTTTTCTCTGTATTTTCCACAATTGTTCTTTATAGAGGTAACCTATTTTCCAACAGGTTTTCACTTTCTAATGTGTCATGGGATTTACCTTGAGTTTATTATGACCACATTTTCCCAAGTAAGAACTTTATCAATACATCAATGGCAAATTGATAGTGACATTATGATTATGTCCTTCCCAAAAATCATAAAACACACAGCAGTGTTTCTGGTTTATTCAGGGTGACAGCCTTGATTGGCAAGGTGACATAGATGAGGGAGTTGCATGGCAAGCCATCCCACAGTCTGGGCAAGCACCGTCTTTCACCCTCTCGATCTCTCCCTCTCTCTCTTAATCCCCATTGAGAAGGCGAAGGGGAGACTCGGTAAGCAGGAGTGGATGGAGGAGGAGGAGGAGGGGAGCAGCAGAACAGGCCAAAGTCTCCACTGACATCCATGGGAATCTGCGGATCCATTCAGTGGTAATTATCAGCATCAATGCAGAGAGGCAGTGGCAAGGCAAGGGGCGGGGGCAAGGGGGTGTGGGAGAGTTTTGGGGGTGGGGTTCAGCAGGATGAGAGGAGGGGGCTGTCAGGCCAAGACGTTGCAATGAGAGCAAGAAGGAGAGAGATGGTGAGGTGGAGAGTGGTGTTGCTTTACTTTCAGTTATTGTAAAAATGACCATATGAGCAAGCACCTTTTGAGCAGCACCACCATTTCCCTTGTGTCTGGTTTCTGGAGAATCAAGTACAAAAAAGATATATTTATAAACAGAGGAACTGTATGATACATCATCACAAGCAATGCCAGTAATCATGAACATTTTATTTCTAATTAGGTGATTGGTCATTTGTATTTTTTGTTTTAGGTCAAATGATGTCTGGATTCCTGGGTGTTTTTTTTTAATGAACTGCAATCAGTGCAGATTAGCAGCAAGTTTGCATCATCATGCGTTCAGCATTAAGCTAAAATTCAGAGCCTTGTTGTTGAATTGAAGTATATCACAGCTTTTCATGTGGGAGTGTGAGACAGCAGAAGAATTTGTGTGCATATACTCTTCCTGCCTGTCTGCGTGAAATGAAGGGGGCATGGTAGACCTTTCTCCAATCCAGGATGCCAGCCCTATGTCCTCTCTGCATCATACATCACTCTGACAGGCCATTTCACTCCTTGATTCAGAATTCCAGCTGAGTGACCACCTCAAACATTTTGGTTTGTCCCCGCTCGGTGAGAACGTCACTCCCAGCCTGCTGTACACCACTTTTGAACTTTTGCCGACTGGCTGCTGAGCCAGATCTGTCCAGCGGGGGAAATTATGACAAATGATTTTTATTTTCTCTTTTTTCGCTTGAAATCTGATAATTTTCCAGCAGCACAGCAGCTTTAGTGGCCTGACCTTTACTGATTGGCAAAGAGGAAGGATCGGTTTTAAATGGAAGACACAAAAAGTTTTTAGGAGTGCGTTTTCCCCAACAGCATTGCTCATTTCTTCTCTCTGTGAAAGAAAGGTCAAGTCAAAGGTCAGGTCAGTACTTGTCCTCTTCGTTAGAAAGCGTAGTGATACTCTGGAGTTTACCTTGGGAAACACAGTCAGATAGAGATGTCTCATTATGCCTCTGGTGAATTTAGACAGAGGGTGTCAGCCTGTCAGCTGCAGGGATAAATTATGTCTTCATGTGAAGCTGTCACAACGAACCATCACAATAAGTTTGCCATGTTATTTGCCACTCTGTACAGTACTGCGAGCTCTGCAAATACAAAAAAGTACCAACTTCTACTGCTTACTAAAACTTTGAATGACATTTTATGTGTTTTAAAAATTAGAGCAATTTCCCTAAAAAGCAGAAGTGAAAATCATATGAGGACAGATGAAATGTCCAAAAGCAACAACATACTGTACAGACATGTAAATATATGACATTAAATATACTGCCTTGTTTCACCTGTGATAAATCCATGCGTTTTCCTCAGAACCATTTCACACATCTTACATATTCTCATTGATTTTACCGTGCTTTTTTCATAAACTGAATAGCTGTATCTCTGGGTAGTCGTGTCTACATCCATGAAAACAACAGAAAAAAACTCCCTTTTATATCCCCATTAAAAGTAAAAACAGTTGATGGCTGCTTGTCAGCCCTTGTTTGATTTTGAAACCAATATAGAGATAAAGTGGGTAGTTGATGATTTCTAATTTCATTGCACAAGTGTCCAGTGACTGCGTTTGCCTTTTGTAGTTTTGAAGCTAGAAGCTGTGATTACATTATATACAGTATCAGAATCTCATGATTTAGTCCTAATGATCTGACAGTTCAGTGCACCCTGCAAGGCAGGAATCCTCTGGTCAGGGAAAGGATTGACCCCTTGACCCACACACACAAAGTTCCTTTTTACATGCAGCACTTGAATTTCGTTTCCTGATGTGTAGAGCTGGCAGAGGGGTGAGGAACAACTAGAACTCACACGGCCATCTATCACAGTGACAGGACAACAAGATGGTGGTGGTGTGTCACTCATGTAGCAGCATTGTCTGTATCTTGGACATTTCTCCTCATGCATTCCTGCACAAAGACTGAACCCATTTTTCCAGAGATTTGAACAGAGAGTACCGACAGTCCTGTTGCTTTATTTCTCTGTCCCTCTCTCTCTCTTATCTATCTCTCTCTCTCACACACACACACAAACATGTATCTCACATAGACAACTCTAGTTGCAGATAAGACCTGTCATTCCTAGGTCTGGGCTGGTCGATAGCTATCGGCTGTCAGTGTAGTTAGACTCTGTTTACATACACACACACACAGCAAGGCCCTCAGCACCAGCACACACTTCTGATTTGCACACGGCCAAGGACATAACACACAGAAAATCAACACCATCTACTCCCTTCCCACCTTCTGTCGCTGGCACAGTCAATATAACACAATGACTATCAAGCTGCAGGAAAAATTAAATATTCTAAATGCAGAACAAACTAGAAAGTTTCTATATGACCTGTTAATAACAGCAAACACTATAAAGGTTAAATCCATCATGCATCCTGTAAGCAGAAATCTGAGGAATCCAGGACAAAATTAGGCCTGCTTTTATCTTGAAACAGAGGATGATCAAAATACTGCAGACTCAGGGTTTTTCTTCGCCTGTGTTTGTATTTCAAAGGCAGCTTTGTCTTCCTGTTCATCCCGCTTGAAATGTAGCCCAGAGAGTTGACAGTGGGCGATCTTATCAGCGAGCCCCAGAATGGTCTTGTCCTCACCAGAAATTCAAAACGCTTCCTTTTTTGAAAGCACCCAGGTTGACACCATTCATAATTCTTTAGAGCATATCGTGTTTAATCTAATTTGGGTGCATTTCATGTTGTGTCTTGAGTAAGATGAGCAAAACATTACATAGGGATCACATTCACACATGATCTAATTGTTCAGTAAACTGTGAGACCCATTTTAAGATCATCAGAATCTGTTATAGATTATAGATCTCTTATGCATCCACACCTCCCAGAACCTACCATATTGGACTGCTTTCAACACTTGAGTCTTCTTGTTTTCTACTTCTGATTTAAATGTAATTTGATGTGACAGTGTGTTAAATATAATGGCCACGGAGAGTGCAGTCCAAAAGTCTTAGACCACCACTGTACATGAATGACGAACCGGGAAAAGTTTTACCTGTAATGTCTGTCTTTTTATCATTAAAGAGCTCCTTGTCAACAGAGTTTCTGTTTACATTGCAAAAACTCTTAAGTGAGGAAAATTAGTAAATGTTTCAAAGTTAAGTTAAGTTGGGATCAGTATATAATGGAAATAAACACATAATCATATTTATGGTGCAGATGGTCCATAACTATCACCTAGAGTAGAGTAGGCTATAAGGATTTTCACATTGGTTGATTGTTCTGTGGTGACACTTTAATGTCCTTCCAAATGATGATGCTACTCTTACAACTCATTTAATGGACATTTTCAAAACATCTGTACCATATTTCTAGAATTAAAGCTCTGTACAGTTTCGCAGCACAGAAGTGTCTGGACACGACTCAGCAAGTCCATTTGCTAAAACAACACAGAATTGAGCTGAGCTACTCCCTAGAGTTTACTTTCGCTGTGCTAATAAACAAACATGAATTCACTCATTTATGGGAATTTTGTTTGGATGTAGAAAAGCACTGTACTGGCCTTTGTCCAGTCAGTGAGAGTTGTGGAGTAAAGTGCAGCGGTAGCGTCTGTCAGTGGCCACATATGACACATAATATGACCTGATCAGGCAAAATAGAGGGCTGAAAACCCGCTTCTCAGTCCAAAAGGCTATGGCGAATGAATATGGATGTCTTGTGTGACATGTTCATATGCTGAGGCACGTTTTGATTTTCTGGGGCCTGTATGAACACACTGCAGTCGCTGACAGTGAGTGGTGTTTTAGGGTGGGTGCCTGATGTGACTAAGTCAAGGCTGTGCAAGATTTTCCAGCGGTTGGCTCCGTGTGTCCGCTCTCTCTGGGGACATGTTTGTGTGGGAGAGCGGGATCGGGGGCTGTGTGCCTCCCAGCCTCCTCTGAAAATCTGGTTGTGACAAAAAGCTGCTGAGTATACTGGCTATTGATTGTGAAAATGCAGGAACTTATAATTGTGCCTTTGTTGTTTGGTGGTGTGCTTTCTGTCAGGTGTGTGTTCCTTATAACCTCCTAGCAAATGCCTACATGCTATTATGCAGCTGTTTGCATGTGAAAAGTCTTATTGTGCTCACATTCCCACGTTGAAACCTCCTGAGAACAGCCACGAGCAAATTGTCCCATGTCTCCCAGTAATTTGAATGACATTGTCATCTTTGCAGGTGAGGGTAATGTGGCACCAATTGGAGTTAGCCCAGTTTCTCATGGGATATAATGCAAATATCTTCATGGCTAATTAGAAAGCACAATTAGTGTATGAAGGTACTCTAACTGGAGTCCATTTATTTTCTGCTTTTGTGTCCTGTGAGAAAGTGACATACTTCAAATTGAATTGTCCTTTTTTTCACCCTCAGCTATACAACCTTAAAGATGACAGCTAAGAGCCCTAACTCAAATCCAATCTGATCACACTGCTGTACTCATACTTGACATGTACTGGCAATCAAACTATTAAATGCCCCTGAGTCTGAGTCAAACTGCCTGCTTCCTGTTTTGATATAGTTTACTCACATTTCACCTCCTACATTAATTTAGAGCACCTGGGAACTCCCCTGGGAGAGGGAAAGCAAGAGAGTTATTTGCAATAATGGAAAGAGGGAAGTGACGGGGACTTTGTGGTGTAGACTGGGGAAACAGTCATCTTAGCTATCGAAAGAATCCTTCCAGTGTACCACTGTGCTAGGTTCATGTTTATGTGTTTACAGTCGGGGCATGTTTGGAGTAACTCAGCGAGCCGATGGACATGGGTGTGAAGCTGTGGCTTCACAGCTGAAGCCAAACTTCGCATATCACATGATTAGAGCTCTTGTGATGGCCATAATGACAGCGGTGGTGGCGGGGTTACTGAGAGGTTATGACCAGCTGAGGAAGAGCCACAGTTTATTGCCACTGGGGGGACCAATTAACTGTGACACCACAATGTTTTTTCGGTTTCACATCCAGAACTTCTTCAGAAATTGGCGTCATTTAAAGTCATTTAAAGGCATTATTTATAGCTGTATTATGAGACAACATAAAATGTTAAAAACTTTGCTTTTATGGGGGAAAATAGCTTTAAATGAATGTTGAAGGTCCTCAGTATGATTGATAACAAACCGGGAGTGGGATGGATGGATGGGAGTGAAAGAGTGTCTTGGGATGGAAGCACATCCTGTTAGCTGAGCTCCCTTTTTGTCTCTCCTTCCTCCCTCACTCAGTTGCTCCTCTTAACAGCTGGTGCTCCCAAATGCATACAGGGTGATGTGTGGGTTGAAGGGGACTCTCCTCAGAGTCTCCAGCTGAATCAGGGCTTGGCCTGGAGTAGTGCTCTAGGGTTATCTGACCTTTTGACCTCTGGGTTGACCTTCTCAACTTCACATCTCCCCAGGGTCAAACACATAGCCATACTGAACACATTAACCCACTGACCCCCTCTGTCCTGCTTATTGACACAGAGGACACTTCATCCTCACTCAGTAGTAACAAAAGCTATTATTATATGCCTCAAGATACCATTATGAAACTTAAAATGTGAGGTGGGATATAAAGCCTTGGAGGTGACCATGAAATGGAGGCCCTGCATCTCAGGGAAAATTCAGAGCAAGCTCATTTCTGAGTGGACGGGGGCAGTTTAGGACACAGTCATGCCAATAGCAGGCTCAAAGTCTGTTCAGCCAGACTTAGCCATAACTCTTCAGCAGCTCCCGGTCGAAGTTTAATGCTGTGGCTCCAGGCCTGCATGCTGCAGGGCTGCCAGGCCAGTCAGGTGGAAGGCTTGGGGCTGGGTGACTGCCACGGGGTAGCACCACTCCTTCCTCAGTCCCTGATCTGCCCAGCGTGCACAGGGCTTAGGGCAAAAGCCGGGGATTATCTCCACTGCACTTCCACCCCTACCACCCACTGACTCTTTGCAACGCAACGCCATGCAGTACTCCACCTCCCGTCTCCCTCTCTTTGAACCTGCATCTGCATGACACAGGGCAAGACACACGTATGTAAATACAAATCTATGTATAAGAAAGACAGTTTTCTTGAAGCATATTTTGTGCAGTTCAGGCATTGCTTTTGCAGCCTTTTACATACACATTGGGAGTACTGTACACCCCCCCCCCTGCACACACACACAGATCACCTGATTAGTAGACAGCCTCCTTAGCCAAATACTTCCTGTGAAATGAATGGATGTTTGCCAAATCTGCCAAAAACACAAAAGTATTTTATAGTTCTTTTTAAAATATTTGTTATACAGTGTTTTCCTGTCTAATTCTTTCTTGGTCACTCACCTACACACTCACTCATCACCCACTAATCATCCCAGATGAATATGTCAAGATAAGATAATCTCATTACAGGTGTATTGACAGTCTGAATAAAGAGAATTTATAGGTTCTATTTCACCCCAAACAAGTCCTGTATGTGCCCACATGTGCAAACATTTCTTTAATGTTGGTGCTGTCTTAAAATCACTCTAATAATTTATTTTGAGATTAGCAGTGCAGCCCTTTAATGTGGTTTGCATGATTATACAGATCCTTGTGTTTGCTAAGGGTTAAGGATGGATCCTTCTTGTCAAAGAGATGGCAGAGGGCACTAAGGGCCTCTACCCAGCTCTCTGTAGGGCTCCTCTCCACAGGATGTGGCTTTAAAAGGGAGCTTATGTTTCATTTCCCCATAACTCATGACCTACTGTGTGCTGTACCTCTCTCCTGATTCTTTCACTCTGTAGCTCTGCTTTTACTTTCAGCCTTGCACACAAATTACACACAGGCACACCTCTTCAACATCTCACATCCTAATGATCTACCTCTCACTCATGATGTCATGTGTGAGTGCTGACAAGAATCTTGTCTCTATTTGGGACTGAAAAGCAAACAGTAGCTGAATAAGATGGCTACTGATAGGGACACTATGGAAAGAAAAACTAAAAATCAGCCCTCACAATCAGATGACATCAGTTTGCCTATGGCTGCCCCCTCCATGTGGCAACAAAAGGCTGGAGAGATAAAAACCCAGTGGATTCATCCAACATTCAGGATGAAGTGATACAGCTCTGGTTAGGAGAAGAGGGCATGAAAAGATGAAGGGAATTACCTCATTATGTCGGGCCTAGAGATGCGTTGTTTGCAGTGATTCGTTTTTTTCGGGATGTGGGGGTGTATTTCTTTGTTTGTCTTTGAGGGCCCACATGGCTGATGTGTGTCTCTGCCACCAATAGAGGCCAAAAGCTGTGGCATTGCAGCTGTGGGGTGGGGTTGGTTTGGCACAGTGACATAAATTCTGTCTTGATGCTGAGGTCACAGAGATGTATACCTTTCCTTGTCCATTCCCTTGCATGGTGTTGCTATGTAATGTGATATCAAAAATATCCCAGCTGTATCAGAAGACAAATGCAGAACAGCTTTGTACTGTCTCCTCTGCTCAGGCTTAGACAAGCTAAACAAGCTAAAATGGCCTCCAAGACAGTGGATCTGTGGGGACATGTTCTCACAGCAATGCCTGCTGCAGGCTTTGGCTCAGACTCCAGGGTAGAGGTGGCAATGTGAGTGTGTACGTACATGCTTGACTGGGGGATGGGTGGGGTGGGGTGGCAGCAGAGGCACAGTCAACAAATCATGGGCCCGATGCCAGGTGAGATAATGACACTGCCGAACAGGATTTTGGGTAATGGGTGCGATAGTAGCTGTGGAAACAATGATGTCATCGAGGCATTTTGGCTGCTATCTAGACCCACTGGTTTTGTAGAAGGTGGCAGTTTTAACTTGAAGGGGAGACAAAAGGGGGAGGAATGAGAGATACGGGTTGGAAGGTGCTCAGGAGGTTGTAGGTGAGGTGGAGGGAGTTTATATGAGCGTATAAGGAGGGCTGTGATGAATGTGATATGGAAGGGATTACGTGTGAGTTAGCTTGTTCTTCGTATGCATTGTGCACAATGCGTATGGCATATCTATATGCACAGCATGGTGGCAGAGATTAGTATGTTGTATAGGAGATTTATCACAGTACATCCTTTCCTTTTCTCCTGCCCCCATAGCCTGGCGCCTGTAAAAACCATTTTACAGGCACGTAGCCACTGCACCCCTCCCCTCACCTACCTGCCTCTGCAGCCACACTGCCTTCATGTACTGCTGGCAAATGGCCATGAAGCCAATGTGCAGACTGCCTTTGCCTGCATGGCCAAATACCCACACCTGACAGACACAGACTTAGAAATATGTTTGAGATTCATAGAGCATGATAGAAATGTAGATAGATTTATAATGCATGACGGGGACATGCTTGCACGAGGGCTAGCCCGCTTTAGCCACAGCCTTTTTATGGTAAAGTGTCGACCTTTGAGTGAGGGCTGCCTGCGGTTTGAGGTGAAACTCAAGGCCTCACAGTCTAGGTGGGCCTACTGTGTTAGCTTAGCTCTGACAGCACCTGGGACTGGTTAGCATCCTGGCTACAGCTAGATAGAGCAGCTGGACAAAGTTCAGCTCTGTGGGAGAAGACTAAAAGTTACAAAGAGAGAAAGAGCTTTCTAATGTAAGCATGACGTGAATGCTGCCACACATCCCATGAACATTTGCAAAGCTACAAATCAATTCACACGTGCACCACCAAATCTCTCTCTTCCTATTCACCATACAGAGTAGGCGTGCATTACACATCTCCTAAAAACACACTTTAGTTTAATTTGGCATGTCCACGGTATATAACTGTGCAGGGGGCTTAAGTAATATAAAACAAATGGGCTTAGAAAAGGAGAGATACAACATAGCTGCTAATTTAATAGGGCAGACAGTGTTAACGTTTATATGTCTAAACGCAATTAGGAGTAGATAGGAATGTAGAAGTTATGTACATGTAACAGTTCTGTAATCTTACCAAAAAACTCTCATTAGCACAAAAATGTCATTAGGTCTGTTGAATAAGTCACAAATTGTCCTCTGAATAATTATATTGACCATATTTTTTCAAGATGGCCAAATGTAATTCTTAAAATGGCAGTTCTTCAGGGTTGCCAGGTAGTTTTGCACATCTATGTATAATGATTACTAGTGGATGACTTGTGATTGAAGATTGAGCGCCTTTTTTTTGCCCATTACATATCCTGTTCATTTGTCAGATATTTATCACTCATCATTTATCTTTTTCCATCTGTATCCCAGCAGGATGTATTCTATCAGTGCTTCAGTTTACCCCAGTAAAGGGTACTGTGCTCAATTCCCAAAATGGTCCTTCACCTTGCTCTCATACACAGTCTTAGTTTTCACATTAGAGTGGGTTAGAGCAGTGGTTCCACCCCTGTAGCCAGTTGGCTGTCATCCTTGTCCTGACTCCAGTTTCTGTACCAGTACAGCAGCATGGCAACTCAGTCCAAAGGGGCTGCACAGACTTAAGGGTCTGGGTCAGAACAAGGGGTTTCTCTCTTGTGACGCAGTCATTACACAAGCCAGGGTAAGCCTTTTTTGCTGGATGGATAGGGCGATGTTCTGCCTTGACCAGGGTTGACCCGACTAGACGACCACAAGCACTTGGCCGGCTCTGGCTCATTTTTGGGCTGCCAGCCCACCTCCATGTTCTTTGCTCCATTTGGGCTTTCTTGATCCGTCCCAAACAAAACCACAAAAGTGGAGGGGCTGATGCAGTGAAGTTGCAGAGCTGCTCTACCCCGCCGCAGAGCAGTGAGGTCATAGACTGCATGCCCCAGCCTAGTACTTGGCATGATGTATGGGAACTGTCTTTGAATCTCTCTCAGCACCCATACCTCCTATCCCCTCTTCTTCTCCATCTCTTTCCTTTCCTCTCTTCTATCACCCAGATTTCTGAGTGTTGAGGATCCGGTGTCCTAGCACCTCATCATCCTTCAACCGCCTGGTCTTGCAGAAAGGCAAGGGGAACATATGGTATCTATATCATGGTCATATATTACTCATCTTCGAATCTCTCAAGATCCCATCCATGCATGCTGCACCAGCTTTCCCACATACAGCACAAATCATTAGTGTCTCTGCATCTTGGCATTACAAAATGGTGCCATGACGTGATATGTTAGCGTAACAGCAATGCTGTCAAACAGGGCTATATGGTTACATGTTACAGGGGGTATCAGCTCTTGAGCCAAACCTAAGTGTTAGTTTTTTCAGAAGGTACTATATACCTAAGATTTCTTAATCGCTGTCTTGTTACACTGGACAGCTGCTGAGAGCTGCTGAGACAGATATAAAGACACAAAGATTTAGTGTGGATGATGTAGGGGTGTTGTTTTACTTGCTCAGACACACACGACCATGTCTCAGGGGACAAGAGGGAGCTGACAAGTAGCGATGGGATGAAAATAAAATAGCAGAACCCTGCAAAGTAGATATAATGCATGCTGGATCCTGCTTTATAGAATTTGGTGTGATAATGTTGCCCAGTGCAACATCATGCCAAGAACTGAAAAGAAGAAAAGAGAACTTTAGATTTCCTTCCATGTCTGCTCTGCAGTGACTTGCACACAGAAGACTGTTACACTTCCACAGCTCGGTTACTGTCTGGGTAAGCTCCAAGGCCAATTTTGTTGTACCATACAGTTTTGAATGATAATATCCCTGTGTTTTACAAACTGTGCTGCACTTTTACACATGATGAGACATGCATGGCTCAGGAACATATTGCTTGTCAGTCATACATTACCCTTGTTCTAACACCTTCACAGACACAAAGGTGCCAGTATTGTTTCTATAATGCTCCCTCTTCCCAGGGTTTAATTCTTTATTTTACAGTGGGAGAAAAAAAAACCTCACTTCCTGCATCAGAACGTGTCATGTTTCTGTCTCACACAAACAGGCCCTTGTCTCACAGTGCAATTTACCTGTCCCGTAGCCATGAGGGCTGTTGTTCCCCTTCGATTCGTCAGAGCACAGAGCACGGTTCACTGGGAGGACAAGCTTGTATAGATGTTGTCTCTGTAATACACAACCACTTGAGAATGAGACAGGATTCAAATGAAGGGATGTCATACATGGGCATACGTGGGTAAGGGGAGTTGTGCCGTTTCATGTGATAGAACAATTCTCTGTTCACTGTTTATGTTGTCTTGAGTTTCACAGAATTATTGGGGATTTGACATTCAGGTACTCCTGTTATGGAGCATGAGGCATTTGAACCCTCACCTCCCCACTCACACAAAATAATCACTGTTTGAATTATCATTGGTAGAAGGGGGCTAAAGTACTCATGTGTTAAAAGGACACTGTTTTGCACTGCCTTTCCAGGTCTGATGCCACTGTAATAGGTTCATGAGCCCCACCTTGCTGTGACTGCCTACTGTGTCGAAGGCCTCAGGCCAAGGGTAATGAAAGGTGTATGAATATTCGCTGCTCAGACTTGTTTGGCCTGTCACTGTAGCTGTAGACTATCGGTCCAAAGGAACTGTCAGCAGCTTTCTATCTGATGGCTCTTGCATACTGTGTGCGTGTGCATGTACTGGCATGCACATGTGTGAGGTGGGTGAAAAAGCAAAGGAAAGAGATTAAGAGAAAGCTAATATGTGTTGCCCTGCATTTACGTACTGGCACTTTACAGTATGTAGCCCACTGTTCCTTGTCCATAAGTATTTTGACAGCCGTGGATTAACAGATTGGACCCATAGAGGTTTCCAAGCTCCATCCATGCCTGTAAATGTAACTTGTAACATGTTTCTTTGTGTGTCACTTGAAAAACCTCATCCTAATGCACCATAAATCTGTCATCAGATTAAAGCCAATCCAATTGTTATTAGCCATTTTATTACCATGCGCCTTAAAAATTAAGAGGAAAATTAAAGTGTGGGGGGTTGTGATGAAAGTACTTAGGTCAGGGGGATGCCAGAGTTTTATGATATTGTTCTGCTTGTAAAAAAGCACACTGCTGATGATTTCACATTGGTGGAAAATTATTCATAAATCATGCAGCTGCACTGTGACAAATACATTCTCTTTTGCATGAACATGACTTGCAAATAGGTCAGGATCTCAGAACACATTAAAAGAAATAATGTAGTTTGCCAGGTTGTGTACAGGTAGGTGAGTTGAGGTTTTCAAGCTGAGTCTGAAGTCTTACTTCCTGGAAAATTCAAAATTCAATAAGCAGATGACACAAAATATCATCCTTTCTGACTGATACTCAGAGTGATGGGCCTGCTATGACAGACAAGCTGTTGACAGATTTTTGGCACATTTATGAAGCTTTCACTTCCTCTGGTTTTGTGATCAGTCACACCAGATCACCGATAAATAAGCATATTATGGACATGCATTGTATCATATAGGTTTTTTTTTTATAGTGACAGAAAACTATTATGTTAATCTCCAACTATGCATCAATCCACTAGCAATATTACGCTGAATGCTTGAAAGGTGCAATGTCTTTCAGAAACTTGTCACAGTCCATGCGGTGACAGGTCAACACGTCTACAGGTGCGATACGTCAGCAGTGTCTTTCTCAACATTGCCGTAACTACAACAAGCTTCAGGTGAAGTGGAACAACAAACTTAAGCTGATGATCTGAGCCTGGTTCTTTATTCAACTCACTGATGGCATGGTTCATCACACACATGAAAAAAAGAATTGCTTTTTTTATGTCATTGGTCACAATGAAATACACCCATTATTTTCATACCAGGCATGCAATTTAATGGTAGATTAAACATATAAAGTAACCTACACTCATGCTTAATTTGTCTATTATATGCTATACTATATTTGAAAGATATGACATTTGCATGTTATTCAAGCACACAGGGCAAAACACTCCATAGTTTACCAATACATGACAGGGTTCATACAGTATTGTAGACTGACATGGCTTAGCCCAAGCCCAAGGTCACAGTGTTAACCTCTGAACATCTGAAAAAAAGATATGCACTCATAAATTAACTTTAGTTTTGATGCCAGAAGTCATAGGTGCTTGTCAGTGACTGTACTTCAACCTTGAATTTCACTAAATCATTCTTTTCATTTGAGCTGCCATTAGTTATTCTTCAGCCCCATTTGTTTCTTGGTTTGCACTGTATCTATGCAAACAGGCCACTAATCGGAAAATCTGAGTCATGCAGAACACATAAGCTGACAGCTTTGCCTAATAAACTGTGCTGGGTGGGTGAGACTCATGAACTGGTATATGCTACTTTATGCCACACTCACATAATCATCTTTAGCCAACATTATTTGCCTACTTAGTAGACATTAAAGTGAGTGACAGTTGAATAGTGGACTATACCTGCCAGCTTAACTCTGCACTGTGAGAATGCAACATATGTACTCATCAGATCACCATCACTTTATTGTGCAAGAATGCCTTTTATTAAGTAAACGGGTGCAATGAGCAATGAGCAAATGTTTATTTAAAAATGTCACATGTATTTGTATTAGTGCATATTTGTATTTTAGGCACAGGCTTTGTTTTACTACACATCTTACAGAAAAATGGTGACAAATTTGTTTGGAGTGAAGTAATGAGCCTGGATTGTAAATAGGGAAGCCTACATTAGCTACCTTACCGACCTTATAGCTGCTTGAAGTTTACGTGTAAAAATTGAGGCAGCTCTCCCTGCTGCTGCCTGTGTGTGTGTGTGTGTGTGTGTGTGTGTGTGTGTGTGTGTGTGTGTTTGTGTGTGTGTGTGTGTTGGAGACAGGTAGATTGCCAAGGAGGGCCAATATGGACAGATGTGAGTATGGTGAAAAGAAAGAAAATGACAGTGCATGCAGGGGAAGTAAAAAGATGAGAGCAAAGGAAAGCAGTGTTAGAGAAAGGTTCAGTAGTTTGACAAAAGAAATGAGAGGAGTGATCCTAAATGGCAGGGTGGAAATTCTGCTCCTGACACAGGCCTGTCAGCACTCCCAGCAGCCATCTCAGAGCGCTGCCATCACTATGGTGACGGTCGAATGTTTTCTTTAATAATAGGCAACCATGGGCCCGTGAGCGTCCCTGTGCACAGATACACTTACTCATACTTTAACGACACCTGTCAGAGAGGCCGTATCCTCCAAACCTGATGAGCTCAACAGCTACTGCGTGGAAGTGCAGAGGCTTATGTTTGGTCATGCTCACACACAGACACAGAGACACACAGATCTTTACAGATGAGTGGAGTCATCGGTGCAGTCAACAGACTGGAAGTCAAGCTCTTCATGAAAGAGGCCTGAAGGAAAAGAGTTTTGACAGGGAATCTATCTCACTGTCTCTGCTTGACAAAACAAAAGCTTACATACCGTCAGTGGAACTCAGGGGAAGTGAGAGAGAGAGAGAGAGCAAATTAGCAATATTGTTCTCAGGGGGGATGTTTTGGGGCCTGCATTCGATGCTATCACTTCCACCTGATGGTATCTCACCTTGAAGTGATCCTGGGAGATGTGCAGCAAGGGAGGGTGGCTTGGTCACGTCTCATTGCCGTAGGCTGGATAACATGCAGCTGTTTACAACACAAGGCAGACCACAGTCCCTGGGTTGAGACCTCTGTCTCGTCTGCTCACTTTTTTTTTATTGTGAAGTTCCCTCACTTCCGATGCAAGTCACTTCACAATCATGTTTTTTGTGCTGTGTTGAGATAAATATGATAGCTGAAAGACATGATTTACTCACTTCCATATAAACTATGCTGTCATTATCAAAGTATAAATCTGCCACCGACTGGCTCCACGTTGGTCTTAGAAAAACAACCGCAATCATAAAATGCATTTTTTTTCAGGTTCCTGTAAGGCACACATTTGGATGAAACTGGTGACTCTGCTTATTAAGCTTGAGTAGAAGGTGCTCATTAAAACTGAAACTGATATGGCTCTCTAGATCCAGTTGCTCAACACTTTTGTTTGTAATGGGAATGGCACTATCACCCAGAGTACTTGGCAGTGGAGCAGTGGGTCGTTTTTGCTCTGTGGCCTGTTGTGTCTTTGTCAATCACTTGGCCCTGGGAGGAAATGGCTGTCTGTTGCATGGGCCAGCAGCATCCTGGCAGGCACCTAGGACAGCTGAAACCATGGGAATGTCTATCGAATAGAAATTCAGGGCACTTCTATTATTGCATTGTACACTATTGTTGTGTATACATTGTTTAAGATGTTTTCTTATGGGAAAAGGGACCCTGTTGGAGCTCTGCTTGCTTAATGAGTTAATTGAGATCATCTGAAGAATTTGTACGATTGTGCATCATTTATTCTTCCTATCAAATTCTTTCTCAGGTCTTGTATGGACTGAATTGTTTGCTATTTACGTGCCAAAATGATTTGTTGTTTGACTTCCAAATAATGAAAGAATGAAAGACAAAGAAAGAAAGAACCAGTTAAACTGAAATAAATTACATCTATAAGGGTGGAGGGATTAAGGGTGCTATTTTTTGTATTTCTTTTGCTGTATCATGTTTGTACAGGTATCATGTTGGGCAACATGACATGAGATACAACACCTTTTTATGACAAAGTAATGTGATATAAAATAGACCTTTTTACTGAAATGTTTGCCCCCTGAAGTTGTCTGATGGAGTGAAATGTTAGACAGCTTTTCAGAGGTGATGGGCTGGCTGTCAGCCAGTGTCTCCTCACAGGCTATTATCACTTTGTAATGAAGATGCTCACCTTCAAACAGAGTCTGTTTGTGCATGTACTGTATGTCTACTGTATGTTTATGTGTATGTGTATGTGTGTGCGCGCGCATGCATGCTTTGGCACCTGAATGCATGTAGACCTCTGCAAACAGTTCACATAAAGGCAATTTTTAGGCAAGATATGGTAACCTTGTTTGTAACTAGCAGCAAGCAGGCAATTAATAGCTTAGGAGCTTGGCTAGAAAATACTTTCCATAAATTTTATAATGAAAAACATTTGTTTTTGATTCAGGTGCAGCTCGTTGGAGCCAGGAACACCACATTGAATATTGGAAGACCATGTTTCTTAAATATTTGTCCGGAGTGGGTTTATGCTTTTAATTATTTTTTGTACAACAGCAGAGGCATTTTGTACAGAAGACCGCCTCATCTTTCCTTTATGACCTGAACTATTGAGCAGGCCTCTTCACACAGCAGAAATGTGCCAGCAATATAGCAGCATAATGCTGGCTAAAGAAGAACATAGACTGCTTGGAGAATCCATGTAGTTTGTCATCATTTGAGGCAAAGCTCAGTCATGATCCTGTAATCACTCTGAACCCATATAACAAAGAACAGACCATGCAAGTAAATCTGATTCAAAGCAATTTGTTCAATTATAGGGAGCTGGAAAGTGGAAACTGATACCTGGTATGAGACTTTAGTTCCACTGCATTCAGGAAAGGTTGCTGGAAAAAATCCTTGTACTGTGGTTGTGACGAGTGCTGCATTTCTCTCATAGCATGTCCACGTTCCCTTGAGGACCTTGTGAAACATTTGCTGTGCATTACTTGTTGTACTGAGTTGGTTGAATAGCTCTATGGAGCCAGGATAGAAGCAGGTATAAGTACGAGGGTTAACATTACTGTCAGTAGCCATGACAGGCTCGTGGAGATGTTAGATTTCACACATACAAAGGACCATCCAAGAATATTTTTTTTTTTTCATATTGAGAGCCGAGCTGAGGAAAGTACTTTTCCACCTGTTCTGTGTCTTTTATGTCTCCCTGAATGAAATCAAATGATTTGATCAATTTAATAATTAAAGACATAGCTCAGTGTACACTTTAACAGGACTATGATGATTTTTCTTCTTTTAATCTGAAGAGAGGCTTCTCATTATAAAAATCAAGAAAAACATGATCTTACTCCTTAATTATTGAGTTAGATGTTGATAATTCAATTTGTCTGTTTTATATTTGAGCTCAGATCTTTTTTTTGGTTGTTTTTGTTGTTTCATGTGGTGGAGACATTCTCAGCATGATCAGATGGATGAGCTTCATGAGACGCTTTGACATCATCACTGTGGGCTGAGCACAGACGTTATGCACTTTCACTTCTCTCTGTTTTTTCACGTCTGTCTGACATTAGTGACAACACATTTTCGTTTTTCACTAACCTCTACAGGGGGAAGCTCTGAGTCCATTGTGTCTAAATATGCTTTCCTCTCTGTCATTTCCATATCAAAGTGTTGTGATTATTGTAATGACGTATTTCTGAGCAGTGTGCTATAACCATTGTGGTTTGTCGCTTCTCTTTTCTCCTAAGCTTGCTGGGAGTGTTCCTGCGGCTTCCAGGGGTGCATTCCCTTTGCCACGGAGAGTACAAAACTTCACATGTTCTCAGCATGCTTGCTTCTTTTGGCTCCATGTCCAGCCTGCCACTGTGGTTCTAATTTTTCCACAACATGAGCAAGGGTTAACAATTCCTGATGGCTTCTCAAAGTTGCAGTAAATGTTTGAGTGCTGACATACAAAAACGTCAGACATTTGTCAAGAACAGAACTGAAAGCCATTTCCAAAAGCTTTCATGTGAATTACAAAAACAATTACACATCAAAAGATCACAAGTTAAAATGGAAATTCCACTTTTTGTGGGTTAAATGTTACTCAAATGCAAGTGAACACACATCTTCAAACATATGTGCACTGACACACATGCACACTTCACATGCACACAAGCGCACACAAAGTCACAACACAAGGAGTATTTCAGCCATTGTGAGTTGCTGTTCCGGGAGCCAAATTTATGGTGAGAACACAGCAGAGAGCAAACAAGCAGGGAAGTGTAGGATGTTTCATGAATACTAATTTTGGTGCTATTAGCCAAAAGGCTACCACATGAGACAGCTGGAAAATGCCTGATAGCAGAGTCTGCTGAATGGGGGGGGGGTTGTTGTTTAAGGAACATCCCAAACCTTTGGTCAATTTTTTGTGTTAAATCACTTGCTTTTACTGCCAGTATTAGCATTTTGCAGACAAATACAGCATTGTGAGGCTGTTGTGTGAGTTGGTGACCCCACTGGCAAGGCACTGCTGATGTGAGTAGAAAGAGGGAAGGATGGAAGAAACAGGAAGGGGCATTAAGAGCTCGACATCTCAGGTACCAACACTGCTTTTCTTTTCCAAGCACTGACCTTATTCCTGCTCCTGACTCTGTGTGTGTGTGTGTGTGTGTGTGTGTATATGTGTGTGTGTTTCTGTGTTTTTCTGTTTGTGTGCATCACAAGAGTGGCAAGAGGTCATCTGTGACAAAAACATCCCCTGATCGCACCATAAATAATCTGCTCCTTATTTTCTTGGATTTTTTGGGTAATTCCATGCCCCTGGGGATGTAACGCATTGGGATTAAGCCACACTTAATGGATATGTTACATATGCCCACAGCTTCCATATTGCAAAGCCAGCCTAAAAGAACTGGGTCAACTGCCAAGAGGAGGTGATTAAGGTTTGTCTGTATGATAGGCATCCAGAGCCTGACAAAGAGCAGTAAACTTATCACAAGCGCCTTATTTCTCACAGAGGTATAAAATAAAGGCACCCACCCAAAACCAGTAGACCTGAAGGGGTGGAGCACCCTGCACCCTGATCATTTACACACTCATGACCTCCATCTCTGCACTGATCCAACGCTATTACTTTCTTCTTGGACCTATTCTGTCTTACACAATTATTATCCCTTGACTTGATTATACAGCATTTTATAGCAAAAACAGGGGTGCAAGCTGAGCTACTTGCTCCAGAGGGGCAGTGCTGTCCATGTTTTGAAGATAGAGAGCTTTGCTTTGCACTCAGTGGGGAATGATGTGATTCATGGATGTCACTGGTGCTCCCCTCTGCTGGTTGGCTCCCCTCAACAGTGGCTTAGATGATCGCTGAGTCTCACAATGTCTCCAAGATGCAAAAGCATGACTTAATGTGTCTGGTAAAAGCCAGCAGGCCCAGTACTACAGCAGGCCTGGCTAGGCTTGGCTCTGACTGTGCTGCGCTGCGGTGTGCTGGGTTGGCTGCAGCTGGCTGCCAGATAGCTACGTCAGAAGCAAGCAACTGACGGAGTGATGAGAATACACAATATCAGCCTCGTGTTTTTGGGAGTATAAGTAAAAACATGTTGATACTATCTGAACTTAATGTGTTTGATGAACATAAAAATATATATTATTTGTTTGGAGAAACAGTATAATTTCTGTCAATTATGCTCAAGGAGATTCTGACAGATGGCTTGCAGTGACCTGCCATGGTATTGAGAGAGGATTGTGATTAGCCTGTGAGTACCATGTGAGTATCCTCTCTAATCGTCAACATGCAGCTCAGATTTTTGAATGCAGCTGTTCAGCAATATGTGTGCCAACTAAAGTATGTGACTTCAGAGCAGATATACCATAGACTGCAATTATATTGCAATGCTTAATGGTTAAACTTCATGGTTCAAGGTTTAGTGTTGCCTTTGCTCTGCCTGTAATGTGAAACAGGTGAGGGAGGTAGTGCCACTGAGCCACGGCCCGAGTGGCTCACCAGTTTGGATTGGGCAGCTCTTGCCCATATACCCCTCCTAAATGTGTCGACCCTCCCCCTGCCTACGATGTCCCTACCCTCACCCCTTTTCAGCCAGACCTAGTCCATTAATGACATCCATTTTGAGAGGCGGTTAGAGAGGTCCTTTTATGTGGCAGCGATAAAATAGCTTTTTGCCTATGCTTAGCAATGGTGCTGCTCTGGGCAGTAGACCATTACATGAAAATAAACCTAATTATTTTCTGTGCCGCTGCAACCGTGGCCCCCCAGTCTCCAGCTGCAAACTCAGACTCATGCTTTGGCCTCAGCTCCTGGGCCTCATGAAGCTCAGACTTCCCCATCTCCAACCCAAAGAGTAAGATTGATTCACTTAACCAATAACTAGAACAATGGTCTTAACTCTAGAATCATAACCGTCATCAGATTCTGTCAACTATAATAATCTGTTAAGTGTCCTCTTTCAGTGTATTAACTCCAACCTGATGTAAGTGGGTTTTTAAAAAAAAATGTAACCAGGGAATATATCTGGTGAATCTTAATCTAATAATTCCCATTTGGGCATGAATACAGGACATATGTAAATGAGCTTGGAGGGGTTGCGTAAAAGGGGCAAATGGTGTAAGTCTGACATGCTACAAACATGAACCATATGTGTTTCCCTCTTTGTCTATAAATGCACTCAGATGGCTTTGTTCTTGCAGTACCCCCTAGGAGAAGGATCTGTTCCTCCCAGATCTCCACTGTTTCCCCCCTGTCCCCTCTCTAGTTCATCCTAGGTCCCTTCAGGCAGCCACAGACCTCTCCAGCCTGCTGGAGCTTGGCTTCCTGGAAGATCCTCCTCCAAGTGTCCCCCGCCAGATAAGGATGGTGTATGTGTGTGTGGATAGTGGCAGTGTGGCTAGAATAACTCTATAATGTCTGTGACCAAGCCCAGAATAACTGCATTATGAAGGGGAGGTGGGCCGGAGGAGCCAGAAGGCATGAGAAACCACAGTTACAGAAGAAAACGGATAGGAAGTAGATGTAAATCCACTGCAAGATCTTTTGAGTCTTGCCCCAGAAGCTGCAGTTGAGAGAACTGCACATGCCAACCAACAAGCAAGTGGCCTTCACAGTGGGAAATAGGGCTCATGGTTGGTAGTTCATGTGTACTGCTGGGAATGTGACAATGACAAAAAAGAGCATTGCTTATAAGTCTTAATAATGCCAATAATAATCGCTTTGCACTCTGTCTAGACGAGGAACGGTTAAATTGGGTGTGTGAGGGTGTTTGGGCATTGGGGGGGCGGCCACTGCTGGAATGGGTGAGTAAAGTGAGCATTCTATTGAGGACTTAGTTTGGCTAATCTCCCCCATGTGACAGCACAGCCAGATTTGCTGCCATGGAATGCCACAGGCTGTTGTGCCGGGGACAAAAAGAGACAGAGGCTTAAGCTGCAGGGGGGCAACACTCCGTGGTCCTGGAGAGCAGCGCAGTTACGCCAAGAGGCGAAAAAAAAGTTCTCAGGGTTTCCACACACACCCCTTCCTCTCTCCTGCCCCCACCAACACCCCTAAACCTCCAGCAGTCATCTCCGGGAGTTCACCGCCATACCGGGCAGGTATGGTGGTGTGTGCACGCACACACACACATGCATACCTGCAGATTTTGTCCACCACTGGAGGGTGGACAGAGGTGTTTTGGGAGGTGTCTTGCACACATTTGACCCATCACTCTCTGCCTCTCTCTCTCTCTCTCACACACACACACACACAGACACACACCCCTCTCAGTCTCCGGTGTCTACAGTGGTCCCTGTCCTGCTCCACAGTCAACTCAGGACCACATCTGGTCTACAGCCGCACAGGGTACATAGAGTCTTCCCATGAATACCACAACCGTGGCGAAGACAAACAATACAGATCCTGAGGGTGGATCACTCTTCTACCCAACATTCAAAGTTTTTCTTCCTTCCTCATTTTGTGGCACACTTTATCTTTGTGGAAATGGGCAGAAACCAGCAGTCTGCAGTAAAAGACAGTTTTCGTAGCTAGTTGGATGTGAACTGTTCCAGTTCAGCTCTGAGTTATTCAAGTGAATGAATCCCACTGAATCTTCTCTGGGGTTAGGGTTTTTCAGGAATTGATGATGCAATGACAAACATGATTCATCCTTAAAAAAAAGCACAAATATGAGAACCTCAAATTGGCACCACTCTTTGCAGTTGTGCCTATTTAATATATGTGTTGCTATTTTGTCGGTCAGTTTTTCTTGCACTAATTGAAGTAAAACATCTTTTAACTTGTTTGAGGCTGAAATAAAATGATATGCAGTCAGCTAATAAGTGACCTGTGTCAGAGGCTCAGCCCCAATCCCCTAACCAACCAACCCATCACAAACCAGCCAAATCCCCTAGAGCCCCAGATCTCCAGTCTGGGAGGGACGTGAGAATCCTTGTCTAGTAGGGGTGAGGACATGCAGTTCTGTCATTTCTATCAACTCCACCCCTTTTCCCCTCTTGCCCCCCTCCAACGCTTTAATTAAAGAAATAATCAGGATTTGCATCACAATTGCACCCAGGGCTCTTACCATTAGTGGCCCGTTTGCCATCAGAAGTCTAATGAAAATGTAACATCACCTAAGCCCTCCTTCACAGATTCTCAGATTAGCCATAGCAGAGTAGAAGTGAAAGCTTGGATCTTGAGTTGGTTTAATTCTTTTGTATGATAAGCATTGGTACCCTAAATCTGGCCCAGCCAAATCCTCTTGAGAGGGGCTAAGTGGCAGAGCTGAGTGACGAGAGAAGAGGAGAGAAGAGAGGAGGAGAGGACAGGGATCAGAAAGGAAAGAGGACAGGAGAGGAGAGGAAAGGAGAGGATGGGAGGGGAGGGGAGGTAGCCAAGGCAGCCATACCAGGCTCAGGCTGGGGCCAGACCCCTCCTCCCTCGCCTGCCTCCGCCCCATTGCCCTCCCCCCTCAGCTGTCCCGGGCCACAATAGGCTGAGCATCTTTTGTGGCATTAACGGTTTGTAGGAGCAAGAGAACAATGTATGAGAAGTGAGGAGCGCGGGGTTCCCACACACAGGGCCGACATGTCCTCACACCCCCACCCAGCCACCCCTCAAAGACGGCAACCTGCACACAGCTGATCGAGCCCCCCCCACCGTGCCCCCCTTTCACACAAAACACACTTTCCTCCGCACACACACACACACACACACACACTTACAAAACAAACACTCGAATGCACGTAAATATACATTGCTGGTCCGACACAGATATTTGCTCATGATTAATGCATGAATAGGAATTTATGACATGTGATGCAGTTGTTTATAGATGCATTTATGCATGTGCACATGCACATACACTTGCACATGTAGTTTAATTGCCTGGTGAGGCCATAGGGACTTGGGGGAAATCCTTTTGTTGCATTAAGGGTGAGGGTTTGTCTGGACTCTTGATTAATTTGTACTGTCATATGTGGGAGGGGTCTTTCTCCAGGGGGTGCACGATGGGAATGTCACTTACTCTAGGTCTCCTTCCTGTCAAATAGAATGTCAGTGAACTGGGGTCTTCACAAGTGGGTTCTGACTATCTGATTAAGAAATGTTTGGCTTCAGCTTGAGTTAATCAGCATTGATTCAAACTTGCACAAATTACGTATCCACATCCAGAAAATGCAGAATGCAGACTTGGGTAAAATGTTATATTCACTCATGGTGAAGTCATCCATTCATCAAAACATCAAAGTTTGAACACTAGCTAAAAACCACTTAAGGTAATTCTTTCCTGTCTAAGTTTGATTAAACACCCTTCCTTGTGTCACTTGTCTTTTATTTCCCTGTAGAAATTTTACTTTTTGTTCCCTGAACTAAAAGTGTGATATCGCCTTGATTAATGATAGGTAAATCTGTCTCCTGCAAGAAATTAGTTATTTCACACACACACACACACACACACACACGTACACGTTTGTTGGTGAATTGTGATTGCTTGAGTAAACAATGGAAAAATAGAAACACATTTTTATATCATTGGACATGAAGTGTGTTAATTTTAACAGTATGCTTTACAGTGCTGAAACAATTTTGTCAGTTGTTTGCATGTACTTGCCAGTGTGTTTCTTCCAAGACATGAGAGAGGTGATGACAGCCTTGTAAAAGCTTCGATAATCATATTTTAGAAAGAGTTTCTTTTGGTACTTGTTCATGTTATTTATTTATTTATTCATTTTTTTGTTCATTGACTCTGGGCCTGCAGAAAGGACTAATCACTTGTGTAGGCCTTGCAGTGGCAAAGTGGCCAGAGTGCCACACTTTAGTGTGTACTTAGCCTTGGATGAAATTGGTGTGACTGCATCTTCAGCAAGTGTGTGTGCAGGACAGAAAGCAAGTAAGGAAATTCCTGTGCATATGCACAGACGAAGCCTTATTATTTGCAATAAACAGACACTAAAAAAAGCAATTAGTCTCCTTATAACTCAACACACCACTTTCAGCATCTGCAATGTTAACCTTGATGTGGTAATTACCTTTGATATAACTCAACAAGCTATAGGAACATGCAAGATATGAAATGTGCATAAGTGTCAAAATGCCATCTGTTTAATCCACATTTATCTACATTTATCTTATCTATTGTGCATTTGTGCATGTGTTTGGAGCGTGTCCCTGTCACCCTGTCAAAATGTCACCCTGATAATGTGGAATAACATGTCCTACCCCCTCCCTCTCCCTTCTGCTCCTCCTCTGCTCTCTTGCCCTCCATCATCCAATTTAGCTGTGTGTGGTACTCAGTGAATTCCCACACTCCACTGCTCTTGTGCTGTCAGGCCCAATCAGAGGCCGGATCTGTATTGATTTTCAGCCACCTGTGCCAGGCGCCTTGCTGCTGCGGCAGGGACTCCCTGCTTCCCTTCCTCCTCTGCTCTCCTATCCCTGCCCTGAGTACCGCCACCGTCTCCCGGGGCAACTGGTGCACAGTATGCAGTGCAGTCCATTTGTCACCAATTGTCAGCGTTTAGCAGGGCAATGATGTGTGGCTTGATGGGGGAAGGCGGGAGGGATATGGGGGGCAGGTGGAAGGGGTGGACGAGCTCCCTCCAATGGGATGCAAACCACATCCCACCATGAATCCCCTTGGAATGAGGACACATCATTCCAGACTACAAATCTATATTTATGTGTGTGAACATTCTCTCATTTGGCTACTCTTAGTATAGTAGCTGGAAAACTTGAGTCTATAAGTCAGGTAAGCACACTCCCTTCCTGCACACACTGTGTGTTATCAAATCTATGGCTGTCTCCTTCATTCACTTCACAAAATAAATGGTGGGCTATGGCCGCTGTACATTCCAAATCACCATAACCAGATATGATTTTCTACAGGGGACTATTGAGTTGCACCAGTAATCCACCAGATTGCCTTGGGATGGCATTTGTTAGCACAGAGAGTGAGTGATTCTGATGTCCTTGTTTATTTTCTTTAATAACCAGAGACTTTTTAAAAATGTCAAGGCTGGATGTCATTAGCGGGGTGCGGCTGGTCCCTGGTGAGACAAGGCCTGAGTTCAGCTTACTCACTTCCAGCTCTGAGTCAACAGAGAAGGGGCAGCTTTCCGCCATCACAGCGCCCATCGCTAAGCCCAGACCCTGAACTCACTCAGGGGAGACTGAGAGAGGTGCCCCAGTAGGAGAGGAGATACCAGTGTCCTATAATGGATCTGTTTTCATTCCAGGGGAAGTGGTTATTTAAGTAGACTATGGGGAGAGCCCTCTCTTCCAAACATCCATAGAGGTGTTTACACTCTGAGGGCAAAAATTGATGCTTTGAATAGAGGAGAGGCTATCAGGCAGACAGAGGAGAGGAGACTGGATGGAGATTGGTGACTTCAGGTCAGTCTTTTTGACTCAGTTGATGTTGTCCGAACCCACAGGAGATACCAGAGAAACGATCACATTGTCTCATTTCAGTTTGAAGACTTCATTGTCATGTGACATGTTTATGATGAATCTTCCAGGCTCTTTAATGCAGAGATCTACATATGCCAGCCACAAAGGACCATTGAACCTTTTTCTTAGAGCAGAGGGTTCTAAGTACTGTTTCACAGGCCAGTACCAGTCTTATGTCCAGCTGCCAGGATTTAGTTTGGCAGTGAAACTTAGAAGACGTTAGACTTCCACCTCATTAAAATTATATGACACCTTCTTCAGTCCAATGCTGACAAAGAAGCTCAGATTCTGTAAAGATGCCATCTGAATGTGACACGCTGATATTTTCTTCAATTTGCTGAAGCAAACACAGATGCAATGCTTTTGATATACATTCCACACAAATGGCCCTTTTCATTGGCTGCCAGGCAAAATGTGTTGACTTGGCCTTGACTTCAGGTGCCTCCAACAATTATGAAAATATGATGGGTGTAATCTTTAACAGCGCTTGGTGTGTATTTAAGTGTATGTGCCTAAGTGCATGTGAAACTGCGGGTGTTTTTGGCAGGTCGCTGCTCTGCTTGGTGCCACTGTGCAGTCTGCCTTAATGGATCTTCAGTAGGGGGTTGTCCTGATTGCCCAAGCGCCTTTCGTCTGCTCTCCTCCCAGGCTGCAGTGCCAGAGAGCTGGTCTGGGGATGCAGTTCTGAGGATCAGCTCGTGTAAACACAGACTGACCATTCCTAGGCCCATATGGAAGAGATCATCACATAGAGAGTGGCGTGACGCCTGTCATAGTGGGGCCACGGGTTCACTTATATCCCCACCCATTCCCCTAAATATCACCCAAGTCCTCTTCCCCTGAATAGCCCCTCCTAGAAAATACATTCAAATCTGTCAACAGGGCTTGCAACCTGGCAAGCACTCCTGGTCTCCTAAATCACTAACTGAACCTCTGGCCTCCCTGGATTGGCTGGTGGATGCTGTGAGAGCTGTTGATTAACCCTTAAGATCACCACTAACACTCAACCTGCTATCAAATTTACTTGCCAATACAAGAGATTAAAAGAAAATATAATGAAAACATAACAGTCTCCCATGTCCTGAAGCTTAGAGGTTAATGAGCAACAGTGTAATTACCGTGCTGAGGACTTGCTTATTCTCATCATGGATGACTGGTTTGGGATTAACTCATCACCCCCTGTCCTGACCATGCAATTAGGCCTTGCACCACAATTAAGTCTCCATGTTATGCCTCGCTAGTTACTAGACATAGTGATCACTGCCAGCACACTGTCGCTGCTACCTCTTATCTCCTCTCTGTGGATGAACAATGAGCTATGGCTAGAGATTGTAATGACAGCTATTGTTTCCACAAGTCCTGTACTTTGTATGGTATTGATTAGGCTGTGTGCGTCGTACAACTCCTAAGGCATGCTAACAGACAGGCACAGATGCGAAGGATGTGGGGCTGTCTGTGGCTGCTGTCAGTAACACTTTGGGTCTTACGGGGTCTTCCAGACGTCTGCCAGGGTGGCCCAGGAACAATGCTTCCCATCTGGAAGCAGCTTCTCCTGCGTCTGAACTATCTGATGGATGGGGAGATCTCTCTGGGATGTCCTGCTGAGCCTGCCGACAGGGACACAATCAATCACCCCCTGCCTGTCCCCACTGATGGGCAACCACCCTAACTAAGACCTACAGGTCAAGGGTTCTGTCAAGGCATCTCCAGATCCTTATGGTCTTCCCTTGACCACAAGCAAACAAATTCAATCATGTTGAGTGTCTCTGTAGGCCAGAAGTGTTCCTTGTGCGTCTAATTCTTTCTGTCACATTCAGATAATCATTTCATCTTTTTAAAAAGTTTGGCCCTCACTGGCTCCTTTTGAGATCCTTGTGGACTGCTGGTCCAGCCGTGAGTTTGTGTTACTTTAACGTTTTTTTCAGTAGCCAGGGATATCACAAAAGAGAAAGTTTTCTGGTAAGATAAAATATCCCATGCTTCAGCCTGCATAATGATCGACTTCAACGGCCATAATGGGACCTATAAAAAATGATATTCTTCTAATAACAACAGTAGTGCTACCAATATATCACTTACAGTAGCTACACAGTCTGGAAAGTCTTTGATTTACGAGCAACATGTACCCTCAATCAAGCCGTTTTGACAGCCTCACAATCTATTATCTTGTCAGGGTCTCAGAGCAGAATGGTAGTGAAAAGCAGGTCTTTGAAGCAATCTCTTGTGCTATGATTGATGGGGCATTAGACTGATTTTCCATTGCTCTGGAGACTCAACTTGTCAAGAGACTCCTCAGGTTTCTGGCAGTAGACCTCAGTTGCCGTTTTTGAGACATATGTAGACCCACTTACAATATGGAAATGTAGAGACTGATTGATGGTCACAATAGATTTTATGTATTTATATTTGACTGCAATGGTAGTGACAGTGCAAAACAGTAGTACTAAGTAAGTATTTAGTTCTTTCCCTGAGGCAATGTCAAAAAGGAAGGTGAGAGAGAGGCGGAACAATAGATAAAACTAGCTACAGGGCCATTGGGAGACCTTTTTTCCTGTCGCTCAGTTGGCCAACCTCGGCACTTGTCAGTCATAATGACAAATGGGAGCGCTTGATGAAACCGATGGGTTACATCATCACTTCCCTAATGAGGCAGCTCACAGCAGGAGGGGGGAAAGGGGAGCAATGCAAGCACTATGAAGGGAGGGATGGATTAAAAGAAAGAGAGGGATGACCATTTTACCATTGCCAAATAACCATGGTTGCCCAGATATTGTCCATGTATGTCAGTGAGCAAATTTCAGGATTACTGTGGAATACTGAAACTGTAATCAGTTATATAACAGAAGTGTATCTGAAATGATTAGTTTTGTTCTTGATTCCAACCCAGTGTCACTTTAAATTGTCCCTTTGTACTGATCATATAAGCTTACCTAGGACAGATAGTTAACCTAAGCCATCTGCACTGTTATTTGGAGTCAACTCAATGGAAAGCCACATGGTAAAAAAACAATGGTGATGCAATGTACATTTAAACAGTAGCATTTCACAAATTTTAGCCATGAAGCCGACAGGGACAGAGATGAAGACTTCCCTGAAAAATTTCCATCTTGTCCACGATGCATTTGATTTGTCGTGGCATTTATTGTGAATGTAGCGTGGCAGCAGCAGCAGCAGCAGTCGGGCCAGAGGACGATCCCTGTGGGCCTGTGTGTCTCTCCCTGTGTCTTTATGCTTGGCTCTGGACTTGGCGCTGGAGTCCGAGGGGGAGATTATCTGGCCTGTCTGCCTTCAGGAGCTCTCAGGGTTTGTGTCTTTGTGCAGCATTAGAGCTGGCTGGGAGTGCGCCCACCGAGAGAGGGGGAAATGTGTTTGACATACGCTCAGCGCACACGGTCGGGGAGGCTGAAACAGCAGGATACGATTAATGACCACAGAATAAGATTGTTACAATATGGCTTCCCTCACCCCCACCTTCTTCACCGTGGGGCTGTCATATTTCACAGACTTGCCTGCCTGTGTGTGTTTGCAATGTGTTTGTGTGTCTGTGTTTGGAAGGGGCCCTTTTATCCTCTCTTTTTGTTTTCTCCCTCTCTCTCTCTGTCTCTCTCTCTCTGTGTCTTTCTCTGTTGATTTGGGTCATTGATATGCAACAGTGCATTCCTGGATCTTACAGGAGAGTCTGTTCTCATGGTTACTGTGGAGCCCCTTGGCCGATTAGACACATAGACATAGGTCCTTGGACTCCTGTTATGTTCTAGGTATGACAAAAAAAACCCTGAATGTGAAGGTTAACAGACCCTTGAATTATCAGATGTGTAAGTGAATGGTGACCTACAAAAATAAAAAGGAAATATAAGGTGCCCCAACATAAAGTGTTGTGGTGGTTAGGAGGCTCCTGTGTGTGATCTTCAGGGCTTTAGGGTCAGTGCCCAAAGCCCAAAGGGCCACAGGGGCATGGATGTGCAAGGGTACAGAGGGCAGGAGGAAGGAGAGGAAAACCTGAACAAGGTGTCAAACAGGCCCGTTGGATCTTTGCACACGAGCACATGCATAGCTGAACCTGCGCTGTGATGTTTGTTGACACGTCTGGGAGAGAATTTTGAAAGTTTTCACAGCTATCATAAATCAGGAGAGAGCATGAGTTTTCCCAGGGTTAGGGGCCTCATCTCACTTGCTATCGGCTACTGCCAAGAGGCTATCAAGGCCCATGAACGCCAGCCGGCTTTATTTCCATGGCAACCATTGGTAATAGAGTTGGGGCAAATGCTTTCCATGCAGTTTGATTCCAAGGCTTTTCCCTCTCTTCTGCAGGGGGTTAAACTAAGCATGGCATTTACCAGGTAAATAAAACACTGTAGTTTTAAAAGACAACACACACAAAATAAGAAGTGAAATTTATCCTACAAGGAAAAATAAACCTTTAAAACATGCATGTTGCATTCGAGAAGTTGGTTTTACTGCGCCGAAAAACCAAACGTCTGTCTCCTGATGCCTCTCTTCCTGACGTCTCCTTGGAATTTCACAGCAAGTTACAGAAAGTGAATTGAGAAAAAAGCTGAGAGAGAGAGAGAGGGCTGGATGCACTGTCTGTCAGCTTTGGCTCTGTACTTGGGCACAGCACTCACTCATTTATTGAAATCCCACTGTTTGATCCTGCACTAAACCAAGAGATTCAGATTTCTCCTTCGTCTAGCCCAACCCAGAAAGACACTTAACTGGCACCTATTTCTAACCCCTCCCCCCGCCACTGTCTCTTTCTTCAAATGTATTGGCTAGTTTCCTCTCCTGTAATCTGAAGGAGGCACAAAACATAGTTCCAGTAGAGGTTAGCATCTCTTTCTGCACCAGTTAAGCAGCAGTGTTATGTTTTTATACATTTACCATGTGGCAAACCTCATCACTCTCACCATGTGCTGGCCACGCACACCTGTTCTCCCCAGTTGCTGCCGCAAGACACTTTCAGAGTCACTGCTAATTCCATGTTTTTTAAGCCCTTGGCAAAAAGGGCACCCAAGTGATTCTGCAAGATTCTCAGGAGGTTTGTTTTTTTGTTGAAAATGCAGCTGCCCAGTTAGGATGAGTTTTAAATCTGAATTTGACTTGTGAGCTGGGGCTCTGCTAACTGCCACAAAGGGGACAGAACCATCAAACAGATAAAACTTTCTGATAAGGAATGGGCATCTGTAAAAACAACTGTTCTCTAAAATTAGAGGTCCATAAAGTTTTCTTGCAGAGTCCCCCTGCACACACTTTCAAAGTATTCCCTTCTGCACATGGTGAGGCCAAAAGTGCTGATGCTTCAGAGGTAGTTGGAAAGCACTAAACTGCCTGTGGAGAAAATAATAGGGGCACAGAGCAGAAAAAACCAAGCCCAACCCCCCATCCAAGAACTGCTACCAATTAATGCAGTAAAGAGGCTGCACACATAATTTTTGCTAAAGTTGCAGGATAGGATCATGAGGAAAATATATGTTTTAAATATTCATGAAATTATCTCATAGCTCATTATAGTTACTGCTTCAGGTATATGAAAATGTTTCAAAGTTAATGCAGATTTAAATTTCACCTCCATGTCCCCCAGTTATGTGAGCAGTCAACTCTCTTGCTGCAATGATGTACCAGCAAACTTTAAGCAGTGAATCACAAGACACTTGTGTCTTATTAGCCTCTTTACTGAAATTGCATTACTGTTTGTATTTATTAGAGTGAAGTGATATTTGCTTTAATTTTAAAGGAACTTAATACTATCTGCTTTCTCCTGTGCTGTCAGCATCAGGCCTGGGGGGACGGGGGGGCACTTTCTGTTTAGCACACTCTGACAGTGCTCCGCATAAAGGAAATGAGGCTGGTGAAGACCCCATTGACCATAAGGCATTCTGCCCATATTTCACTAAGCTCTTCTCCCAAAGGAAAAGGCCATGGAGACGAACCATATCAGAACACATGCCTGGGCTGAAGGTCAGCAAAGGAAAGGGAGTGAACCCAAAGCTACACAAAAACATGTAAACACACACGTAAATACAACAGAGCATGCAAAGCAGAGGATTGTTTTGGAAAATGTGAAATTGACATTTTAGTGTGAAAGAAAAACAAAAATAGTTTTTCATTTCCTCCTTTAGCGTGTGGGGCTCTGAGAGAGAGAGATAGAGAGAGAGAGCCTGTAGGGTTTTGTGTCACTTTGTGTCTCCATGACAAACTGAGTCACTGTGTGTAATTAATTGGTTTACAGCCAGGTTAGGCACTGCCTGTCTCTCAGGAATCTGTATTTGGCCCTGAACTTTACTTTTACATTTTGGTTGAGGTATTAACTTATTTGGACAAGGGATTAAGTCTTGCTGGTTGTCCTGCAGATGGAATGGACAAACACAGGGGAGGTATGTTTGAGATACCGGGTCTGTGAGTAAAGAAATGGCTGCTGATAATACTCTGAAACTTGGCTCACTGTAGTCACCACAAGAGCTAGAAACTAATACCAATGCTCCCCCCGAAAAGAAGCACACACACTCACACTCTGCCCCATGTGCAACTCCTCCCAAGGCTTCAATTTACATTGTTTCTGTTGCTGTTATCCAGCACCGAGCAAATGTGAAAGATAATTATGACCCCAAAAAGCAGGCAAACAGAAACCTCCGATCAGGCCTCCTGTTTGAAGTTCAGTAGCTGAACATGCCTCTATAAATAGTTGAATGCATGTTAAAAGAAAAAGGTCATAATGACCCATTTGTGGTTATTTTATACATAGTTGTGGTCAGAATTGAAAACAATGAAACAACACAGAAACTAGGCTACATTCCTATGTTTCATGTAAGATAATCTCTATGTATACTATGTTGCAGCCATAGTTATGCCTCAAGGATCAACTGCCAGAGCTAGGCTTTTATTCAACTTTCATGCCCAGTGAGGATGGAATCAATTTTGCTGACATGCTGATTTTCCCTTCTCTCAAACAACCTGTGCCTTAACGGATATGTGCACCATAAAAATGATAATGTTCTGTGGAGCTTTACCAGGTAGGGATGGGGGAATTAGTGAAGACAAACTACTGTAGCCATGGCTGGTTGGATGGGCCAAACTTTTCTCTCAGGGTCTTAATTGGAAACAAATGTTAAGATGGATGGAAAATCTCATTATTATTGGAGAGAATCCCTTTCTGAAGGACAGGGGATAATAAAGATAAGGATGAGAAAGCTTGATTATTTAAAGCTTACAGACAAACCCACTTGATCCATCATCTTGTTTAGGCTCCTGGATTCAATTATAGAGAGTTGTCTTGCTCATAGGAACATTTATATGCTTTTTTTTTTACTGTAATATATTGGTATTATAGACAGTAGTTTACCACATGCTGTGATAAAACATGTGTTTTGGGAATGTTTCAGCTGAGATCTACACTCATATATAAGTAGATAATAATAGATCTTTGCATTTAGCATTGAGGCCAACAATATCACATAGCCTGAGGTTAAACCTTGAATTCATATTATCCACTGGCTCTGTTCTTCAACACAAACCCACCCACCGCCAGCCCTCACCTACCTTCCTCCCAGACTGAGCTGGAGCTCACGAGGCCTCAGACACACTTAATGGGATTATGGTAATATAATTTTGTGACGCTGACCTCGGGCCGGTGCCAGGTTTCTTCCACATCCTCAGACAAAGGCAGGGAGCTCACCAAGGGTTCCAGCAGGCTGGCCCGACTCAGCCCCTTGGCACAGGCCAATGTCCTCATGGGGCCACTGCAAGATAGATGGCTGTGGGGCAAAGTCTCACTTCCTAAGTCTACTCCAGCAGCGAGCAAAAATCAAATGGTGACAACAGGGGATTGGAAACTTAAATGAATTTTGTTTCCTAAGAGCAAGTTGACACCGATGACTGTTGTTTTGTAATTCTTCTAATTTAATGTAAACAATAAGCAATACGTTTCAGGATGTAGGAAATGTGTCCTCGCTTTGCTCCCAACTTGAATCAGCACATTAGTAGTTCTTAAGCTGAGGGTGTAGCTTCCATGGAAACGGCCTTGTGGTCAACTTGTCTTTCCATGTGATTTAGCAGGGGTTTCCTCTACTGGATGTGTCTTATTGGTTTAAGGAAGAAAAAAGAATTTTATGGACTGGACAATTTAAAAGCAACTCAGTGTGGGGGGGTCAATTCACACTGTCCACTGTAGGTTTAAAGGAAGGAACACAATAAACTTTCAAGGTATAGACACGATTATGTTTGAAATACAAACATAAACCAATTTTGTTGCCTTCTTTGATCATATTTTTGCCTTGATTAGACATCATTCGGTAAACAGTTTTTCCTGAAATAGATAAACAGGCGAAAGACACATAGACTGTCTATACACCAACACACCCGGACTCACAGTCCACTAATTAAAGCAAAACACTGTACGCTCGCAATATGTTAAGAGTTCTGTTTGACTCTTCACCTCATTTTTTCTCATTTTACTTTGTTGTGTATTTTATTGTTGTCCAGTCTCCACGGGTGTATCACCAGATTTTTCCCCCCCATTTCCTTTTCTTTTCCTCTTCCTTTTGCCTTCAGAAAGACCACCCATAGGGTTCGGAGGGGGCAGACGTCTCTGCGGAATAATAATGGGGTCGTCCTGGGAAAATTGCCCATGGAAAGGCCTGTCTTAAAAAAAAGAAGAAAAAAGAAAAATTTGGTCTTGTTTCCGATCTTTCTCTGACACATTCATCAGGGGCACTCCTGCTGTTTTGGAGGGGGAGCAGTCCTGTCACCAACCCAGTCCACTAACTGGCTGGGTCACTCTGCCACTGCCAAGACCTTCTGAGCTGTGGTCAGTGGTCATGCGGCTTATGCTTTAGAATCATTTTTTTCCTGCTTTGCCCTGAATTTCTTTCTGTGGTGATGACGGTGACGATAGGTGTGTATTGCGTATATCCTGAATGTCTAATGTTGTACAGTTGCTAGTTATCAGAAGTCATAATCAGACAGTATCTGCTTTCAACCTTACTATATCTTTTATCTTTTTTTTTGCCAAATTGTTCCATGGAAGATAATGTATCATTATGTTTAGGGCTCACTACTGGGCAAGACTGTCTGTGTTTAAAGGAAAGCCCAACAAATGAGTCACCATGGTCTCAAACAGGGAAAACCTCAAAACTGATGTCATTTCCTGAAAGGGTGCTACTCTCAACACCACATGACGCTTTAATCTGATGAAACATGCTGAAAGTGGCCATCATCGTTCTGCTTTTTTTTTTTTTTTTTTAAGGCTAGAGTAGCAAGGTTGTTCCTGCCACTCTATATTTCACATCCATTAAATCTTCCTATTACTCTTTTCTTGTTTTTTTCCTTTTGTTACCTCCACACTTCCCCTTATGAGAAGTAATTGCGTGAACACATTGGATTTGGTTCTTCCTGGAATCTTATTGTTTACGTCAGGCAATTTACTCATTCATGTCGAAATAGCAACCATCAAAAGTTCAAAAAAAAACTATAATTTTGAGAGAATATTTTTCCCTAAAAGCAATCACCTGATTTTAGTTTATCTGAACTGCAGCTGGACTTGCAAATGTAAACCTTTCACATTTTCCCATGCACACATGCTGCCAACAACCTGAGAATGAAACAATTCAGCAACCATGTTCTGGTCATACTCATGGACGCATAGGAATATGGACCTTTTTTCTTGTTTGCTGAATAGAAATTGGCAGCTACTATTAATCTTTCAGGCACCATCATGAGCCATTTGTGTTCTGTGTGCTGTGTTAATATGATGCAGTCTGGAGCCAGCTTAAACTTCTGAAAATTGTTGAGATGCAGCATCTTAATATTTCAGTAATGGCAGTCATGAACACAATGGTTTGAAAGACAAAAAAAATGGATTAGTAGGGTCTTATGTCCTTTTCTGTGTGATCCCACCGCTCCACCCTCCTGTTCTCACCTCCCATTACTAACTGGCCTCCCTTTGCCCTCTTAGGCCCTGAGGCCCTGCTGCCCTGCTGCCTTGCTCCAGGTCTGAACCACTGTAGATCCAGTGATGGATGTATTTTGGGGGGCTCTCGGTGGGAGGTGGGTTCCAGGGCTTCACACACTCTGCTTCCTCTTTAGTCTCAGAGGAAAAGATGACAGCCTTAACCAGAGTTGGGGGAATCAAACAGACAGGAGGATCATGGTCTTGTCATTAGCACAACATGCCTAACAGTAACTTCCTATGTTTTATCTTTTACTGTTTTAATTGGCAGCTAGTTCCTGAAGGTGGAACTGGCAGAAGCAGCAGCAGTGTTGAAGCAAAGCTATCCCCTGCATAAATAACACCATTTCATAAATAAATAATTGTGATAGAACAAATTTTCAATGAACCAGTGAGCAACATATACAGTGTAATCATCATACAGACTGGTGCCAGCAAATCTCAAAATATGACAATGAAGAATATTACAGTTTTGTTATCAAAACAGTGTTTAATGGTATTGTATCTTACTCTTTGTTAATTTTCAAAAGATAAAGTTTTGCTCCGAAGGTAATTCTTAATGACTCAGTGGCCACAATGGGATTATCATATTATTATGATGCACTATAGATCTGTTGAGCCACATAATGGTTATTTATGAAGTCAAGCTAAAAGGAAAAAAACCCTGTCCAGTCATTGCAGAGAGATGAGGTGCAGCGGTGGGTGGCAGAGAAAGGTTCAGTCCAGTTGATGTGAAGAAAGAGACTTCATCTGTGACTGTGCCTCAGATTTCAACACAAAGCTATAGTACCTGATTGTGTTTACACTGTCACTGATTTATTAAGGTCAGCTCTATTCCTACATTACTTGGCCAGTAATGAATAAACAATATGCAACGTCTAGTTTGTTTTTTTAAGCCATCATGTATACAGGCTGGGGGAGGGAAGGGGGTGTGGACATATATCTTCTCAATAGGCCGTGGTAATAATGGACCTGTGACCTCATAGTCTGTGAAGCCAGAGGCAAAACCTTAACTTTAGCACACTGCTGCAGTGGGTAGCTGACAGGCTGCCTCTGATTAATGCCGAAACTAAATTACCATCATCACATTAAAACAATGTTGTTTATTTCCTTTGTTTTTGTGAGCATATGAGTTGGATATAGACTGTTTTAAAATGATTCAGATTGATTAAATAGCATCTTGATCTAGCTGGCCTTCTGTCATTCAAGGATACCTTTTCTGAACTGTTAGGAATAAATCTCACTGATTTTTGGCTTGCAATTAAATACAAGCATCACATGACAGCTGTGAACAATGCAGGTGATATTGTGTGAAATATACTTATAATGAATGGCACAGGCTGCTCACTTATTTCTCAATGTTTTGTTTTTATTGCAAACAATATAATACAAAAGATAAGCTTTTAAGACAATGGCATGTTTACCTAGGGAAACTGCATTAAGAAGATGACAAAATGAGAACTAATGATACAGAATATAAAATGAGGAACACAACTTTTTTCAAAAAACAAAATGTATCATGTAGATTCCAGCTAATTCTTTACGAAAAGCTGCAGCTTCCATATCCATTAATCCATGTGTTAGAAAGAGGAAACTTCCAGTTTTTCTTTTTGTAGAGAAAGACCCATCGTGTAATCATAAGTAATCTGTACATAACTAGATCATGAATAAAAGAAGCTTTTATAAGGAAACATTTACAAATGATAAATAAACAAATTTGTACCACATATGTCAGCAAACTACCCCACTGAAATCTCAGTTAGCTGCTGCTGAATTAAAAAGATAATTGCAAATAGTTATTTTCAAATAAAATTAATGCTAAAGAATAAATTAAGAAAAAGGTTAGAAAAAGGATGGGGCGGCGGGAATGACTGAAGCACACCAGACTCAGACCTGCTGGCTGCTAAGGAGAAACAGGTGACTACTTCCTGTATCCCCTCAAGCAGAAAGTCAGAGCTGTGCTGTGGTTTTGACACTGCAATGCCAGTGACAGAGCCTCTCTACTGTGGCTCCAGAGGCACCAATGGTATCAAGGCAGTACCCAGATAAAAGCAAGCATTGCTCATTTACACCTAGCAACACAGTAAGGCCCCTAGTAGAGTTACATGGCACCTGCTATAGCATTTCCAACACAATAATTTGAGCTAAAGCAAAGAACAAGAAGTAGAATATTTGACTAATTCACTGATGACACAGTCATATCATGGCCAAAAATTCGAATCTATTTCCAACGTGCATTGCTCAATTCTTGCATCTCATGGCAATTACAATAAAATATGTACAGTACAAAAAAACCAATGCAGAATGTAGACTATTATAAGACGGCAGTGTCAGTAAACAGATTCTTACTTCCTGTACAAAAATACATTAGTGAGAAGTAAGGCCACAGAGGGTGTTTTTACTCGGCTTTCCTGCTCCTTTAGATGTGTTAAACCTTCAAATTGAGATGATGAGGATGCTGATGACACTGATTATAATGAAGATGGCAAGAGAAGCAGAACACATACACAGTACATACTAAAATATTTATAAACCAGTATGTCCTCACAGAGGATTTTTCTCTTTAAACATTATATCTAAAAAAATATAATCACAATTCCAACCAATACAAAAGGCACTGTTGTGAGCCAATCCAAAGATATATTTTCAGTACTATAAAAAAGTCCTTTTTTCATGTTTCATGTTTTTCTGTTGGCAATGAAGGTGTGGCATGGTGGTGCAAAGCCCACCAGGCAGAGAGGAGTCTATGCATGGAGTGAGTTTTGTACAGTTAGTGCTGAGACAGCCTCTTCACGGCCTGGATAGCTGTGTGTAGATGGGCTGCTGCTCCCAGTGCTGTGGACTGTGGGTCTGGGGCACGGAGGGTACACCGGTGGTGTCGGCGATCGGGGTATACATTGGCCTCTGGCTGGGGCTCATATAGCTGAAAGTGGAGTAGAGGCTGGAGCCTTGGCCAGCTGCATGGCTGTAGTAGGAGTTGGCACTGCCTTGGTGATCTGAATAGTCATACTGTGCTCTTGTGATGGAGGGATAGGAGGAGGTGCTGTAGTGCTGCAGGTTGAAGGACCCATAGGTGACATGCTGTGGGGAGCCTTGTTGTTCACTGTAGTGACTGGGGCTCAGCTGCTCTGTCTTGATCTGGGTGGTTCTTTGTTGCCCCTGCTGGCCCTGCTCACCTCCTCCACCAAGGGTGGTCAGGGAGTGCTGCTGCTGCTGTTGCTGCTTGGACATCCAGGCGTGGGCCCCGACGTTGGCTGCCTGGGCGACTGAGGAGCTGCTGATGCCATAGCTGCTGGTGTAGCCAGCCTGGCCTGCGCTGGTCACCCCAGCGTGGCTGTGAGGCGGCAGATACTGATCAAACTCATCAACATCAAAGCTCCCCATGTTGGAGATTACGTCGCTGCTGAGCTCGCCAATGTCCACAGCTCCAAAGTCGATGTTGAGCTGGCGACTGGTGCCCTCCTGCATCGGGCGCCCCTCCCGCTTCAGGTCAGCTTTGCTGGAGGGGAGGTCTGTCTTGGGGGTGGTTGGGGGTGTTGGTGGGCCCTGGGATTGACCTGGTTAGAGGAAAGGCAGAGTTAGCTTTACAGTTAAAATAAATTTCAGCATGAAAGACTTCAACTACTAAAGTACTAAAGTGATGTCAGTAATGCTTGCAGGAGGAGTTTATTGGCATTAGTCTGACAGGTGTATTTGCATGATGGCTTGTGAAACCCATGCCAATCATTAATCATTAGTCATTAACAGGTGTCTGTTCAAGGCCCTAAAGCCTTCGAAGATTTGATTTCTACAAACAGTAGATGACTCACTTAAAAAGTAGCAGAAAACGCTTTAAATTATTTTATTTTACTTCTTTATTATTATGTGTTCTTCTGTTACCTGAATGTTCTCCTGGAGAGTGCACCTCGCCCATACTGGAAGCAGGAGAATCGGCCTGCTGCAACGCCTTGAAGATCGCGTTAGGAGATATGTGCGTTTGTTCGCCGTCATCGGGTTCGTTTTGCCCGTTCTTGACAGATTTTCTCCGCCTTGGCTGATATTTGTAGTCAGGGTGATCCTTCTTGTGTTGCACTCTCAAACGCTCGGCTTCTTCCACAAACGGGCGCTTCTCCACTTCGTTGAGCAATCTAGGGGGGAATCACAGGGAATTGTACATTCATTCAAAAAATGCATGCAAACAAGCAGGAGCAATGTAATTAATTAGTGCAATAGGTGTGCAGTTGTTGAATTGCTGCATCGCCTGTGTGGTTGTGAAGGATCAGCTAGGAGCAGCTAAAAAAGTTTGCGTATCCTGTCTGTTCAACAACTTGTTCTGTGTACACTCGAGCAAGCATATCAAAAATCCTGATATTATCCTTGCATAAAATTCATTAACTGAGTAAAAATACATAAGCATTATTCACAATTGCACAAAACTCTACTTGAAACAGCAGGGATTTCATCGGGAGCCCCCCCTCCCAAAAAAAAAAAAAAAAAACTAGCGCGCGGCGGACAGCGACGCGTAAAAGCGCACAACGAACGCGATAGAAAATGCGAAGCGAGCCTACCTCCAAAGTTTGCCCAGAGTTTTACTGAGTTCCGCATTGTGAAGATGCGGGTATTGATCGGCCAGCTTCCTCCGTGCAGCTTGAGCCCACACCATGAACGCGTTCATGGGTCTTTTGACGTGAGGCTTGCTTTTGCTTGAGCCGTTGACGCGCACCGGCATGGGCACCAGCGTCCAGTCGTAACCTTTCAACACCTGGGACACCGCGTCTCTGATGCAGACTGGGAACTTTTCTTCTTCGTTCTCCTTCTTGTAGTCTGGACCCCTAAGGAGGTGGTTGTCAGACGGCCGGGTGTTCTCAGTGTCCGAACCGGACCCGGACGGGCACGGCGAACCTGCGGAGTCCTCAGACATGCTGGGGCTGGGAGCGTCAGAGTGACACTTCTCCTGTTCTTCTGTCATCTTCAGGAAAGGGTCGAGGAGATTCATGCGAAAAAATTAAAAGACAGCTTTCTCGCAGTAAAAAACAAAACAAAACAGGAGAAATCCCTCTTTCTAAATCCAAGTGCTGTGCCCAAAGACTGCAGTGACAGTCTGTGAGGGCGCACAGCTTGATTGGCAAACTTGAATCCTTTAAAGTAAAAAAAAAGCCAAAAATAAAAGTTTTTCAGGCTCCTTCGACTTTTCACGATTTCGCAGACAAGAATGCAAATTGCAAGTGGTCACTCTCGAATGCTTAGCTTTGAAACTGTGACTTTAAAAAGGAATATGACCGAGAGGACTTCTCCAATGGGATAGCTGAGGAGTCTACAGGCGCAGGAGGCGATGGCTCGATTTATGTACGACGGCGCGGAAATGATTGGGGGAAACTTTTGGGAGGCGGGGACGTAATATGAGCAGCTCTAAACTCTTGCAGTCAACAACAGTGAAAACCCCGTTCAACTAGAAAAAAGTGTTCCCCCTTATAATCTTTGCTTTAATTGAAAAAAAATTTTAAAAAGTTTAGAATTAAAACTGGAAAATTACACCATCTCAGAAACAATTAGAACTGTCTTGTAATTATCTTAAGTCTAGCAAGAAAATAACTAACTATTTCGATTCTACAGTGATTTCAAAAGAATTGAAACTATACCATTAATTTGCTTTGATCAGTCCATATCATCAACACTACAACATTCACTCCTTTATGGTTTTCTTATGATTTTTACCAGGACAAATTGTAATTGCAGTTCTTATAGCTGCATTACAGCCTACTTGGTTGTAGACTTTATTTCGTTTATTTTAATGTTACAGAAATTACGGGCTCATGCAAAGTTATGCTTGCCCCTAAAATGACAAATGCTTATGTACTGAAATGCCTAATATTTAATTCCCCTGCTTAACTTACTAAATTCACCTTTGTGTTTAATCTACTTTTCTAAGGCCAGTAGTCTGCTTGCAGTTTATATGAGGTGCATGTGGAATAACACCGGTCGAATTAGAAATACAGTACATGGTGAGCCTCTCTGCGTATCTTTGATAAGTGAGATTTCGGTAGAATAAACAGTGATGCTTGTTTGTGTCTGAGTAAACGCGGCAGTTGTCTCGACTGTTGTTTGTTGCACAGAGAGTTCAGTGTGTGTGGCTCCGCGAAGCCGTTACGGAGCCGCAGCCCTCAGTCGTCTCTCAGCTCGGAGCAGTGACTGTACGGACCAACAGGGGGCGACAGCGGTCCAGAAACTTGAGATGAAGCATTGCGACTGTGTGCGGGGGGCTGCAATGATTGAGGCGAAATTAGGATAGGACATTACAAAACATATTTCAAAATTCAACTACCCGCTCCACATTAGCATTTTATGTCCTACTCTTTCCGGCAAACATTTAATTGGTTCAATTAAGGACATTCCAGTTGACGCAAACACGTTTCTCGTTAAAAAAAAAAGTTGTTTGAAAATAAATCAACAAAAGAGTTCATCTTCATCCAGAATGTCTGAGCATGAAAGGTCATAGTTTGTTTTGCTGTTTTCTTTGTTTTTTTGTGTTGATGTTTTTTATATTCTCAAATTTGTAACAGAACCATTTGAAACACCACCAACAACAACAACAATAATAATAATAAAAAAAAAATCTAGCATAACAATAAGGACTATATATGAATTAATGGAAATACAACATATTATATTACATTTGATAAATATTATAATGTGTCAGTGAAATGAAACTATTTTAAAATATACAATCCATGAAAACCTTAACAAATGTGTTTGTTTTTCAACACTAAAATCTGCTTTGCTGGATTTGCTCCAACACTTGTTTTCAGTGGACAAAGGACACTTTGTTGAGAGAGTTCAGTCACTATAATCCATGTATTCAGTTTTAGAAACTAAATCCGACTGTAAGTTATGGATTCACATATAGCCACAAAAATACTTTTTTTAACATAGCTTTTAATAATTGTTTAGTCATCTTTGTAAAGATTTTATTAGAGGACAAAAACACATAAATCTGTAGTCAGTGAAAATACACACAAATACCCACAGAAACACACATACATAGAATTCTGCTTAATAACAGAGAATGCTTGTCATACTTTTCATAAAGAAGGCTACTAATCAAGTGAAATCAGATAAAATCCATTTCCATTATTATGTTTATACCAATCACAGAGAAGAAGTAATGCAGAAGCTGAGGAGCTACAGTCTACTATATTAATTCTTCAAGACAGCTCAATGGAAGATGTGCAGAAAAGACTACAAAATATAAAGAAAATATTGAAATTAGACATAATAAATGGAAATAGATTTTTTTTCGTCATAAGAAGTGTCTTTCTTTGCTAAAAATAAACATTTTGCCACGAATATAATCTTTCTCCATAAATAAGGTGGTGGTTTCAGGTTTCCAGTTACATTAAAGCCTCTTAGTCTTTCCTGACTGTGACATTTTCATTAAAAATAGCCTAATATGCCTGTCAGATAGAACATACTCTTTCTGCTCCCTTGTCCCACTAGTTGACTGGTAACTGTGGCAGACTGCTTTGTCAGCTTCCCCTGCACACCACCACATGGCATACTTTTTAGAAATGCTGCTCCACCAAAGTTCACGCTGCAGAGAAACAGAAGAGAGTAGGAAAAGTTTAGGGATGTGAGCTGTTTTTGTTTCATCACCACTTGATAGGTGTAATTATGCCAATTTAATAACACTTCAAAGTAACCTGATTCTCCGTGCTCGGACAGAAAACCTTGACCTATTTCCCTTAATAAAGTGTAACTTCTGAGAGCCGCAGCTCATGTCCTGCTGACAGTCAAATGATACTCTTACACTTCACTTGGTTTAAATGTCCTTTTTGTTAGTACAAAACAGCATACCTCAGGGCCATTAAAAGGTGAATATTTTATTTAATAATCCGTTTTTAAAAGGACATGGTATGTTGTGGGGGGCGTGTGATAACAGCTGTTGCCATTTCAGAGTTTTTTATTTAGTGAGGCAACTGGTCTCAACATGCAGAGGAGGAAAACCATTGGTGACTGTAACACAGAGGCATCAGAGGTGTGGTTGGGCATGTTTGTGCCCCCGCAGTGGCTGACTGCAGAGGGTCTGCGGAGCCCTGCAGACTGACTTACGGTCGATCAAGGGGAGGGGGGGGGGCATGGCTCACAGCTTGCATGGAACTCCGGCCTGCGGGCCGAGCAGGTCTTGGGAAACTTCTCAGCTTGACTTCGAGCTATGGCGTCAAAATTTTGAGGCAAATACTGAGGGTAAACTGCCAAATCATGTCTTCCACCTTTTTCTAGCTGTCTCAGATTCCACTGCTAATGTTTGAGCAGAGTGGCCCGCTTTAAAAAAAAAAAGAGAAAATTATCTTCTGTGAGATTCATAAAGCATTAGAAGATTTCACTGGAGGCGATGAATAGTGTGGCAGAGCTAGAGGAGGCAGAGCTGCCTTCAACCACTCACAACCATCATAACACCTGTCTGAGACTTTCCGCAACTAGTGCCAACTGCCCCAGACATGGCAGAGGACTGCAAGAGGGAGAACTGAGAAAATCCTTTTCGGCAAACCATCTGAACTTTCCTTCCGGATGCTTCCACTGTTCCTCAGTTTGTTTTGTTGATTCTTAAAAAAAAATTGTACCTCAAATACCAACCCTTTTCAGTTGCAGAGCTGTACCCTTGCCCGCTGTCAGCAAAGGGCTCGTGGGGATGGGGTGGGTTGCCCCATGGTGTTTACCTAACCAGATCAGAGCACTCTGGTCACGGGCAACTGTTGACACATAGCATTTTGCAAAGGGTAACGTTTAAACAGGACTTATCAAGGCCCTAACACCCTCAGAAGGATGGGCTTATATTCTGTGCTCTGACTCTCTCACACCTCCCTGATATCCCACACATGACCACAACAGCTCCTAGTGGCTTCTGCAGTAAGACAGTAAGGCAGAAAGCATGTAGACACTTGGAAACAACTTGCTTGTAAAGCGCACATTTTCAGACGGCATGTTGTTAGATGAGCTCACTATTTACAAAAACATATGACCATGCTGGTCAGACAAATATAAGTTGGTAAGCAAACTTGGTTATACTGCAATCATTTATTATTTATTGACCTGCTAGTTGGCACTTCCCTCATCATCAAATCAGAATCAGATAACGTGTGAGATTGCTCAGCATGGCCACTAAGGAAATACAGTCCAACTGAGAAGCAGATGTATTCTGGCCTTCACCCCTGTGACCCGCTGTGTGTGTGTGGTAACTGCTGCCGCACACTTTCTTGTATATCTTCTCCTTTCTCCGGCCTCCTCTGGAGATAGTGTCGCCATAATCTCAGCCTTATCTGCCTCCCTGGCTTCTAGTAAACTGAAACACATTGGACACCCGTTGATAGTGTATCTGCAGGGAAGGAAATGCACACTGATCTGGGAATGCGGTGGAACCAATAGTTCTTGATAAACGTCAGCAGCGTTGGACAGGTGCCACTGCTGAGCTGTAGTTTTATGTTATCATCAAGCAAAAACTACTACAGCACAGAAAGCACTTCTCAACAACAGCAGACCATAATTCAACACGTTAAATATTTCAGTGTCCTCTGGTGGAATTCTTGTTTTCTTAAAACCTTGTGAAGCTGCTTGCACTAAAACCAAATATTCTTCTTCTAACCTTTCTGACAGTGCACCTGAAAAGCACATTCGATATTGAAATCTGCTGAGTGACTGTGAGGCACCTTCCATGCCTTCAGGTGAAGTGACCTCAGAGTCAGTTTAAAAGACAATGAAATGCTATAAAAGTCGAATGGGATCTCAGCAGGTCACTCTCCTGCATTTCCAATAATAGGACCTGAGCTGTAATTATGTCTGAATGACAATAGCTCATTGTCCATGTGCTGACAAATGTTATGACACTACCTGTGACTTCACCGAGGCTAATAACTTGCTCGCTTCCTCAGCAGGGGTCCTCTCAGTGGAGAGCAGGTGATGGGTATAAAAGGATGAATTAAAATAACACTGATGTTGTTGTCACTTTTGATTTACAAAGCTGAAAGAATACTTTTAAAGAGATACTTGTCATTGTATCCCTTTTACGATGACACTTTTCTGAAACATGTTTACACTAATGAACAATAGACCTTATTAACCATTGTTTTCCTTGCTTTAGGTATACTGTTTATAAAACTGTATTTCACCAATATGTCTCTTATTCTCATGTATAAATATATTAAATCCTAGCTGCCAATTGTTCCATCACATTACTGTCATACTGAATGTTAATCCCTTAAATCAGCAGACTTGATGCTCAGACTGTTTTGACCAGATATGTGGTGGTGTAAGCTGTGAACCTCTCCTCCGTCACGGATTCTTGCACATTTGTGTCTGGAGTGTATAGCGCTGACTCAGACTGGCTGACAGTACTTAGCTGCTCCCTGGCACCAGCGTACACATGAAAAGTCACATCTGCAGCTGTTAGATGATGTCAGTGTGGTACCTCTGTGCTGCACATAGAGACACCTCTCACAAAGAGCCTGTATGCGCTCGAGTCTGGACTGCGTAACGGAATATTTGGAACCTCCTTCCCCCGCCTACCTGTTTCTAGTGTCAGGTGGGAAAATGAGACGGTTGTTGACGCCTGGGGTGTCATAACCTAAAAATAGACTTTAGTGTGTTTCCCTACTTCCCTTTCTTTTTTCTGTCAGCTGCTGTTGATGACATCCTTATTTGTTCATTTCTCACTACGTTTATCACCCATGCTTGATAATCCTCACTGATTTTTAAGCTGTAATGATTTGATGATACATTTATAGATTCACATTTAGAAAGCACCCACTTGCTCAAGCAAAATTTCTACAAATCCCCAGCGTTTTGTCAGATCCACCCCATTTTCTCTTGTTTCATTATCCTCCCACCTTAACCTGGCCCTTTCAGCAAGGCTCATTTGTCGGAATGGCCAATGAAAAGGGCCATTCATCCTACACAGTCACTGTGATACTAGAAATTCTGAGTTAATGAAAGAGTGATGATATCTAATCACCTTCCAGAGGATAGCACCTGTATCAGAGCGACTGCCCAAACCTTCTGCTGAATGCTCACAAATGGATGCCCTACAGATGTACTTCCTCTTACCTGTTCAGAAGTGACCATGGTTATACCTTTGATATCACTTGTTGCAGAGGAAACAGGAATACCGTGTGTGGTCGAGCAGATCCAGTCTTCTTAGGTGTTTCTACCGGGGATTTTGGCATTAGACCGTGGCAACGGGATTAATACTTTCAGAAAGGGCAGGGGTGAAATGAACAATGGCATACTTTAAGGGCTTTAAAACAGTGTCTTATTACAATAGAGAGAGTGTAGTCTATTCTTGATAAATCCCATTTCAAGGCAAGGGAGAAAGAGAAGGTCAACTTGCACTGCATTTGGTGAAACTACACCGTATACACAGATTTGAAATTCATACTAGTGAAGTTTTATCCAACTGAGTGGTTTATTTTGTATAATCATAACTCAAGTGACTATTCGATAACACAGTATACAGTAAATATTATCAGAATAGAAACACAATAGAAAAAGTATTCCATCAAGCAATGTGTTTTTTTTACATGGTTTAAAACATTTTAAGTTGTTATTTGCTAACTCCTTACTCTGCCCCAAGATCATATTTTAAGTTGCAAGTCAACAAAATCTGGAATCCATCTTTTTAATAAATTTGCAGTTGAATAAATTCAGTAGTTAGCAATATGAAAAAAATGATAAAACATGAGAATTCCTATTAGCAGTTCCTTGATGCTTTAACAAAATACATACAAAATGACATAAATATACAGTATATTCTTTAAATGTTGGATAATGGTCAACTACCATAGTAGCTTTCTCCTCTTTCTCTCCAATCTTCAATTTTTCATCTCTTTATTTCCTCTTTTTCCCCCTTTTTGCTGTCTAATGATCACTCTGCCCCACGATCAGGGGCCAGAAGTGGAGACAGGGAGAGACGTTAGGCGAAATGTTTGCCAAACATAACACAGAGCTTGGGGCTGCATGTCACACCCCCACACTTCTTCCTCCTGCTCCTTTCGGGTGCTCCTGTGTTCAGGCCGGCTCGGACACAGCAGGTAAGCTCCGTCTAATTGGAGCGGCCCAGCGGTGGTGGCCCCAAACCTCCGGGAGCCAGGCTCGTGCATTCTAATGTTACACTCTAAGGAAATTGTCCTCCACCATTTCCTGAGAGCCAATATTTGAGCAGCTTGGTTACCATTCTTGGTTGAAGTAAGAAAACTGGAACTGGTTTATTAGATTTGCCACAGAGCTCAAGACTGTCTGCTATAGCTTGATGTGTTGTGGCATTATAGTGGTGAGTTTATTTCAAGTTAGTGAGCTGGTCTTTCTGGAATATCGGTAAGCATGAATCACATTGACCTAGTTAGTTTCTAAGTTTTACAAAGACACTGAATACTGTACAGCCACATCACGACTCAAATATGCCTGCTGAAAGGAACAAGAAATCCAGTATTGTGCTTTCAAGTGGCCTGATACTTACTCTTTCAACTAATCAAAAATGTGCATTTACCGCAGTCAAGGTCTTCAGACTGACAATAGCATCAGCAACACAGCATTCTCATTTCAGTGAGAGAACTAATTTGGCACAAACAGGGTCCTCTCGGTGATCTGAAAAAAATGGATGCCAACAGCACCTGGCAGTGGACTGTATTGGTCAATTAAATATATGCAAGACTGATGCCAAAAGAAGTAATTCTGCAACTGGCTTCGATGATGGGAAATTCAAATTTCCCAAGGCTGTAAAATCCTGTCTACCTATTACAAAGTAGTGCAGTTACTGACACTTGACTTCCTTGAATGTAGTGCTTTCTTCTTGAAACAACACCCAAACTGATGTTCTGCTAATTTTGGTCAGGTTAACCACCATGTGTCTAAATTACAAGAGCACCTTAGCTGAAGAGATAGTTTTTAACCACTTCACTTGGACTTTCAGCTTTGACTGTAAGATATTTCAGTCGTCATTGTTTCCCCTGGATTTTTCACTATATTCTGTGAAGGCAGACTTTGAACAGTGACTCAGAGGTGTGGTTTCAACTGCCAGCGGTAAGTAGATGGCGGCTGTTACTTTGAGTCTATAGGAAGTTCAGAGAGACATATTGACACAAAGATGAGGTTTTGTCCCTTTCTCACAGCTTACACTCTGTCTGGGTGACAAACAGCTTCTGACTCACCAAACAGGTTATCAGGAAGCTGTGACCCTCTTATCGTGCCGCCATGCATGCTCTGTAATTAAAAATCTAGAGTTACCCAGCACCTACACCTCAGTGCACTCCTGTGACCTGAAACTGTGGCTTCAGCGCACCTCAGTTTGGTTGAAGTTGCTCACTGAGGCCTTACTCTTTAATAATGGGTGTCTATAGCTACACGAGGATCTGCAGATGGCAGATCCCGAGAAAGCAGATGAAATTCAGTGAATAAAGCCGGGACGGTGAGCACATTGGGGGGGTGGAAAGTTTTGTCAGTAAGCCCAATCCAAGTCTCCTGGGTCACCACTTAAAGTCGTGCATGGAACAGGAAGGAAAAGGAGCACCTCTGAATGTTTCTCACCAGCCTAAAGATCACAAGCTGGGGAGGGAGAGTGTGCAACACAAGGCCTGCGCAGTCCCAACGGGGGCTAAGATTTACAGTTGAAGGTGTAGGCTAATGTCAAGGAAAAACAACAACAGAAAAATGAAAGAGAATATGTGCTGAAATGGGTAGAAGAGCAGAACTGCTATGTTATGTTACTTGAGCTGAAGGAGGGCAATTTAAGTATCAAATTGGAATCATCTTTATGAGTATTGTCATCTGGCCTTGAGTTGGCATTTGGAACAAAGTGACTGTTTAAGAGAGAATGTTTTTGTTGGGCGTTGCTAGCTTCTACGTTGCAGAACATTCGAATTTTAGTTAAATTTTCTTAATCCAGGAGCTGAAATTTAAGCAGGCCTTAAGGTGGAGATCCCTGGTTTAGGTGTGACTGGAGCGACACTTTGTCCTTGCCGGTGACAGGACATACACAGCCACCTCCTCAACATGGTGCCAGCTGATTTTTATCAATTCTGAAAACTGACTCCACTTCCCCCAACCTCCCAGCTCTCTGGGGCTCTGCATAAATTTCTTATTGACACACATGATAACAGGTAATCCTATATTGGCTCATTCCATATTTGCAAACTTAAAAAGAAATGTTTCTTTGTGAACTACTTTGGATAGAACTAAAACCAAATAGACTGATGATTAAATAAATCAAGCAGATAATAGTAAATTTAATGTGGGATTTGCCCATTGTCAGTTTCTGATCTAACGAGCAGACACTGATCTATTCTGGGAGACATTTCAAAATGTGCTTAGTTTCTTGACATCCATCATTTGACTAATGAGTCCAACATTAAGACGTTACCTACTGTATTTGAGGAATGCAACATTTTGTGGCTCCAGGTTTCTGCAAGGCAATGTAAACAGCATTAATCCACGTACACCACACAGTGATTAAATAAAGGAGATGTGTTTGTTATGGCAACCATGTTATTTTCATAATATGAGCTGCTTATGAATATTTATCAGCTGAAGTTTAATGTAAATCCCTTAACTGTACTTGCCTGGCATCCTGCAGTGTGCTGAGTGAAATCTGGATTCCATCAAGTCCTGTGTAGTGCAGTATAGAAAATCTTCTCTAGTGCACCAGTGTGTTTTGGGGCATTTTTTTTATTTTATGAAATCAAATCTCTATTACATTAAACAATAACAGGCTCATATCCTCTCAGAGGACTCTGCAGTGTTAATCGGCCTTCGAGAGGCTGTTTGATTTGGGGCTGGAAGTTGCAGGCTGGTTATTATTGCCCTGCAGGCTCAATACGGCTGTAACAGATACTGTGTGGTGGATCTCGGGGCTTTTCTCTAAACACTGAGGTTTGGCTGATCTACAGGGTGCCAGTGCGGGCGGATGCCTGCTTTCACACATTGGGAGAGACTGCAATAGCAGAGCCAATTACATAATAATGACCTCATCCATCTGTAGCCATCCCACATGACAGCCAGCTTATTTCTCTGTTACTATCACCTTGGGAGTCATGGAATGAGTTGGCATTATTGTACTGTAAATTTCATCAATGTGGACACATATATGCAGAGGTTTGGCATGTGTCTTATATGGAGTAGCATAGGGGCTCTTTCAGGACACTAGTTGGCATGTCCTGCTTTGTTCTGAAAATTTATAGTATAAATTGATTGTTTGTAGGAATGCCTTTTTCAGTGTGACAAATACTGTGCTGGAACTCTTCTTTCTGTGGAGTTGGTAACCTTCATGAATCTTGAAGAAATGTGGCGAAATTCTTGTGCTGAATTATGATTATGGTTCTTATTTGGCTTGAACTTTGTGATTAAACTGATGTCGATGTTTGAGGCACGCTCTGTATTTATGTTACAGATTAAACTGGACTTGCAACTCATCACACTTCCAATGAAGAATAAACATAGCTCAAAAAGAGCCATGTAATGTATTATATAGGAAAGTGGTCAGTTTACATAAAAATATTTTAAAACCTTTTCATATATGGTTTGACATTATAACAAAATGTCAGAGTCATGCTATCTATGGCCCATAGATGGTTTGTGAAATTATGAAACTCTATATTTGTCTGTACTTTTGACTTTCACAGAAAGGACTGGAGCCACAGAAGTCTGTAATTAAGAGAAATACAGCCACAGTCTACCATGTCAGTCCTTCTCCTGTGCCAGCTCTCTGAGCCAAGAACCGGGGGAAACAAAGCAGGGCACAGAACAACGATGAGGTGCATAAGAAGAGAGCAGACAGCAGCCAGATGAAGTTTACTTAACTGATCCGACCGTAAAATCCAGACTTTGATTAGTGAGGCAGCCTAAAGCAGTCACATTAGCCAAAGGAAGCCTAATCATCATCATCATCATTGCTGGACTCTTCATTTCACCTCCCTGCTTTGCTGGACTCAGCGCACCGGCCCTGTTCTGTCCCCCTTTTTTTTCATTCAGTCAGCGTCACCATACATGTGATGTAGTGTCCTTCCCAAATCAAAGTCATAAAACAAGGCTCTGCTTCCAACGATCTGCACCACCTCTTTCCTGTAGTCCCTCCACCCCCACCGCCCTAAAGCTGTCAGCCTCAGCCGCTGTTCCCTCCAGGGAAAATCCAGCCTACAAAACCGCCGAAACACCCGCTCAGTCAGCCAAACAACTGCAGGCTGGACGGCCCTCACGGCCTATCATGTTGTCATAAGATTTCTATAACACTCAGCAACTGATCACCATTTTACAGTTGTCTCACCAATTTTTGCTTATCCTTTGTAGAATGTGAGGAATTGCATATGAAAGAGTGCAATGCTCCAAAACTAGCAACAGATGTGTGTGAACAGGCTGCCTGGCTGAAACGGGTCAGTGATATTACCAGTGCACTTGCAGGGAGATGCCTGAAGAGAGAACTTTGACACTTTCATATAAGAAGTCTTTCCCTCAAAGAAAACATGCATGTTTGGATTGAAAGAAATGTATGACTATGCTGCCTAAGTGATCTGCGAAGGCCAGTGACATGCTTGGGTGATTAAACTGCATGTCCACTTTCCTTCTGGGACCGAGGAGTAGCAAACCACAGAAGAATGTTGAAATTGGGCGATGCTGTAAAACAACGGATTAGATTCAATGACAACACTTTTTTGTAACCTACAATGCCATTTTTTAAATGATTGATGATTAATGAATTAATTGAAATTACAGCATAGTTTAAGTTGAAAGAAATTACAGTTATATCAGCTAAATTAAAGTTGGTGTAGAGTTACAGTCAAACAACAAATTACAAATTAATGTGCAACTAAAAAATGGTTTTAGGTGAGGGAAAGTTTTTGGTTAAAATTAAAAAGAAGAAGAATATTTACTGCAGTCCTGACATGGGAAGCTGACTCCTGTCTTCTGAATGAGGGTTGGACATGCTGCATTTCCATCCACCACCCCCACCCCATGCCCTTACTATCCACCTTGTTTCCTCTAGTGCACACAACTTACCTACAGCAGCAATGTGGTTCTCTCACACATGCAACATCATATTTTAGGTATCTTTCCAGTATTTGTTGACAGTGATAACAATATTTTTATAGAACATGAGAGAAGAAAATGCTCACCATTGTTGTGGACTTGATTGGACTCAATTACAGCCCTCCACAGCCAATCAGATTCACTTAAATCCAACAGAGAACAGGCCACAGTGGCTAATTTCTTTGTCCAACCCACCCACACCCAACCTACCCACCTCCTGCTCCTTCCCTCAGTCGGCACTTCGATTCAGTTTGTCAGCCGCGCTCATTAAACATGCAGAATAGAGAGGCCCTCCACTCTACATTTCAATGGCACAGCTAACCAGGTCAGAGTTCATCTGAGGACGGCTTTTAGTATTCTTCGCTTGTTTGCAGACGGTATGGTGCAGACTGGAAAACATAAGGAATATTATGCTCTGCCAGGTGTATGTCAAAGCTTAAAGCTGCTGGCGTGAATTTTAACCTGAGCGAGAATAGATCAACGCACATTTTTCAACATCTGAGCCAAGAAAACAGTAGACGAATGTAATGGTGTTCAATTCTCCGCTCATAGCATCTCAGTCTTTAACAAGGTTTAACATCATCAGCCTTGAATTTTAAGTGTACACCTATACAGTCTCTGTAGGTATCATTGTTATGTTTGGCATTTAAACACAAGTATCCTTGAAATTATTTCACTCAGTTTTATTTATTTTATGTCTGTATTTCCAGCAATGACTTCCTCTCTTCTTATTTTTTAACCTTTCCACTATTGCTAATTATTACCTGCTTAATATTATAATTACCACAAAGTCACCACAAAAGTGTTGACCTCAACTCACATACATGAATCCTTAAAAGCACAAAAAAGGCCACTGCATAGGGAGTTGTGTATGGATGTGGTCATAGCAGCCACTTGTGAAGTTAATATGTCCTGTAAAAACACTGAAAGGGATATTTATTACGTCTTGATGCATTAGAGGACTTTATTTTATGAGGACTTTATGCTTCCTTGGGGTGACTATAACCTTTAGCTTTATTTTTAGGCTACTTTTTATTTGTATTTGCACAGCTTCTACGAGGGGTTATCCCTTCTCTTCCCTCAAACATCATCTACCATTGTATATACATGTAGTTTTGTTAATTACAATTTCTGAGCTGTATTTTGTGTAATCAGTGTGGATCAGCAGATGAAGACGCTCCTGCTTTGCAGCTTTTACACTACTTTCTCAGTTCATTTTCAGCCTCGCAGGCATCCACAAGCAAGGAGGTTTGAGCTGTAATGCATGTGCTTGGCAGTCACTTGTCCGTTTGTGTCCAGATGTTGCTTGGCTAATGCACAGCACACTTGTCAAATGAAACCTGGTGACGTTTCAGTGGCAATTATTCTCTTTGTGCTCAAGTGTAACTGCACAAATGTGAATGTGCGCAGACACACACACATTGGAGAAGAGATCTGCCAAGAAATCTACATTTGCCAGCAAGTAATTGTTTCCATGTAGCTCTATGAGATGCAGAATTCAGCTGCTTTTTTCTCTGCTAAACTGTTTGCAAATGTATTCAAATTCAGCATAAATCCAGAGTTTAACTGATATAAGACCTGTAGGATTGCCTTGTTATATAGATAGAAATTTATCGTATCCAGGGCTACATGCTTTTCATTCGATACCTTACTATTTATTATTTCTTACTATTTACATTTATTATTGTAGAGTATTTTTTCAGGTAGCCTCCCTGAGTAGATTCTACTCCTGACTCTTGGTGAAATGATTTGCTATCCTGTTCATTTCATCATGATCACTCGTGGTTTGAACTTAGCAATAGTTTTCTGTCTTCTGCTTTCAATGGAAAGCTGCTGCCAAGTTGTTGTTTTTTTTCATTTTTCTCTCTATGGTCCAACTCCGTGCACAGGAGTTGGAGTGAGTGGCACAGGAAAAGGGTGGAGTGAGAACACTGAGTGGGAGGGGTGGTGTTGTGATTGGGAGGGGCTGCTCAGCCTGACATCCAACTCCTCAGCTCAGCCACTCAGGCTGGTGACGTTTTCTTCATGCCGGCCTGGAAGTCGGTCATCATAAAATTGCCCAGTCACAATCCACTGCTTGCTTCATTATTAAGATATTCTTCACATTCAGTTTTAAATGGCTGGCACATTATGAAATGAACAATTACTAGTTTCCCTTCTTCCGATCCTGGAAATCACTTAATATTGGGACCTAATATCTACTTTGGAAATTTCCACCATCTGTATTCTGACCTCTGATCTTAAGAAGATAAATCACCTAATATAAATTCCCCAAATGAAGTGATCAAGTTCAAAATATTATCATGACATCTTTATGTATGAACTGTCCGTTTGCCATGACACAGAGGACATGGAGTGTAAGAATAAGGCCAGTTGCGCTTTTATGGCTCCTGATTTTATAAGACAAGGGTGGGGTGGTGGAGGTGGTGGAGGTGGGGATGGGGGTCAATGTGCTTTAACAGGCACTTGGGGTTTGATGACTCCTGAGGAGCTACTTGTGGAGTTGTGTCATTTTACAGCTGGGTTTATAGAGGCGAGGATCTAAGTTACATCCAGGACCTCAGCTGTGTTTCAGGCTGGCTGGGCTGCCCAGATAGTGATGTGAGTCATGCAAATGATGCCTTCTTCCTGTTATATAGGACAGAGCGCAAGGTTAGTCAGGATGGTGGATGTAGTCTGTGCGTCAAAACCTTAATAAACCCACTGCGGATATGTAGGAAGCGAAATACAAACCTGCCACCTGGGTGTCAAACTCCAGCAACTAATTAGAGACTAAATACACTACGAGCACAGCAGAAATAAGGAATTTTTTTTTTAAAAACTTGCTATCTTGGATTTACCTATTTTTTTAGCTGAAATTTAGTTTTTTTCATGATGTAAAATTATTTCAATGTATCACATATTTTTCAGCAATGCTATTTTTGTCTATCATTTAAGATGGATCTACATCAGAGGTTAAGGCAAAACAAACACCTGACCCTTCATATCAGAGATGCTCAAATGACTGAATGAATTAGGCACACACACACACACTTACTATCTTTCTTAAGTTGCATGTATTAAGAATGTCTAACAGATAAATGATCACCAGTCTCAGAGTAGTTGTCCCAGCTGTAAACCACCAGGAGCTTAGTGCCTAGTTAGAGGTCACAGGTTAATGTGGTGCTAGAGGCGATACAAGCCACTGTCCTAAATATAGCCCTTTATATGTAGTCAGGACTGTCATTTGACCCCAGGGACTCTGCAGTAGACATTTAAGAGGTGATTTGTCTCAGTTTGTTGACAGAGGACACTGGTGGTCATTTTGTAATTTCAGCAGGAACAGTTATTTTCTTCAGATCTTACAATCAGATGTGCCAATTACTGACAGCACAGTTAATACATTAACACTGTAAAACTAGAAATAATCTCTGGGATTATTTAATCAGTAAAAATCCATTCAGTAATTAATAAAACTAACAGTGGACTAATGTTCCCAATTTGGATGTAGAAATAAAGAAGAAGCATCTGTTGGTAATTACTGACCATCTGGGTCTCACTGCCTTTCAAGAAATGCTGGCCTATAGCAGTGAAAATTATCAGTGGCAATGTCCCGTGAGTTCAGCAGTGCTACATGCAGACCACCTTAAATGTTGTGAATGTTAACGATCAGGCCTTCCTATTTCCCCCTGTGTGAGCATGCATGGCTCAGTGCAAAGCAAGCAGAGAGATGCTACGTGTTGGGATTGCTTCGTGTCCTGCAGTCAGCCAACTGTGATGAGACAGATTGCGCTTTTGCTCAGCCCTGACGTCTTGGGCCGTCTGCATCTTGCCAAGGAGCCTTCAGAGACGAGGAGGGAAAGGAACTGCCCCGGTGAGTCTGTCTCGTCTCAGAGTCCACCCGTTCAGGCCTGTTTTCCGGCCAGGGCTCTTAATTGTGTCTCTGGGTGAAGTGGTAGCAGCCCCAGCAGCAGGGAGAGATGTGGGGGGGGGGTCACATATGTGTGATGTGAATAAGACCACACACACAATCACATGCATTCACACATATGCACATTCATGCAAGTACTGTAATCCCATGGCTCGAATAAATGACTTTCACAGTTGTAATTAGACATGACTATTTTTGGATATTTGCGGTCCACAGAACAGCAAGTCCTTGATACACACCAGGACCTAGCAGCAGGAAGAACATAGGATTAGTCCTGGCTTGGCTAATGCCTGAACGGTTTAACTAAAACCAGGGGCAAGTACCTTCATAAAATGACTCAACTCAGTTCAAAAGTGATGTCCAGCATCATGTCAAAGCCAATTTTCAATGGGTTTGGTTTCTAACTTTAATTGAACCAATGTGTAGCATGAGACAAAGATTTCCTATGCTCACAGAACCTTTATACAGTACTTATATAATAATACTGTAGGTCTGTTCATATATCCAAGATTTGTTTTATACTTCAATTCTACATGTTGATAATACTTCACTCAAAAGCAGTGTCTCATATTTAGGACGGCGTGTATATAAGCAGAGCCAGAAATAGATTCGCCGCAGTCTCCTCCTCCTCACCTTCGTCAGAAGACTATCCCATAACAGTGATGTCACCCAAGTCTTCCTCGCACCTAGCCGAAAAGTTTTCAGGGCTGGCTCAGGCCGACCGCAGTCTGGCCAGCTTCCTGTCTGACCATCATGGGCAAACAGAGAGACAGGCAGCAAACATGGGTGCATCCACCTGTTAACACAGCCAGGTCACAGAGGCCATACACGGCAAGGGGAAATGGTTCAGATCCATAAGGAGAGATGTGCGTCACAGCATGGCAGAAAAGAATAAAGACAAGAACAACAGCAGAGTAGCCTGATGCCAAATGCTACTTGTGCTTTGATGTGTGATGTTTTGTGCTTTGTGTAATTATGTTTTAAAATTTGACCACAAAGTGTAGTTGTACAGAGGTGGACTCTGCAAAGCATGCCCAGATTGGTCACTGCTCCAGGGTTTTATAGCATTTGGCTCAAACTGAGCATTTTTCAGTCTGTCTCCAGTTGTCAGATTCCTTAATTGGGGAAGTCCGACCACCTAGGTAAATTTATCTTATGCGTGTGCATGCAGCCGACCGACCATCGTGTTTATGTAGTGGTAATTGGTGGACAGGTGGGATGGAGGCCTGTTGTTTTGCTTAACCTTCTCCGTGGTAATTCAGAACCCGGCTAACTAGACCTTGCTTAACCCCCTGACTTTAGCCCCAATCAACACATGGATATTAGGCACCATGTAACCTCTGCCTTTGTGTATCTGAGAACCGGTTGGTGGTAAAAACCTGTCAAAATATCCCACTCTCGTTTCTGTTCGGCGACAGCAACAAGACCTCTACAGTAATTTCCAGAAATCTGTCCAAATTGCTTAAGTCTTAAATTATCTATAATTGGCTCCTGCGTTAGGTTACTGGGGGTTGCCTCCAATCATGTGGTGGGAAGCCGAAAGGGCTCTAGTCACTTCCAGCTGGTTAATGATGGCCAAACGGGTGCTTACCAACATCACGCCAGTTGCCAAAGGTTACCACGGATGAATATTAGCTGGATGTGAGGTTTATTTTACAAAATGGCACTGGCACTTATGTGTGGCAAGCCCCTTTCATTGACTATGAATAATGTCACTCCTAGTACAATGCTGACTTGTGTGACTTGTCAATTTCTCTTCAGCAACACTATTTGGCATCACCTTACATCTGTGATTAAAACCTATAGAATTTCTTTATGAAGGATCAAACCAGGATTCAGGTTGAATTCTGCCTTGCAGCCGAAGATTCACTGAACTGGATGCTGTCCTTACTTCTTCCTACATGACCCCCCACCCCCCACATCTAGCAGTCAGCCTACGCTATGTCAGTATTATCTTTTTAGTACCTGACTCACCTGTAACTTGAACTCTCTAAATAGCAATGATAACAGGCTTCTCTGCATGGGGTCACACTGCATTAGGGGTCAGGGTGAAACAGACTCTCTCTTTGTGCTTTGCCAATGAAGTTTAGGACCAGGGCTAATCAGGGGACGAAAGCGTACACCGCTCCAAATCAGCTCCAGCCAAGCCAGCTGAATTTATCTCAAACTTATTAACTTTGCTCAGGGCTCAAATTGAAACCAGCTCGGGTGCTCACGCTCCAGAGGTGCTGAGTGTGAGAAGTGACAGTATGATTTACGGTTGTGGGGGGGTGGGGTATGCCGCAGATGCTTCAGAGCGAAGACTGGGTAGGAGGAGGGATGATGTGGGGCTTTTTCATTAGACAGGAAACCCTGTAACTATGAGAAGTGATTGCTTTGTTAGTCAACCAGTGACAGAAAACCTACATGACTGTGCAGGTCAGCTGATGATGAGAACATCACTGTCAGCACCATGAGTCGATATGAGCATCATTGCCAAATTCATTATGTGTAAAAAGTGAAGTTGTTTGAATTGGTAGAAAGCAGTGTAGCCTGGAGAAATGTAATATCTCACATGCCACCTGTGGATCAGCAAAATAGCGTGAAACCATTGGGAGGAAGGTATGAGTATACAGAATTACAAACAAAAATTAGTACATTTTGTTCTAGATTTAGCAGGTAACCAAAACTGACACTGGATGGATTTCTTTGAGTATAAAAAGAACAAAAAGTTTCACTTGCTGGAAATAGTTACTTTATTGTTCCCCTGACAAAGGCTTCACAAGAGACTGAAAACACATTAATGCTCAGTGATTTTCTCCAGTGCACTGTCAGTGTCACTATTTTTAGCATTGCCTCTAATTTTCTTTAGGATGAATTAACAGATGGTCTGCGAAGAAATAATTTCTAAATACTCACATGTTTATATGACCATACACCACTGGTAGTGAGATAGATTATATATGTGTGTGTGTGTGTGTGTGTGTGTGTGTGTGTGTGTGTGTGCATGCATGCATGCAAGCATGTGTGTGTTTGTGAGAGTAGGTGCGTGGGGAGCATGCCTGCCTGCTTCCTTATCCCTCCCCTCTCCCTGGGCTTTGTTAGGCCAGGTGTGCCTATTCTCAGCACAGTGCCCAGGGAGCCGTGAGAACGCAATCGCCGGCCCTTCTCTCCCTCCTCTATCTGATTTATTTCAGCCTCTATGGCATTTTAGCAAACAAAAGTTCCGCTCAATATTGATCGGGATCTCTCCCATTTCCCTACTCCATTCCCTTTGTTTTTTTGCTCAGGTCTGTGGTGGCTGCTTTAAATCAGGCCCTCTTGACATTTGCTTAATGTCTAATTAGCCATGGGTGGGCATGGCCTTTGATTATAGGAAGTGCCTGGGGGTGGGGCTGCAAAGACGACTGAATTTTGACAAAGCACCCCAGACTGATCAATCATTGCCTGACACATTGTTTTGTCCTTAATTTTAGACTGCTTGTTTCAGGGATATGTCCTGTTGGTTGAATTCAAATGATGTGATTTCCTCTTACCAGCCTATGTGCTACTTTACTTGGGCCATGATGCGTGTCTCTAGATCCGCTTACATCTCCAGGGTGTCCTGCGATGGCCTCATCAATCTGGAGTGCACTGAGTTGATACTGGTGGTTGAACCTCATCATTTGTGTTGCAGTTGTGTTTTAACCGATTCATTTTTAGCAAATAAACCCCCAAATTATGAGTGTCAGTGCCTGATAGCGTCTTTGTCTGCAAATCTTTCATTCAGGGAAAAGATGTGAATAATGGATAAGTTAGAGGTTTGGTAAGTTTTCTTTACTGATACAAAGTTTTTTGGTCTTAACAGAAACACCATGGGTTTTGTAATGCTAAGAGGTTTGGATACCAAGCATTAAAAATAGAGCTTCTCCACTTCAGCTTCACCGGCCTTCAAGGCTTTCCCCTCTATCCTAAACACTGGCCAGATGGCCGGAAAGTTGACTTTATTTAAATTCTGTAATTCCGGCTCTTTTCCCGCCCCCTCCCCCCACAACCCCCTACTCCCACCCTGCACCACTCCTCCTCCACCTCCCTATCTTCTCTATTAAGATCATGGCAGTGGTGTGCCAGCGAGTAACAGCCTCAGCTTAGAGCTGACATGTGAGAATGACACAGTGATGACATGCACCTGTGGATTAGAGAGTAGCGAGAGCTATGAACCAGCTGGCATATTAAAACCAACAAGTGATTTACACTGAACAGAGAAACACCAATATATTCTTAATATGGATGGTCTGTTTTTCTGCATAAGAATACGGTTTTACATCTTTTGCATAGTGTCTCTGTGGAGACCATTACAACTAAGATGATAATGATTACATTTTTCTAGTGTGAAAAAGTTAACAGCATCTTTGAAACAAAGCAAAACAACTGAAGCAGAGGTGGAATTTGTGCAGCATGCATACTTCATCATACTGCAACCTTTTTGAGCTACCTTGGCTACTGTGTTGTTCTTACACATCATTAGTCCACCTGCCTGTCATTGTCTATTTAAACTGCCATCCCACCTGCAGCTCACACTTCAGTGAGTACCTTTTATCTTCCCACCCTCGTTCAACTGGGACCCCACACTGACAGGGTAATGTCCCTTATTGCAGCCCTCATTAAAATGAGGGTCACGGGTCAACCAGCAGGCCACAGGACATCAGGCTGTCATTAAGGCTAATCGCTGGCTTGTGATCATCCTCCTTCCTCTGACAGATAAGTTTAGTGTTTATATCTTGCACAGCTTTCATTGCATATTCAACACAATTAAATAGATTTCAGTTGTATGCTTGAAGACATCTGTTCTTTTGGAAAGTTCAACTTTATAACTTAACCTCTGACATCAGCGACCCCCCTTGGGCTTGCATCCATCCCTGTTCTTCCTGTGTCACTCTTTCAATACTCCCCACCTTAGCAAGCTTGTCTTTTAAGCAACCCCTTTTCTGAAAAGAGAGCAGCCCACTTCAGTAGTCCTCCACTGTGTGGCCATCTGAGAAGGAAACTGAATATAAATCCCTAACAATGGGCAGGGTGCTGAGGGAATAGGCCGAAATGGCCATTTAGCAGGTGCACCTTCGTTGCCTCCCCACAGTTCCCACACATATCACCGAGACTGGTGGCCTGCCCTGGAGAGTACCCCTGAATCACCATCCAAGATCAAGTAGCGATCAATTAATGGGAGAACAAGGCGTCCGCTGGGGGGATGTCCAGTGTCCCACCCTCGCCTGCTTTGACTCATAGAAGTGCCCATTTGCAACCCTATCTGTGTGGCTGCTCCATGTCAATGCGTGTGGGGCTAGGGGAATGGAGATATTATCGGGGTGACTGTGAGAACTGGTGCTGGCATTTTCACCAGGTCGACTTTTGTTTGTGTGAGTGGGGGGCGATTGGTGGCGATGTGATGAGGTCACCTGGCAAAGCAGCAGGGGGTCCCGTATCTATGGTTCACCTGAGACAGTGGGATGAGAACTGGGGTGGAGGGACAAAAAGGTGACTGACTTGATGATGTTTATTTTCATTCAAATTACATGGGAAACAATTAATATTTCCCTCTTACATAACATTAATCCTACATGTGCAGCTAGCTATTTGTTCTTCAGGTCATATTTGACATTCCTCTGCTATCTGCTCAAAAGAAAAACATGTTTGCTCATGGGTGACTGTGAGTGATATGCCAGCATTGATCAGTGAGGGTGAGTCTGCTAATTGCATTCTTGTCCATAAGCAAACAGACTTAATCCTGGACACTGATAAAGTCACGAAGGCAAATCATACCAGGAAAACACTCTATGCTATGTTAAATTAACACCGCGCTGATACACTGAACAACCAGTAAATTATGAAGACTGATATCTGATTTACCCTATTCATAAAGCATGCCTACTTATTCCTAAATGTTTTTTTTACTGTGTTGAAGTACTCTTTTGGTCCATACCTGTAGGTTTTGCTCTCCATCCCCCAGAACACACGCTGACAAGTTTGTGTCCATATTGTGGGGTTTCTTTAAAGGCTGGGAATGTGGTGAGAGGGTATTCATAGCTTTCCCAACCCTAGCAGCTCCCCAGTGGCAGCATAGCCACCTCTGAAAAGCCCCAGCAGTGAATAAAGCTTGAAGTTATAAACATCCTTATATAACTTCACACCCTCAAAAATTATTGGAACATTTTGTTTAACCTTTAGGTAACCAGTGTGCCTCATTAATGCATTGATTGATGGCTAAACTGTTCTCTCAAGGATACTTTATTTTTGGACAGGGCATAAAATCATAGTGATTCTGCCAGTAGAGAAAATATAGGATACACAAAACACATAATATATGGCCTATAAGAAGTATTTTATTAATGTAGTAAAAGAGTGCAATTGCCAGGGCACTTTTGTAGCTATTGTCTTGCTGCAACACATATTTCTTTAGAGCTGTAGCAAGGTGAGGAGCCTGGTCATACGATGTGAATCCACTCTTTTTACCCAGCTGATCAAATAGATCCTTTCTATTCACTGCTCTGGTGTTCTCCTTTCCCTTCACTGCCAGCAGACCGTGGAGTGATGGACAACTAACCTGCAATTACTGTGACCAGACAACCCCAGGAAACTAGCCTGTAATCACCACGATCAACCAAAGCAGGTATTGGGGGGGGGGCAAAGAGTCCTGAGTGGAACCTTGACTACCACAACTGCACCCCACCCCCTAAGACCAAAGGAGAATTCCAAAAGGTATCCTACATCAGGACACAGGGGAGGTCCTCAAGGTCTTTGGGGTGCTTCCTCTGTTTTCCATAGAGTCAAATTATGTTAGGAGCTCACGCAAGCTCTGCCTATGGCTGTTATGACAGCGAGGTAGATACTCTTCTCAAACCACGTGTGACACTGAGCCCAAACACAACCTTTTCACCTGGGGTCATATCCACTACGCCACATCAAAAACCATGACACAAGACCAGCCTCTGTAAAATAATTAAATCATAAACATCCTAAAAATTACTGCAGTAACTAAAACAAAGTATTTTGTAGTCCTGATGAATACTGCTCAAGTGCTCTGGACATTTTTTCCTTGCTTAATTTTACACGAGATATCTTAGGTAAAATACATTTTGTGCCTTCACTGAACACCACACCCAGAGTATTAATCCAAGGGTAGATTTTTCATTTATATGCCTAACATATTTAACTTTCTGTTTTTCTTTTGGGGACAAACTTCATTTCTCAGTTCATTTAAATTTATAAGAGTTACATGAATGGAATATACATATATGTACTTTTTTGGAAAGGGCAGTTTTATGGCAACAAAAACAGAATCTGTGGTCTCAACACTCCAGGTTTGATGCAAACGCCTGTGGAACCTTTTATGCAACCTGGCGTCCAGGAGACTTATAAAAATATTTTGCTTTCCACCCTTTTGAGCCTTTTAGCCCTTGCTAAAGGAAAAGTGCTAGCTCCAAAAAAACCTCACAGAAGAACGAAAAATCCACAGGGTCAAATGTCCTGAGTGGGCCATTTGCCAGGTCTGCTCCACAAGCAGGATGCTCGCACACAGACTGGCTCCAGCCTCCCAATCCTGCAGAAACATATGAAAACAGAAACAAATCCCACCACGAGGGCTAGCACCAGTGGTCCATGAGAATATAAGAGGCCGTTTTAGTGCAGGAACACCGTAGATCGCCCAAGAAGATTAGCCTCTGTGCTACAGGGCCTCGTGTAAATCTCCTTCTAATTGGCAAGGGAATTTGATTTGACTCATGCACTGTGAGAGGCCAGTGCTCATTATTGCTGCCCAGTTAATGCATAAACAGAGGTCTCAGCAGGTCCCCACTAAGTGGTACCAATGATCAGATAGCACCCTCTTGGTCTGAGAGGCTGCCTTTACAGAAGTTAATTGTTCTTACTTTATCGAGCAGCTCTGATCATGCTGCAGCGTTATTTTACTGACCATTGCAATGCGGTGAGTTGAAATTAATTTTATGCTAAATGAGGCAAAGCAATGTAAATATTGCGTAACAGTTAATTCTCTTATATTTTGTGGTGGGTCATTGCCTTTGTGCGTAAGCACTATGTTGTCATTATTCACTAAAGGTTTACAGCTGATTACACTGATGTGATAACAACATAGACTGAGCAAATTCAACATTATTTTTTGGGGGGATAAGACATACAAACACATCCATTAAAGTCATCATCTAATGTGCTACATATGGATATACATGTTACTGCTGTTTCATTGGTATTACAAGCTCTAATGTGTCTGTTCCTAAATTGAAACTGCAAAATCTTTTTTTCTCTCTCTTTGAATATGAGATGTGATTATCTTCATGTGGATGTGAAAACATCCTGATCCACTTCCTCCCAGTCTTAAACTGAAAGAATGTTATCAGCAGGAAGAGGCTGGAGTGCTTTTATTCATGCCTGTCCACCTGCAGTGGGCAATACTGGTGCTTCGGTGTAGTCAGTGTGAACACGAGTTAAGATTGGTTACTAATTTGACAAAAATTGAGGCCACTGAGTAGCGTGACACAGCAGGATCTGGCCCTTTTGTTAGGAGCTACCATGCTGAGCATGCCCACAGGCCACAGTAGTGTCACAAGGGAAAATGAAGTCAGCTCCTGGAGACTGTAGCAGAGCCAACCATCTACCCTCGGGCTCCATGGTGTGGGGAGACAATAATCTTGGATCCATTAAAGTGTGACTGATGCCATTCTTTTTGGGTCCTATGACTGAATATCTTGCATGTGGCAGCCTGGGGATAGCTGGCTTATAATGTGGGACGGGCAAAGACAGACCCACAGCAGGCTGCTAACGATCCAGATCCTGGCCCTCAGACACTGACCTCACAGTGGAATCTACTTTGCTGCCAAATTAATTTTTCCATTTCACTAATGGGTGATCTCAGTGTATATCCCAATAACATATTTAATATGACAGCTTGTCAGGATAGCAAATGAAAGTCAAACTTGGAAGCTCAATCAAACAGTGACACACCCTGCTGTGAGCTGAAAGGTATTTGTTATGAGTTTATTTTGTGTGTATGTGTGTGCGTGCATGCCAGTGTGTGTGTGTGTGTGTGTGTGTGTGTGTGACAGAGAGAGAGAGAGAGAGAGAGAGAGAGAGAGAGCTTTTTACATTCCCGAATAGGTTATCTGGAATTAACTGTTCCTAAGTACCACATAGAGCATTGCAGCATGCAATTCATTTTAATAGTGTAAACAAGCAAGATTTGCTCAAGCTGCTGCTTGTTGTATGAACAGCTCATGATTAAATCTGTAAAGAACAGTGGGTGGTATAGCCTACTTTTCATCACCAGCCAATATTCCATGTTTAGCCTGAGATTTGGCCTGAGATGTGGGTGACAGGAATCAGGATAAGGCTTGCTGACCACTCGACTGAGGCAAAGGTCCCGTAAAGCCTGATGAAAATAAACTCTGGCTATCTCTATGTGAAAAAACCAAAAACATTTGAATAGAGATACTTATATGGTTGTAGTGGTTGTGCAGTGGTTGGGAGTAAAGGCAAATCCACCCATAACTAAACTAACTTAAAATACTCTGAGGAATGGTATGAATTCACTACTTTTTATATGACTTATGGTATATTTTTGAAATTAAAAGTTTATTTACATTCTCTAACTTTTGCAAACACTTGGACCATATTGATTTTTAAGTACATTGAAATTCATTATGTCATTCAAGACCAACCTGACCACCTACTATTTTGTAACATCTTTACTTTTATAAGAATTCCTCCCAGCGGGATCACAACTCAGGGATCCGCTTAAGCAGCTATATGGTCTCATCCTTGTAAGCCCTGATAAAGGGGTTTCACTCCCCAAATCCTGTTTAAGCCAAGCTGTGCTGAGTTGCCCCAGATGATCATTTCAAGCCCCTGAGGAAACCACGGGGTTCACTCCTTCCCCAGACAGTCAGCCGAAGTCTCTTTAATGGTTAATGTCCCCACCTGCAGTGCCCCTGCCTGGGCCATTTGCTCAGGTCATGGTACTACTGACTGGATGGCTGATGGGAAGATCTGCTCCAGGCTATGGCTGTTACTCAGGGTTATGATCCTCTTTAACCAGAGGTGTGGCACCCCTCTGGTTGAAGGCTAGCTGGCTTTCGGCTATAAAGCATAGGCACTAATGGATTGAATATGCATCATATAGCAAGTCAGCCACAGTATTGATTTATAACATTCTCCTGTGTTGGTACAGAATGAGGAAACAAAGAATAACTTGGACTGTGTAAGAGTTCTGATAGTTCTGATACTTGCAAGTAACTCTAGTAGTCTGATCACATCATTAGACGTTGACCCCCCTGACCCCAGACTCTGGGAGGCTGATCTGTAACCAAGGAAACTGATGCAATGATGAGAACCTGAGGGGGGACCCAGTCTGAGAGCTGAAGCCACTGGTGTAGATAATGCTAATGAACAGTCATGCAGTGAAACAAAATGGCTTAATTGTACTCGATTCATCTCGTGCTGAGCCACAAAGGCTAGGGGGGAGGTTACGCTTCCAAATGTAGATTATTGTAATCCTCCAGTAATTACTGAGCCACATCTTCTCATGGGAGCAGTTGGGCTTATGCATCCTAATTCAGTATGGCGGCCACTGATGACAAACTACTGCAACCAAAGGCTTCTCAGAAAGCTGCACAAAACACATTACATGTCACTCAGACAATGCATATTTATGTGGTCCATACAGAGCCTGCTGAGGAGGTGGGCAACTGTGAAAGTCCATGTCAGGGGAGCTGAAAGCATTGACTGCTTTATGAGACCTTGTGGTATCTTGGAAAGTTAGAGCTATAATGTGTTTTTATAATGCTTGCCCACGCCACAATGGCCTTCACTTTAGGCCTTTTCAATGTCTTGAAAATGTTACGCTTCTATTCTCCCTCTGAAGCCACAGAAAGCGCACTTGGCCCGGCCGGCCCTTTCTGGCTTTTGACAGGAAGCTCATGATTTTAAATGTACGGCTCATGCATAATGAATGAGGCTGCACAGGATGTGAGGGCAGTGCATCCAGGGAGCACCTGGGCCAAACAAAGATGCCCTTTCTGCCATGGGATTTGTGCCCTGGTACCCGCTGTCACCAGCACCCGGCTCGCACCCAGCTGCGACGCATTCAAGCTCACCACGCACATTCATCTCGTCAAAGTTGACTCCAAAAAGTGACACTGTCCACTCAGACATAAAGAGCTCTTTATGGTGTTATTAATGATAGGCTGAATGCGGCAGACAAATGTTTTGAGAACAAGTTTGTGACTGTGGCTGAGTGCCGCTTTGTTTTAAACCATTCCCGTTCCATCAAATTGCATACCACTGCTGTAGTGGAGCAGTCTCGTGGGTGCTGAATATGTCAGGGGGCACATCTGATTGTGTCAGTGCTGAAGTATTTATTGTCTGTTTGTCTCTGTTTTAAAAAAGTCATCACCAAAACAACCTTATCTCAACCACTGCAGACTTGCAAAGACATGGAATAACTTGTGACGTCATTATTCTGGAAGGAACTTCAGTGACAAGAGATCATCAAAATGAATCTTGGAGTTGACCCATGCACATGACTGTCTTGTCTAGTCTTACTCTCAGGACAATGACAACAAGACTGAAAGGAATAATTAGCAATGTCTGGCCTTTCATTTAGCTTTAGTCAGATAACAGAACAGATGATAAATGATTAATGTATGCATCCTGCAAGACAAAACAAAACAAAAACTCTTTGGTAGCTACAAACAACCCCACACAACAACAATTTATTTGTGAGTGTGCTTGTCTATGTGTGTGTATATGTGCAGAGCCAGCCGACTTGGCATAGAATGACCCAGTGGCATTGTTGCAGTGTTTGCATCCTCAAGCATGGCAAGATTTATGCCGATGGGGGTGTGTTGGAATCCAGGCTCTCTCATCCAGCCCAGCTGCATAGAGAACAAAACCAAAGGCCCAGCTGCAGATATTAGCATGGGCAAGCTCTCTCTCTCTCCCTCTCTCTCTCTCTCGCCCTCGCCCTCTCCCTCCCTCCCTCCCTCCTTCCCTCTCTCACTCACTCCCAGTCCATGTGCCCCCATCCCACAACTCTGTCACATGCCCATAGGCTTTTTGTGCCTGACACTGTTGTTATGGAAATGACTAAGCCCACAACAGAGAACAAAAAGGGAGAGATGTTAAAAGTTGATTGCAGACAAAATTGAAAGACGGAAAACCAATAGGAAACAAAAAGGCCACAAAATATAAAAGAATTCTTAATTAATGATTGAGTTCTGTTCAGAAAGTCAAGTCAGTGTTGCCAAACAAAAGCACTACCACACTAGCATTAACACACCCACACACGCACATACACATTCAGCCCAACATGAAATGCAAACAGCCCTGTCTTGTTGTTTGACTTACATGAGGACTGCCTGGGCAAAAAAGTATTAAATTCTTTTATTTCTCCCGAAAAAAAAACTTCATCTCAGTCTGTCCACCTACCTGGCTGTGTTCTGTGGACCCAAAGCAAAGATTACATGTGACACTGGCCATATGGCATTAGTTACCATAGAAAAAGTAAAGAGAACCCAAACAAAAATTTATTACATTCCTTTTGTTTTTGCTTCAGAACTTTGTCAGCTGTGACACAGTCCAGTACCATCAAAATACAGAATCTGTAATGAGGGCAGAGACGTTTACTGTAGTATCAATTTAGCAAAGCTGCCAAAGTAGTGCAAGATAAATGAAATACACTCCTGTTATTATTATCATTTCCACCTTTCTGCTGTGTTTTTGTCAAGCTTCAAAGGCCGTGATTCAACTGGTGCTTTACATGGCAAGACCTGACATTGACTTGGCACGTGTATATGTGTGTGTGCATGTTTGAGGGTAACAGGCAAGGTCTCCTTCAGGTCTGGAAGCCCTCACCGCGGTTCCCCACACTCTTTGGTCTAACGTTCTGCTTTGCTGGAGAGCAGGTAACAGGCCGAGATCGTGCTGAGTAAAGCATATAATCTCTTGCCTTGCCACTTCAGGCCCTTGTAATGCTTTCTTTTGGCAATGCTATAGCAATACAGTGCAACCAGCCCAAGCAAGCACTGGCTTAAGCTTGACTCCTTCTTCACCACACACACAGTTAATGCTGTTTCCACTGCCCAATCATCCGCTGCCGGTTGGCAGGTTGGACAGCTCACTTGTGCCACTGCAGCCTTGCTGTATTACAATGCTCCGACAGATGATGTATGAAAGGGGACTCCCTCTGTGTGGCCTAAAAAATCCTGGCAACTGAAAACTACTGGATGCCCAATGGTGAAGGAACTATTTTCAGTCTCCTGACCTCAGTTATGTCAAATATATGCATGGTGTCACTTGAATGTGATGTATATGCACCTTTGCCCAGACATGAGTAAAGATTTCCCATTTGTTCTGTCTGACCTTTTCACCACAAGGAGTGCATTTGAATGCATGTTCACAGTCCTGCAGACATATTCTCACATGAGCATTCTATGTATGTGGCACAGGCACATAAACAAACTAGGACATGGATGAATGCATGCAGAAATACTACACACAAAGTGTATACATACTCTCCTGCCATGTTTTGGTGACATAAGTGTTTTGTCAGCATATGCATTTGCATTAAATTATCTTTCTTTCTTTCTTTCTTTCTACATTAACACTTTTGCAAACATCTTCTGACATTTCTTTTGCAAGCCATGTAGCCTTGATGTACAGTAGTCAGACATTTAAACTTAAGCGACACAATTAAATTAAGCAATTAGATGTGTCACTCATTGACTGTTTATTGACCTTAGATAGGCCACAGGGATAGGGAGAAATCTATGTTTTAAAAGCATACTTTGACTAAATTCAATCCATTTCCTAATTCAGTGGTATTTATCTATTGGCGTCAGCCAGGGACACTTAAGTCTTGTGGGGCAACGTTTGTCAAAATAAATTTTCCCATGCATGGCTAGTGGAGAGTGACAAGTGTGTATTTAATAAACCCTGATTTGTTTACTGGCTGAGCACTTAAGTCCATAGGCTTCCCAAGCAATGACAGCTTGGACAACAGTCAAATGCATGTTGCGACGCAATGTTAGTCTCCATGTGTACATTCGAGTAATGAGACAGTCATGAACATTCATTATATTCTGTGCAGGTTTCAGGCGTTGGGGTGAAAGTGACCCACGTTGTACTTTAGTAATCAATTATATATACATGAAACTGATGCCAGACCCAGCATATTTGCTGTATTGCTCGAAGTTACAATGTTAGTTTCATATTCACAGGCCCTCTCCTTCTCTCACTCTGTTGTTCTTTACCCTCTCAGGCCATTGCAAAGATTCCTTCAAATCTCTGAGCCCACTGGTTACTGGAGCATAAGACGACTGCTTCTCTATCACACCACTAGGTATAGCTTGTTACTTGGTGCTGGTACAGTGCAGGCATGAAAGATTTTTTTATCTTGAACAAAAAAATTAAGAATCTTAATGAGCTGCCAAGGAAGTAATTTTGCAGTCAATTTATGTTATTTATTTTGTTGCCTGGTACTGCTTTGAGAGAGGCTGTGTAACAGTATGTTTTAAATTATTATTAGAAAATCATTGCTACACCCTCACTGTGGCCTCCCCAAGATAAATTTCTGATGATTACCTTTCTTGCCAATCAATAGTCAGCTTGAAAATTAATGTAATTGTTTTAGCCATCCACATTTTGTGAATGTTAACCTCAGTGCAAAATGGTCCCAGGAATTGGAATGTAATTCCACTGTAATACTAATCTTTCTGCAAAAGCTCAGTTAAAGACAAAGAATATTCAGCAACATATGGAGGACTGACAAATAAACTGCCCTTCATTCAGGAGGACAGACAAACAGGAGGAGATTTACTGCTCTAATCAAAGCCCTGCCGGCCGGTGGAAATCGACCGTGAATGACGTCATCAACCTGTCTTCACACTGATGGTTTGATTTATAAAGTGTGCAGGATGCTCGGGTGAGGAAAAAAAGAAGGGCTTTCACAGTCCTACAGGTGATGTGCTGATTGAAACTTCTGGCCTATCTTTTATTTTGTCCTGTCTAATATCGGGCATGGTGATTCTCAGCTGAAATATTTAAAAGCATGGTCTCTTGTCTTAGTAAGGCCCGTGTTACCACAGAGGTACACCAAATTACAAGCACCTCTATTTATTTGTTCGTATTTTACGAGATCTACAACTAAAGACATTTGCAATAAAGCTGATACTGGAACTCCAGTTCCAAAGAAACAAAGCTCATTAGCTTATACACATTCTCCTCAAGTTTTTGGCCAAAAATGTCAAGAGGTGTTTTAGTATTTATGTAGCACTGTTTCCACATTTGAGGTAAAGCACGTAGGATTGTATTTGCCCTGTATGTGATGATGTCCGTGTTTACACGGCGTCTGTGCAACATCAAACACAGACTCTCTGAACACCTTTATCCCCTCTGAGTGTAAAGGAAGCCTAGTACACTCTGTCTTCAAGTCCCTGGGTGGATGAAGACTAATTTGGTTACATGCTATGGAATGATGGATGGATTGTGGATAGTTTGCAAAAACAGTCATGCTTTTGGTTTCAATAAACAACTTATACCCTGGAGGATATTCCAGAGAATTTCTTGAGAAGCCTCAGATGAGGCCCATGCATGTTGCCCCATGTGTTTGATGCTTTCACATTCACTTTCTTGGAATTAAAGGTTTTCAGATTAATTTCAAAATTACCAGTGTAAAATTCAAGCTGTGCTGAGTCGTGCTTTCCACGTCAAAAAGTAAACTGTTGCAATGCATGAAATGCTTTCAAATTCAAAACTGCAATTTGAAGCAATGCTCAGATATGTCTGAAAATGTCCTGAGGTGCTAATGAATGGAATGTAAATGGATAATGTTTTTATGGGACTGTTGTGTTGGACTCAGAGCAAACCAAATACTGGCCAAGGTTTCCTGGCAGGACCTTTTTATTGGTATTCAATGATAATTAAAAACCCGGACTTATGCGCAGACTCATTCCTACTTTTTAGAGAGAAGCAAAGGCCGTGTGTAAATAAAGGGGAATTAATTAAATTTTAGACAGGTTAGTGTGGCGCCATGGAAAGAGTACACAACTTCAAAACATGCCAAATTCTCAATGAATCAAGTCGGGGCGATCTGCCATATTTTGCCTAGTTTTGACAGGACATATACAGTTTCAGTGACGTGACTGAGCAATTGAGACAAATTGCGCCAAGCTCACAAAGTAAACACTAGAGAGTCTCAGGACATTTCTTTTTTAAATTTTTGTTATTGTTTTTAAATTTGTACATTGCCTAAAAAGGTTGCCTTTGCATTTTCTGTAAACAAAGGGTTTTCATGTCACTGCTCGTGTTTGGAGTCACAGCTCTTAAAAGAGGACATGGTAGTAGTGAAGCTAGCCAGAATGGTGCCTTGGTACTACACCGTTGGTCATTTCACACTACCCTCTCAGCATTGAAATATATTACATGAAAAATTTCATATTTAACTGTTCAATATATTTTTTAACTTGTTGTAAAAGTTTTCTTTGAATTTTTATTCAGCATCATGCAGTTGAGTAGTATCATAACAGAGATGTTGTAGTATAATTAGGCCCACAGATTTTCCACACATGAATTAGGTGAAGACAAATGTAATTTTTAGGCTCAAAACAAGGGTGATGTTATAACAAATATGGCATTATGCATTTTATTTTTATTTTAGAAATAGTCCCATTAGACTCTGAAAAGTAAAAACAGAGAGTCCAGAGAACTTGGAGCTTGAAGCATCTGATTGGCCCCTCAACAATGATTGTGGTCTGAACGACTTCACAAAGCCCAGAGCCAGTTTGTTTAAACCAAACTAATCCAAGCATGGAGGCAGGACAGTGAAATTGCAGGCCTCCTGAAAGTTGATCTGGCGGCAGAACCCACAGTGCAGGGACTGAAGTTTACATAGGATAAATAAAAATAATGAAGAACAAAATAACAGTGCTGGTTGCCAAGTAACCATGCATTTATCTTATGGAGAAGGGACTTGTTTTTGTTATTGTGCACTTATCTTACCATTTACCATTTTAAACACACAATTTTTTTTTATTTATTTGAAATATTAGATTGACTTTTTGAGAATAAATACGAGAAAGGGAAAAATAGTTCATTTGACATTCTGAGCCCAAATATCACCACTGGACAGAAGAAGAATGTGACTGCATACCAGTAGTGACAAATTAATTAAAGGCTGAAGGAAATAAAACTTTCTTCATCACCTTCATCACTGGCATGACTTCACTCGCTGTCCATTGGACAATTAAACCTGACAACCTTGTCCTGCACGTCTGCACCAGCAGCGTGGTAATCAGCAGTGTCTGTGCAAAACCACAGTATGGATTTCAACCCAGCACTGCTGAGGACTTCCATGGCTCACATGTGGTGCAGAACACCTATGCCAGGGCTGTCAGTTCCTGTTCCAGGCCACTGCTACCTAAATGGAACCTGATTGGCTATTTGGACAGGGAAGTGTGCAAAAGGTTGACACATGAGAGGTTGAATCATTGTCGCTCCCCTATTTCACACTGTAGAGAGAAACATTAGAAAAAAAAAATGCAGTCCATGTAAGCTACATGAAATCCAATATGTCTGAGGTGACCTTTTTCATCATGTTAAATCTGTACTTATAAATGAGACTATTAATCTTTATTTCTATCAAGGATTATTATGACATTTTGATATGATCAATGCTACTGAGGACCTGGCAGTTGGGCTGTTTTGTCTGAGTGTTTTTACTGTTAAGTCTGCTGCATGATGAATGAGCTTTGACATAACAACTTTACCTCAATCTGCCAAGAGTTTTGTCTACCTGGCGTCCTACCTACTGACATTCAACAGCTATCAAACTCCACAAGTTTTTCGGAGGAGTTTCTGTTATAACTGGTGGGGAACCCAAAAGGAAAGGAACAGACAGGAGGCTGGTTGGACAAGGTAATTTGTTTATAGGAAAGTAAGTTGCAAGGAGGGTTTGGTGGAGAAGGAAAGATCTGATAGGAGTAAAGATCTGGGCAGGTGGTCCAAGGATTTGGCAGGGGGAGGGAGGATTCAGGTCAGGAATTGGAGGCAGAGGAGAACAGGACTCAATGATGAGGCAGGCAAATAGCAAAATTCCACAGGCTGGATACTTGATTGACTGGGTAAGCAGAGTCTCCAATCTGGCAGAGCATTGAGGCAGGAACCAGGTATTTATGATGAGCACAATGACTGTCAGCCAATCAAAAACCAAACTCCTGCACACCTGACTCTGCTCCTGCAATCAAGCACAAACAGAAAGGAAAGGGAGGGGGAGAGAGAGACTGCCAGCTACGCAGGAGCAGAGGGTCTGCCAGTTTCTCGAAAAGCAAGCTGAGAAAAGATAACCATAGTTATAATATAATAACAATTTTCAGTGACCGGGAAGGATATATGGCTCTGACGTAACATGGTTGACTTGTTGGCTGTTGGCACTGCAGTATTACACATTAACAGCCTCCCAATTCCCGACTGGATTACTAAGAAAGTTAAGGCCCTGACGATCTAGTTTTTCCATCTGTTGTTGTCATCTGACAATTTTGAGTGAGAAGTATGAGAAAGAGGATACATGGTTGTGACAGGGAAAGTTTCTCACCCACTGCTGCAATAGGGGTACATCTGACCTGGTCGCATTTGGCAACATCCATGAGTGGAAAGTAAATATGTTTTTGTTTGCAAATCAGAAGAAACTCTAGCTGGTTTTGTGTGAGGGAAATGCCTGATAGTATTTTCCCCCGGGAGTATCCTCCAGTGAAACCAGCTTCATCTAGCATCTGTACAACATTCAGGGTCAACTGGGTCGTGGCCGAGTCGTATTGGAGGTTGGCAGAGGTCAGGTCCCCATTAAAGGCCAATGACCTACTTTTCTGTTTTTTAAAGTTCATGTATCCCTAAGTCTTGTTCATTTACTTCATTAGTATTTGGAATTCCCATTAAAACCCCAAAGAAACACCTTTTACACACACACACACACACACACACACACACACACTTTTAAGGAAAGTATTTCCACTGTTTTCTTTTTATAAATGTAATGCATACCTTATCATGACTAGGACTTCATAGAGGCGTATTTGGGCAGAGGCGTGTCATTACAGATAGCAACCTTCTAAGCATATGTGAGGTCAAGGGAGTGACACAGAAGCAGTAAAAAAATGAAACAATATTTCCCCGTTGTCGAAAAACTGATAGAGGGAAGCCTGTATTCTGCAAAATATTTCTGGCATTTTTCATTCTTTTAACCAAGACTGTTAAGGCTTGAGACACAGATTACTGAAAGGTGCAAGGACAGGATCAGTTCAATTTTCAAATAGTAACTTTAGTGAAGCTACTTTACAATCCTTTTCAGTGCAAGCCCTGAATGCTGGATTCTAGGGAGTGATTTGTGGGTCCACTTTCACACCAATCAAGTAGCATATTCATTAAATCTGTGTATTTACAGCAGGCAAACCAAAAGGGTGCCCCCATGTTAATTAGCCACTTACAACAACATTGCTTTTTAATGAAGCATGCATCCACCAGTGTTCTGGAGGCTACTGTTTATTTAATTTCTTCATTGTAATGAAACTCAGATGCCTCATGTTTACACCGGCAGGAGAAGCCAGAGAATGTATTTCTAATTTCCTTCAAAAAGGCTTGAGGTAAAGTAAACCTTACATTTTCACACTGTTGTTCCACTGGAATCATTACAACTTTTTTCCTGCAATTATGTTAAAAAAATAAGTTTGCAATCATGCCATGTTCTTCTCATATACAGCAAATGCCATTCTGATTTCCACATTGCTACCACGGGTGATGACAGTGAAATGTAATTGTAATTAGAAGACGTCAAGGAATTTCTACAATTAAGTAAGTGTGGTCCTGTGCAAAAGAAAAGGGCAAACAAGTAAACATATAAGACATTAATGCAGATGTGAAATGTTTTCAGTATTATATTATGTTATAGATGTTAGAGGTTGCAATTTCTTGCTCTGTTCTTTGTGAGCAGATTCAAGGGACCTCACTGACTTCCTGCTGCCAACACTGGTCGGGTTACACCAAGGGGCGTATGAAGATTGTTATCATCCGGTGATCTGTCAGAGTAAATAGGACATCTTCTATACACAGGAAATGCATGCATTCCCCACAAAGTGAATGGTCAAAAAGTCCAGGACAGCTGAGGATAAGTGGTTCATTCTGTGAATGGAGAAATGAGGGAAAGTGAACAAGTATTGTTTGGTCTGCAATCTGTCTTCGAGAGAGACAATGCTTCTTTGATTGTGGTCTCTGTGGCCCCAAGATTCAAGTTCAATGCCAAGGAATCAATAGTCTGTGGCACAGGGGCCCCAGTTGTCAGAGGTCAAATGAGTGGGAGGGTGTGTGTATGTGCGCATATGTGTGTGTGGGGGGTAGGGGTGGGGGGTGTTTTAAGGTCAAACAGAGAGATCCCCTGTAAAGACTTCCACAAAGTAGCAGAGTGCTGTAAGTTTTATCTGACCTTTGATCCCAATCATGAAATACGCCTGTGACCCCTCTCAGTTTTGCCGTTAAATTAGCATCAAAAGCCAAACATATAGCATAATCAGGTAAAGCCTACATGCATATTGCTTAACACGGTGACACTTAATTTCTTCATATGATCCTCCTGCATTGTGGCATTCTCTTAATTATGACAAATGATATAATGGCCTATTGTTTATGATTTTGTGAAATACATTAAATTTTTAGCAGCATTGTTTCAGCCAGTCTTTTCTTCCTTCCTCACATTTTTATGTGTCAACGTGTAAAACATTCTACACTGATTACTTTGTGCAGCAAATTTCCTTCTGCTACTGTGTGCTGATGTGCATTTTTTGGCCAGGTGTCTTCTATCAGTCCCTCACTGTTACAGTGTTTGTTCAATCAGGAAATCAGCATGATTACTTTGTGTCGTTCTCATTTTAAAAAGGAATTTATAGAGCTCCACATGACAAACTGCTAATGGAAAAGAGCAAAAAAGCATCTTCATAAATATGTGTCGTTATTTTTGTAGAGCATTAGACAATCATGATTAAGTTTGCATGGTCTAGGTAAATGTAATTGTATATCCCTTGGTTCTGCATAAATCTGGTCCATACACTACAGCATCTGTGAAACAGTCTCATAATGTATCATTCATGGCTGTCTGGAGGATGTATTGTCTGAGTATTAGCTGAGACGCAGCCTAATACTGTCTGTGTCTGAGATTGTTGGCCTCCTGCCCATTGCACCACTGTCTGGAGGACAAATATCAGAAAGGAAAAAAGCTGAACATTTGATAAATGTGTGCCCATGTGCATCCGTGTTTGCATGGATTCATGCAGTCAAATCCTAAATATGTCACATTTCAAACTAGAAAACAATGTATTTGTCTTACTTATTGTTATATATTGTGTATATGTCATTTAAAATCACATTACATATGCTTGTAAAAAGAAAACACAAGGATCATCTCACAAGGACAATGGCTTCTAAAATAGTTGAATCTAATAGTCCAGTGAGTGTAATAACAGAAGGAGACTCCATGTCCCTGTTAGAAAGCTTTTACAGTTTATGCCTTTATTTGTTATATCGACATGATTAAAACAATTAAACAAAAGGATGAATCTCTGCTGTGAACGGTGCTTTCCCTGATAAACAAGGTGACAGGTGAGGGATCTAATTGCACCCTCTTACCATACAGAAGAAGATATATGAAAGGGTGGGTATATTCATAACACAAATTTAATTATAGTGTCTGGGTAATTTTATCTCTACTGAGTCACATGCAGTTAAACGTAAAGACCAGCCTACAGGGGAAATTAGCTATTTTTTTTTTCAGCCTGATGTGTGACAGGAAGGATTTGCGGCAGGAAACTGTCAGTGGATTAAATGTGTGCCGAGTGACAACACAGGGTAAAATTTATTTTTCCCCTTGAACATGGGTCCAAATGAGAGTGTTGCCACAAAGGAAGCCACAGTATATCCTCAGCACACCCACCTTGTAAGCAAATGCTGGGTCAGACTGTATGTCTGAGCAACAGCAATGGCTGGCTCAGAGGCTGACTGTTAACGGTGCAAAGACATAAACCTGCATACATGACCGTCTGAGTCATGGCACTCATGGTGCATCACCAGCCTATCAACTGAGAATGGCAAATATTTGACTATGCTAATGCATGTGTTTATGTTCCTACAAAAAAAGTCAAGTCAATGTGAAATATCATTTATGTATTTGTCACTAATGACACACATTTGCTCATACAGTAGTGGAATTGGAATTGTTCTCTCTGTGGCAACCCCTCTCAGTTTTCCTGTTGTCTGACCAGCAGATACTCAGATAATAGGCTTTAGCCTCCAGACCACACTTGGATAAACTTTGTGGTACTTGTGGAGGAATGCTTCATTGCACTGTCATCCGAAAGAGGAAATGTAAAACACATGAAACATGAAAAGGCTGTAATTATTGTCTGAGAGCTGTGGTGTGGTTGAGGGAGATATACTTTGCGTTGGTGGTGAAGGATATTTCATTCACTGTGGGATCTACATACATTACTGAAGCAGCTCAGTGTTTTATGGTAATATGTTAATATAAACAAATGTAATTCTTCGTGGTTTATTTTTCTCATGCAAATAGTTCAAATTCTTATTCCCATAACAGCTTATCAACAGTGATTTGTTCTTGTAATCGAAAAGCTCATTTGTATATTACTACCTCTGCCTCACAAATAGAATTTATATTTATAAACATCACATTGTAAATTATTTCTCTTCAAGTGGCTTACCTAACAGAGTAGATTAATGGCTTAGTCCTTGTGCTGACATGTTAATTACTCTAAAAGGAAAACACAACTTGAGTTTGCACCAAATGTGGAGAAAGCTGTGAGTGATACTCAGCAGGAAAGCCAAATTCATGGACTTCCTAGTCAACATTTATTCCTCCCAAGCAGCATTAGGCATTTTAGCCATGGAATGAAATACTATAATTCTTTTCTTTGTGTAATTTTATGGTATTTTTAAAAAAAAAAAGTTAACTGCTACATTTAAAGTGAAAGATCTGTGAATGATGCTATGCAACAATAACTTATAATTGAATAAAGACTCTGTAATTGACAAATGTTAGGCTACAAATGAATGAAAAGTCTGCTCATTAGCTGAAATCAGGGCCCAAAAAACCTTCTCAAATGTTTAAAGAACAAGAATTAGTTAGCGATGGCTTTGTGTGTTTCTCCTCTAAAGGATGTACAGTACAGTACAATTACAGCAGAGCCCTCGGCTTGGTGATTGAACAGTAACCTGCATGCGCTTCTATACTGTTCCTTTATCTGACGCACCCTCACCAGGAATGCAAAGAGCCATTTCGTCAGGAGCTGTCGAGACCAGACGCTCTGTTCATCTGAAGGAGCTGTTTATCAGTGTGTGCACCAAAGGTTGATCAAGGAGGCCTGCTGTAGTGTCAAACAGGAAAATTGTTTGTATCTTTGTTGAAGTGCCGTCTCTTCAAATGAAATAGACAGGGAATTTGTTCATCTGTGGAGAAGGACAAAGAAAGTGAAAGGGAATTTATAAATAAATTTGCAGATGTTTCCTAGTCCACTGGCCCATGATTATCCCTCATGATATTCATTGAACAGCATTAAAAATTGCCCCATATTATAAAGGTTATTGCTTCTCTATACCACTATGCACACTATGCAACTCAAACCTGTGAGTTTTACTTTGTTTACAGTAATATTATTGCTATTTCTTTTGCAGTCCTGTCAAGCAAACTCTGGTAAGACATACAGTGTATCATTAACCACATCCTGTGCAGACATCGCTATCTGAATGATATGATTTTTCCATCTAATCTTTATCATAATGGAGCTTTTATTGGTCTAGCCAGAGTTATTACGGCCGAGTTCCACGGTTTACGCTGTAGTGTATTATCAGCAGGCCTTACACTCCTCTATGTTGATCAACAGGTCATCAATACAGTGGTAAAAAAAAAAAAAAGAAGAGGTAAAGCGCACAGTCATGGTCTCACAGGAGGAGCCAACAAAGCAGGAACCAATGGATGGAAAGTATTTAAGACCTGATGGGTTACCTCAGTGTAGAGTTCAGCCCACAACCAGACCTCTGCATGGCTCCTCGTTGAGGTCACTTGGTTGTCATTCCTTTTGAACAGGAATGTGCCTCATAAAAAGACATTACTGATTGCTTAACTTCGTCGCAAGATGCTGACTTTACCGTAGCCATATCCCTGTAAAGTAGTGCTTGTAAAATAGTAGTAGGTCTTTGATGTTGGCAATTAGTTGAATGGTATGCTCTTACAGTTTGATCAGGCATGTCCGTACCAGTTGGAGGGCTTTTTTTGTTTCAAGTGTCATTCAAAATATAATGCAGAATATTATAACATTAATACAAACATTATTATTTGTAGCCAGTGTTATTATTATCTATTTTGGATATAATTTAATGTCACTCAGAGCCATCTTTAATGAGTAAACAGCAAATACAAGTTAGTCCTATGTTATGTCATATGTTATAATTATTTTTCAGTTAAGAAAACTACTTCAAGCTAAGTTTTCAAGCTAGAGAGAGAATTTCTCCATAATTCAGTGTGTGTATAATATTACATATCTGGGGTGGGCAGTGGCAGTCCACAGCTACATGTGCACAGTCAAGCAGCGAATCTTTCCCTTTGTGTTCAGGAAAAAGCTTTTATTGCCCTGTGCCTACATGGCTTCCTCACTTACCATATTTTGTAGATTTGAATGTGGAGCCATTTTTGCTTGCTGTCTGTTTTTGTCTCCCAATTTTTATTTATTTATTGTTTTGACCCTCCAATGTACTTGTCAAACAAAAATGATGAAAACAAATTTTTGAGAGATAATCTGTGCTACACGCCAATAGAGATCAACTATTACAACAGAAAGCCATGATCACTGTTAATGATAAGAAGAAGTTGCAAGCATGATGATGATAAGTAAATAGTCAATAAACTTTAAAGAATTAACTTAAACTGAAGTGTAACTGATGCTGAAAAAAAATGGTCCAAATCATAAAGTGCACAGTTAAACACAGGTGAAGAAAAAGGCCTATTGACTGTTGCTGTAGATAAACCTAAAACCACATCAGTCAGTGATATTCTTGTCTTGCCCTGAGTTAACCACCATAATGTATTTGCTCAGCTATAACTTAAATAAGGACTTATCTATGTTTACATTGTAGTTCTGGCTCTTTTCACACCTTGTGTTTCCTTGTTTCAGGGAAACCACAGTGGGCCCATTCTTTCACATAAAACATTCAAATTCCGTAATGTGTTCACACAGGCATGTAAATCAACTGAGGTAAGTTCTAGTAATGTCCCATACAACACACAGACTGCATATATGTTTTCAATCTTAAAAAAGAAAAGAATTAATCTGTTACCATTTAAAGATGATGAATAAATGATTACACCTGAGAGTTTAAGCATTAACAAACTCTTTATACTTTTCCTTGTAGCTGAAAAAGAAAGGAAAAAAGAGGGGGAAAAGTGCACGGCATGACAAATAGATATGTATTTACATAGACAAACACGGGAGACAAACAAACCTTGCACCTGTTTCTACATTGTCTCACTGACTCTCCAAAAGGATCAGGAAATATAATATATACTGCAGTGTCCAGTTTAATTTCAGCTCTACACAGTCAAAGAATTATGAGCTGGCTGCTGCATCAGCTCTTGTAGCTGATGTTCACCCCCCCCATCCTATCAATCATTCTTGTTATACATGATAAGTAGGCCCATGAGAGCAGAGAGACAGGCTGCAAGTTGAAAGTCAACACTAAAAACATTTTAGGTAGTGGGAACCTGAAACCCACCTGACACCAAAAAAGGGTGCACCTACTCATTTATCCTTCTGACCAAGCAGCTCTCACCAGGGATGATAAAAGCCTCCAGGTTGTAATGCTTTGCAACCTCTTAACTGAAAGCCAGCCTGTCATGGAATTACATTTTTCTCTTTTTTTTCTTTGTAATATCTCCTCTTTTCCGACCCCTGAAAAATCATCACTGACATGGCTGTGTTATTCTTGCACATTTCTCTTTTCCCTGATGTGGCATAAAAGGTTCTTCTGCCAGAGCGCTTTGTATTGGTGAAAGATGAGCTCCTTTTTACTTGAGATTTATCTCACAATAAATATGTTTTCAGGGAGTTATTTATTACGTTTCTTATTTAAACTGTCCAGTCTTCTAGAGTCGATAGATAGCTCAAAGTGTCACAAATTGTCATGCAAGGTATAGGAAGGAAGATTTCTAATTTCATCAAAGCTTTCCTGGTTAAATAAAGGTTAAATAAATACATAACTACAATTTTAAGACCATACCTTTTACTGTATTTTTTTTAAACTCTTGTAGTTGTTTGTATCAATGCTTTCTAATTTTGGTTGTCTGGCCTCATTTATGTTGCTTCTGTGGTTGTCTGATTACTAGTGTCCCTTGCTTCAGATCCCTCTTGAAAGATAGATTTTAATCTTAATGGTTGGTTGTTGGGTCTGTGAATTCATAGACCCAACCTGCTTTGTGTCAGCAGTCCAGGCTGCTGGTGTTGGTCATTTGATGCAACTGGAGTCCCCAGTAGGCAGTTGAGGTGGATGGCAGGCATGCAAAGTGTATGACTCACACTGACCAAGCGTATGTTAAGTGACAACTTGGGAGTGAAACTTCCCTCACCCATCTCCTAATGGCTCCTTCCAGAAGGATAATGCACCATGTCATCATCTCAAACTGGTTTCCTGAACATGACAATGAGTTCAGTGTACTTCAATGGCCTCCCCAGTGTCCAGATCTGTATCCAACAGAACACCTTTGGGATGTGGTAGAAAAGGAGACTGGCAGCACGATTTTGCAGTTGACAAATCTCCAGAAATGATGTGATGCAATCACGTCAACTTGGAGCAAAATCTCAAAGGAACATTTCCGACATATTGTGGAATCCATGCCACAAAGAACTGAGGCTGTTTTGACAGAAAGTGGAGGCCCTACCCAGTATTAGTATGATGTTTCATAATAAAGCGCTCAGTGAGTGTAGTGTATACACTACACTAAATAGTGTAATGTACACTATACTCGCTATACTCATGTGGTATATGCATGCAATTGACACAGTTTCTTAATTACCTGAGATCCATCTTGGCATTTCTGTTCTGCAGTTTCATACTTATCAGCTGATATACCATTATATCTGGAATGGGCCAATAACAGTGGATGGATGAGTCTGGTGGATTTATAGGTTGAGCTCTAATACAAACACATACACATTAACTGTAAATAACACAGAGGGTCATTATATCGCAAGTTTTAAAGCAACTCCACCTGAGTCAAAAGACAAAGGCTTTAAGGACGCGGTGATTCACCAATGTTCACCCAGTGTGACGTGTATTTCAACTCTCACACAAAGATCTTTTTTTAAAAAAAAACATATTGTGTTCACAGCTGTCCCCGCATAATTGTGTTTACACTGTAACTGCTCCGTTCTTATGCTTCAGACATTTTAACATTTACTCATCTCATTTGATCACAAAGTCAACAGATCATGGAGATAGCGGTTGTTTTTTTGTCTGGGTTGGGCAGTTGTGCATTATGTTGACCTGTGTCACTCTGTGGCTATCATGCAAATGTTACTTTGACAGAGGAGGGGGATTCACCTTGGTGGAGTTAAAGGACCTCAAACCGAACAAACAGAAGTCCCTTCATGAGCTTCAGGAAGAGCCGTATTAATAGGTGAGCTATGATCTCCTGAATTATCTTCACTTCCGTAAAACAGCTGTGCTACAGTAGGATCATTAAAAACAGTTCTTCACATTTGCACTGTCGATTTTGCCAACTATTATGAATGTGTTGGCGTGTAATTCCTGGCAACTGTGCAGTCATTTGCACTTTAAAAAATGCATAATAAGTAATGCTACGATCTCACTATTTATCATGTGGCGGTCAGCCCTTAAATAAATTGATTTCTCTCATCAGCCTGCTTTTCCTGTTCATTAAATCTGGAGTTGGGTTTATTTATTTAAAACTGGTGAGAAAACACATGCAGCCTGGCAACTCCCTCCAAGCTATGAAGGTGAGGTGCAGTCCGCTTCCGACCCATGTGAAAGGTCTTTTGAGTCGTGACCGTGTTGTTTTTGATCCCGTCCCTCTTTCATTCCTTCTCCTAATATTTGGATGGATTGGCAAAGCTGTTGACTGTGTGCTGCATGTTTTTACATAAGCTATAGTGCAAGGGGAACCGCTGCAAGTCTAACCACAGAGGTCTAATATAAATCAGCAGAGTCATCTGGAGGGCATGATGGCAGCCCAGGGCCCAATGAATGTCAGCTGACAGTGTTACTCACTTACACAGAGCACTGCCCCCCAGCTGGTCTCATCCTCACCCCTTGAATTGGGTGCAGGGGAATAACTTGACCCTGCTTTTCCACGGGGCGCACCTGCTGCTGCTGATGATGAAAAAAGCAGGAGTGTTGGCTGGGACAGAGAACCTACTTTGCAGATAGCACAACACCCTGTGTACACCCTTCTGTGTAGGTCCCCATCCGCCAGCTCTGCCTGAGGTTGTAAATCTGAGACTGCTAGTTGGAGAGAACAGCAGACTCATTGGTGCTCTGAGAGCATTTGTAAAGATGTTTTAAATCTGCAGCGCTTGTAGCAGGATGAACTCGGACAACTCTGTTTCACTGACTGATTGGTGCCTTGGGCTTTCAACTAATTAGGTGCTTAAAACACTCCAGACAGAGAAGGTTGTTCCTGTGTTGCTATGAGTTGTTGCTATGATCATCGGGAAAGGACAGTGCAGTTTGCAGTTGGCTCTTCCAAAGATTTTCTATAATTCCACAAGAACCACAAGGTGCCTTTTAGTACTGTAACATTAGCAGGCATTAAGAATTAGCTGAGATATTTACTTCCGTTTGTACATTAACCAACAGGCATGAGAAATGAGGCTCTGGCCCTGGGTGTTAAGATTCAGAAGAACTGTTGTGGCCCCCACCTGTCAACTTGCATCTGTCACCGAGTGGTCAGCTACTGTAAAGCCAGGCCATTATATACACACGACTCTAACCCGCAGAGGCCTGCAAAGTACACATTGTCGCTCAGTACAAACAGCCCACTTCCTACAGCGCCTCACCTACTGCATTACTGTGCCATCTACACTGATTTACACCAGTCCTAGTTAGGATGTTACATAACTGTTACTGGAGGCCTGTGTGTCTTTTCTGTCCTTGACATGTGTTTATTTGTTGTATTTATTAGAAGTTTACTCAGTCAGCTTACTGTTCAGGCTCAGACTTTTAAAATGAGGCAGCTTTCACGTCATGTAAATGTGTTATTGTATGGTATATGTTAAAGAATGTATTGGTTAGGCCTTTAACTCCATCTGTTTGTATGCTTGTGTGCGTGTGTTCCTTTACGCATGCTCCTGCACCATGCAGCGCACTCAAAATGTGGACGTGTGTGGTCCATTCCACTGGTGTTTACAGTCTTTGGTCAGAGTGGAAGATGTCAGCGGTGAAGAGTGTGCAGCATGGCACTGGGTGTGGGCTCAAAGGATGCCAGTGGCACGGGCCAGAATTTGCACCACAAGACATGCAACTCTGCCAACCACAGACATGCAGGAATCTATACTGCACCCTAAACACCTATTCAGATAATCTAAGCAGAAAGAAAGAAAGCACAGAAATCCGTCAATATATTTTGGCGCCCACTCTGCCAGTAATATGTCTGTCATTCCCTGTCATCATCTGCACATATTGCAAGGATGCAGGTTGCACAAAACTAGTCTCTCCCTCTCGTGGACACTGGAAAGTGAGACGTACCTCAATATGGAGTGCGTGACATTAGAAGAGGGGAGATTGGGATGTCTGGCCCATATTCTTGTTCATGTGCAGAGCCAGGGCAGAGCTTTTCTTTATACACTGCAGCAATGTGGCAGGACAGACTGTTTCCTGGCAGTAGAGTCAGTGCACACTTTCAAGCAGTGGACCTGCTCAAACTGAAAATTATTATGATCTTCTGCTGCTCCTGTTTTTTTAAGTTTAGAGGGTGGGAAAACTTGACAGAGGGTGTATGAGTGTGTGTGTGTTGGGGTGGGGCACCGGGGGATGTAGTACTCAAATAATCTCTGATAATTGCTGGAGAGTGCACAGGTCCTGCCTAAGTGTACTCAGCAACAGGACTATTTGGCCTGTTTCATATTCAAAAGACTGAACGCAGGGAGGAGGCAAGAGGCAGCGGCAGCGGCCATTTTCACCAGAATCAACACCTGTGTTTAAACAGTGAGCAGGAAACGGCTTTTCAATCAAAAGGACATTTGTCTTCTGGTGTGCTTGTGTGCACACTGTTTTAACTGTTCGTTCAAAGACAGATCAGTACAATGATAAAGAATTTGTAATAAAACATAACAAATGTTACATGTAAACGAGGCCTGGTTTTACAACACAGGAGACCTGTGCACTCTGTCCAACAGATATTAAAATGATTTATGGTGTTAAACTGAAATGACAGACCTCCTAAACAGAAGGTTATGAATGGCTATTGTTCCATATTAAACACCTCTGTTTCACTGATGATTGGGACTTAAACATATTACAGCTAAATCCACCATGTTAGGACTGAATAACAGTATTTTTATTTAAGATCGTGAGCAAAATGACAAAAAAAACAAAAAACAAAACTTTACACCTCATGTGCAGATCTTATTTGCAGTTCCCAAACTGAGATGCATTTAGTTTTAAAACCAGCTAAGCTACAATATGCCAGTTTGAGTTTGGTCTATCGTTTCATAACTCACAGCCTCCAGTCAGTTTAATAAGTCAAGTCACCGAAGGAAAGACGCTTGTTTTGCCACCTCCATTAAATTGGTAGGGGATTTTGCTGTTTTTCCAAGCCTCTCAGGCCAGTTCAATACTTTGGGGAAACCTAAGCTACTATTACTACCACTTTTACACATTTGCTTCACAAGTGATGTGGGCTGAATTAAATTGCAACATTATATCTTCAACACAGGGCTTAGCTTTATATAATGGGGAGCCCGTTACTGGCATTTTCAGAGTCTTCAATCAGAGTAATAAATTGGGTCTGATGGCTAATTTTAGCTGAAATCCAATCCTCGACAATAAGTTACAAGCCTTGCGGGACCTTTTAGTCAAACAGTGTCTGGCACTGCCATAGTTGAAAAGAGCCTTTTAAATAAATGTCTTTCCCAAAAAGTTGCATGTTTTCAAAGTGCTGTGCACTCCAAATACAGGGGTCACACAAATGAAGTGAAGCTTACCGTGTCTAACGCCCATGTTGTTTGTTGTTGTTTGGTCATGTTGTACAGTCTGAAATCTTTCAGTCTTCCAGTCATGGCTCTCTTTTTTTTCATTTCTTATCACAGCATAGTATTTGAAGGTCCCTCCTCGTATGTGTTGCTGCCCCCCCCACACACACACACACACACGCAGGCCATGCAGACTAGCGTCTCGGTCAGTGTGATTTCACTGTATGGCCCTCAGTCAGTGCATTAGCAGTGACGTGATCATGATTAATGTTAATCATGCTGGATTTACTGTGTGTTTATTTTATGGCGCAGTTGGCAGAGCAGAGCTGGGCCCATCTACGAGAGCTCCTGCTGGCAGCAGGAAGAAGTGGACTGGGGGATTTGGACGATGTTTGCCTTGATACTCGGCTGTAACGTTGGCTTGTCTAAGGCCCTTGCGGCTGAACAGAGGTTGTGTTGTCAGTCATGAGTGACTGCAAACGTTTCCTGCTTGCTGAAAACTCTCTGTTTTCTCTCCCGAAGCTGTCTCTTTTGATAAGAAGAAGTGATTAGATCTCACATGTTTCAGCACAGTCACTAGTTTATAAACTCAGACAATCCTGTATTGTCTCTGCCTCCAGCTGTTAACATGTGCACTACACTGTGCATCACAGTTTGGTAAAAATCAGCATTTCCATCCACACGGCTGCTTCATAATCCTCAGCATTGTCTTCTGCTGCTTGGTACTGAGTGGCACCAAGGGCTCCAGGTGTCCCAAAGACAGTGCAACACTGCCACCATGTTGACCATGTGTACTACATTGTCATTGGTACCACAACATACTATTTGCAAAACACTTCTCCAGCTGATGCAAAAGGCTTTCGGTACCATTGTGATCAGATACTGTTTTGTTGTATTTTTGCTCAAAGCAAATGATTCTCAAAGGTTATATAATTATATTTAAAAGAATTAAGGATTTAGCTTTAAAAATGTCATCTTACTGCAAGGCAGCTGAGTGTCTCCAGAGCTCCAACACTAGCCCCGTCTGGGTCTCATGTTTAGTGAAGTAATAATGAAGCAGCAACTGAGAAAAACAGTGACCCGTATGGGAGGTTGAAGCCTCCACATCAAATTGCCTGTATTTCATTTCATCAATTTCACCTCAACTTGTGCACGCTCCGATATTTGCTCCCGCCCTGGCCTTAAAAAACATAGAATAACAGAAAAGCCTCAGATAAAATCCCAGTGTGCATTGTATCTACCTTGTTTATACGAACAGATTCCCTTACCACTTGTGTTAAATGTAGCCCTCCGTGTTATTCTACCAAGCAAGAAAGAAAACAATTACTGAAAATGAGGCTGGGTTGAGAGGAGGCCTGTGTGTAAAAAAACAAAGACGTGTGACTGTTTGGATCTGATAAGCCCTGTCGAGTGTTTCCTCTAATGCCTCTGAAAATAAACAGCTGGCTTTATGAGGTGAATGGAGGCTTGGTTTCGGTCCTGACCGCTGCCGCAGCCCGGGAGCTTGTTTTAGGGGCTGGACCTGCCGTGAGTGGTAAAGGGCCCCCATCAGTGGCTCAGGCGCCGAGTGAGTTAAACAGGTTAGTGTGTTGGCCGTCTGAACCTGCTGTGACACACGCTCCTTTGCAGAAAGAGGAGACAGGCAGGGTATTTTGTAGTTACCATCTTTCCTCATTTGTTTTTTTAAAATAAGTTTTAAGATTTTAGTTTGTATTTTATTACTCTTTCAGTAGTTTTTTTATCTTTACTTTGACTTATCTATCAGCATTCCTTTGTAAACCTTTAAAAAGTGTCCTAAAGATATAGATTTATATCATAGTTTTTGTTATTATTATTACAAACTGTTACTGTACAACACTGATGCTGTGCTCTGGTGTGCATCTACAACCACATTTTACAAAAATGACAGGGACCTTCTGAACACTCCTTTATGTTATTACTGGTTGTCAACAACTCAAGTCATTTAAAGAAAAAAATGTGCCAGTGATCGCTTGTCGCCTGTTGTTTGTCTGATCTTGCCTCAGCGTCTGAACTGGCCAGCCAGACTGACTCTCGCAGTGCAGTGCCGCTGAGTCACCCTCGAGGTGTCGGTTGTGTTCAACCCGGTGAAAAAAAACTCATCCCTTTAAATGGGTCTAAAAATAGAACGTTTTTAAGCATGTCTGCACACCCCACCCACCCACACACACACCCAGCTGGTGTCATACCTGGGTGTCACATGGAGGGAGATAGAATCACATCCTTCCAATAATACTTAAGCTACCTGTGTTAAAAGCTTATCATAATTTACAGAGTTTAATGGAGTATTTTGTAGTTCATTCATAACAGTACAATTGGTGGTTGTTAGGTCATGAGGTACCAGTGTTGTGTATATATTTACTTTTATCAAACACAGCACATCATAGGTAGTTGTTGAGGAGACTAAATAGCAATACTTCTTTGACCCAACTTCCTTGACATTATCTGCTCATCGGGCCAAGTGATGTAATCACAGATGGGGAGAATGAAGAAATTCCGCCGTCAAACAGGTAGAGACAAGACCAGGCCACCATCACACCAGAAACTTTAAGTCATCCATAAAACCACAGAAGACAAAACATGCTTTATCATCCAGACATATTCATCCCTCAGACTGTTCTGATGACTTTTTCCTTGACACTCCTTTTCCTCTATAAAACAGCTTCTCATGTCTAAATTGTACAGCCTCAACATGATTTGTATAGTGCAGCAATAAGATAAATGGTTAATTTTATATACATGCATAAAATGTTATGTATATTATACACAGAGCTACAGCCATGGTGGCACAGATGAACAATGAAATGAGGCAGACGTCTGGATTGAGGCCAAGAGACAGAATGTCCCAGATCTGTCAGTTTTGAGGGAGAGGACAAGACATGGTCATAATTATGCATAATGCCTTTTGTGAATATGTGCTACAATAATAATATAACGGTATCTAGTCCTGTATAAAATGGTGCATATTTCATTTTGGCAGAAATGTTAAAGTACTGCCCTGCTCAGAAAAAGATGGCAATGTTACCTTTGCCATAATGTGAAGTTTGTAATGACTAAAGTGCAATGTGCAGTACCAGCTGACAGGAGAGAAATGATCACGGTCGGTCAGTAACACTCTTCAGTGCTTCCAGCAACATGGTTTTGAGGAAGTTTGGAGCCTTGGTTTGGCTCTGATTGCTCGTTTGAGTTCATGGGCTTAAATAAAGACACTTAATCACAAGTACTCAGCAGAGTTTTTCCCGGACTGTGCAGGACTTTGCCAAGACCTAAGGCAGTTACATCTCTGGATTGGAGGAAAAATATTCCCTCAATTACTGCATGACTCACAAAAACAACTGCCCTGAGAGAAATATGATATGCATATCATTTAGATTTTAACATAACGTGGCATGTATGCCAGATTTTAGTTATGCACAGAGCACCTTACCGCATATGTTAATATGCACAATCACAAATTTTACAAATATGTAAAATACAGATATATTCATAAATGTAACTGAAGTAACCTGTAGACTTTTTTAACTTAAAAAGTGCAGTACACAGTAAGGCACTAAGTAGTCATTAATATTTGAAGTTGAGAAGAGACTCCAATCATACACATGTTTTGAATTTTGAAATATATGAAGAATAGACTTCACTACCTTATTTGTCTATCGATGTTCTATTCTTCTGTCACAATCGCACAAAAGTTCCCATCCATATGTAATGTAAATTTAAGCCTTTTTCCATTGCAGTGTACGTTTAACAGATAACTCTACTAGAAACTAGACTAAACAGCTAATCAACAAAAATGAAATTAAGGACCAGTAAACAAGGAGACCAAGGGGAATACCAAAAACTGCTGATTTTATATTCAATTATAGTATGTTAAACAGAAACAACCTTTATTTCCAGAACAGTTGATCACCACTCACCAAGCCGATTCTCTTATGAATAGAAAATCAATAAAACTCACAACAACTTTCTGGTGGTCCCTTTTTTATTGTCCTGACACATTCTACATTGCTGTTTACAGGGTGAGCAAGGCTGTCTGCCCACACCATATTAAAACAGCTTAACACACCTGGAAAATAAAATGCCGCTGGAAAGCGCTTGTCTTTCAGGACAACATAAAATCCGCCACCTCTACTCATGACTAATTGGCTGTTAACACCGTTTTAACAAACCTGAGCTCCAGTGTTACACTGACGTGCAAATGAACAGACGTAATTGAAGGAGATGTGGAAACAGTGTTGGAAACCTGTAGTCAGCTCAATGTCAGTGTGGTGCAGCATTGTATTTCTTTTATTTTTCAGGATGTGCACAGCGGTCAAAACAAGATTTTTCTAATTATCTTTCATACACAATTATCTGTACAAAATGTACAACACAAGTCACCAGTCAAGTTTCCAATTATTTCATAATGGATACTGAATACTGAACAAATCTTAGGATATAAAGGCAAATAGAAGTTATGAGGAAAAGGTGATTAAGATTGGATGTTTTATGTTGTAATTACAATTTTTGCTTTTTGCCTGAGTGATCACATTTAGTCTCAGCGTGTGATTTAAAAAAAGAAGAAACCCTTTCTGCATTCACAGATGCAGAGATTTCTCATGCCAGCATTTGAGGTATTGGATGCATATGACCAGGTCTCTCTGTTGCCTTCACCAACCAGTTTGGACACCAACAGTTAAAAAAGAAACAAACTGAAATCACAGCCGAAATGATGTTTATTTTCCAAGAGTTATTTTTGAAGATTAATGTGTTTTGAGTTATATTTGGAAACTGATGTCAGGTACTATATATATGTTTTTTTCTGTCAAGATGTCTGTCTACCTGTGTACAGTGACAGTGCAAGTTCTAGGAAGAAAGAGTTAAGTCACATTCACTGAAAAAGAATCCACCTTGTACAGGAAGTTGGCCAAGAGACAAGCTTCTTAGTTTTCACCAAAGGCGTCTAACAAAGTGATCTAACCGGTGGCTGTCTGCAGTTTGCATGTTGTGAAATCCACTCTACTATTACAAAGTAATTGTTTGGAAAAAAACATTTTTTAAAATCTTTTATGTAAGTATCTAACACTACTATACAATATATCACATAACACTTGTAGAACTTATAGAAGTTATAATTTAACCAGCTGGTTACACGATTACTTACATAATACACAATAATGATATGAATCTCATTGTGCTGTCTACTGTGTGTTGAGTACAACCATGAGTTTCTGAAAAATATAAAAGGGTTTTTTTTACATTGAACGGGCTGGTTTCTCTCTTTTACCCCCTATGGTTGAGTGGGAGTGTAAATGTCACTTTGAATTGATGAACTGCTCTCTGAGACAACCTGTCACATAAAAGGATCTCAGTTTCAACGATGAGACTAAATGATCCATGCATGTGATATGATCTCATGTGTAAAGAGAGATGTCTTTCATTTCATTTCATTTATTTCAGTAATTATCAACATTAAATAGGCTTGTAGTGTAAAACATTTGTAACAGCCTGGAGCAACAGCAAAAGCCTGGTTTCACTATTTGCAGTGAAAAAGGTAAAATCAGTTGATTAAAGCTTAGTGAGACAAAGGTCCTGTTAAGCCATACAAAGTGCAGGTGACCAACTCATATCCCAGTCATGTGGCTGGCTGTCAGGCTACAACTTGAGGCCTGGCTGATTGTTAACACCCCACAGTGAGACCTGTTGCCCCAGGCTATTAGTCATCCTGACAAGCATGGCATGTGTGCCACTCTCTCTGGTCATGACACACTTGTTTCCACCATCTCCCCACCTTCACACAGCACACTACCTCTGATATATTCCTAACGCATAGTGGCAAGAGTGACACAAGGCCACTGAACCAAAACGAGCACCTATCAATTACTGATGAAAGCAGCCTTTTACCTATTTTTTTTACATTCTCAGAGTTGTACATGGATGGGATTTAAAGCAGCGTTAGGGCTGAAGGAGAACAGGCATCTGAGGAGTAAGACTACCTAGGTAGCAAAACGTAGTAACTTTAAATATGTGCATCATGTTTAAGAAATAAAAAAACATGTTTAATTGCACACAGAAAATATTTTTGAGGGCCTAAACCATACTTACAAATTAAAGGACAAACTGGGGAAATGACATGTTAAATTTATTCCATCTTTCCTATTATTTTCATGATGAAGTTTGTGAGGAATACATACAATCTGTTTCCCTAATACTCATTTTGCTCATACTGTAAAATAGTGTTTCACAGAACTCACTGAGACTGTTTTGGGTCATTACTTGCAGGCACAGATCCAACAAGCTGTCTCTAAAGGTTTATTTGTTTATGTATCACATTAGTTTGTGGCTGAAATATAAAGGTTAATTGCTAAATGCAGCTGAATTATTTCCTGCTACTTCCATGAAGAGCAAAACTACTATATACTATTCATTTTTATGTTGTGCACATTTTTCATTTGTACTCAAACATCACAACTAAGACAAAGTATGTGAGGATTAAGTGTATGAGTAATAGTTTCTATTCAGTGATTGGCTGATAAGTAATGACCCCTGTGATCTATTAATATATAATTCAGTGCAGCTCTTTGAGACTTTTTTGAATAATATAACATGTCAGCCATTTTCTGCAGGGCCTTTACTTGTGTCAGGTATGTTCGCTGACCTACCTACACAAAGGACATTTTGAGCATGTGGATTCATCTTTAGCTGTGTAAGAGGAGGAGGTGCTGCTATTAAAATTCAATCAATCTGATTTATGTTGCCATCGATACACTTCATTTGCCGATCCTAAGTCTTAAAACAGCCACGGGACTATTGTTTTTTGTTCTCTGCATGTCACGCTTAAAAGCTGACCTCTGAAGGGCCACTGCATTGAAGTTAAAACCAACAAATGACAAGCCACCCTGACCCTAGCATGTGATATGTTGTTATGTCCTTGGCATTACTCAGACTGAGGGCATACAACAATATTTATGTGTAAGGCATACATTGATGCATGCTGATGCCCAATGTTGACTTATTTTGAGATATAATCCTTATTTTTGTTAGGCACTGGTTTGTGACTAGTGTCTGAGTTGCCATTCATGGCTCAGCCAGCTGCAAGAAATATAAGCGGTGATTTAATATTAGACAAGGCACGCTGGTAAAGCCATTAAGAGCTTTCTTCTCTTTCATCATTTCCAGGATGGGGGGGGGCTCACATTGCCTGCTGCAAAGAGGAGATGGTGATCAGCGGATCAAATTCGGGGCCATAGATAATGTATGTGGTTAATTTACAGCTTGGAGGTTTCTTAACCTTGTCCCAGGCTGGTCCTGAGGTGACTAGCAAACCTGCATTCAAAAACTCTGAGGTGTAATCAGCAATCAGAAAAAAGGAAGCCGGATGTCAGGCTTTTATAAATGGTTTCCTCAGAGGAGTTTGATTTACTGTCACGAGCACAGTTGAACTTACAGTGTGTGTGTGTGTGTGTGTGTGTGTGGTGGTGAGGGGGAGGCTTGAAGAGTTGGGTGAGCACAGAACTACAAATTACATTTCAAAGCACAATAACTTAAAATCAACTCCAATTTTTTGGTGTCGGAGGATTCGATTTATGCTGGGTTTTTGGCAGTATAAATCGCATCACAAACACTGGAGGTCTTGCCCTTTGACCCCCACTATCCTCAAAGGGATAAACATCTGTAACAGCTGCATTGGGAATGGTGCAACATGAATTTTGGGAGCTGAAGTTCTCGCTGAAACATATAAAGCCTGTTTTAGTTTCTGTTCATTTGAATCTTGACAGTTGCAGAAATAATAGCTCTCTTTCAGTTTTATGATTTTAAAATATATTCATGTTTCTGTATTTGGCTTCTATATACAAGTTTAATGGTATAATTATTTTTGAACTTACTCACATTAAGTATTATCTAACCACAGAAGAACTAAGCGGTTTCCAAATTTCAAAATACCAAACATTTCTTTATTCACTCTTCACTATGTGAAGTGAGGTTTTCCCTTCAAAAATATTTTTGTAGTTGTGTACATTATTCCTGTATAACCATTACATTATATGCAATAGCAAATAAAGATCACTTCATCATACAGAGGCCAGGCCTTAGATAACTGTGTTTTATGCTCTTTCTCTGTCTGACTGTCCATACAGTGATAAAAAGTTATTACCATCCGTCTCTTTCACTGCCGGGACAACACTGGCAGAAGCATTGGGTTTTATAGAGCCTCTTTTGATTTTGGACGAGCTGGTCCCTGACCCATACAAACCTTTCTGCATGAATTTAATTGTGCCTAAAAGCAGGTATATAGGGTTTACAGTGTGACCTTTGCCAAAACAGAAAAGATGACATAGATGACAGTCTTAAATGAAATGGACTGAGACACTGGGATATAAAGTATCTGTATTTTATTACTGTTTAGAGAAAATAAAACTTCGAAAGAAAGGAGTACCAATGCTAGAATAACTGGCATTTATGGAGTTTCCAAAATTTGGGGAAATTGAGTCATTGGTTTTAAAATTGAGTTCAGGTCCAGCTGATAATCTTGTGTCATGTGTGTAAAAGGCATTCTTAATATTAGTGGTGTTATGTCAGTCTGTACTTTTAAGATGTAGCGATATGAATGGACAGATGGTTTTAAATATTGTTGGTTACTGATGTTCTACATGAAATAAAAAGGGTCTTGTGTGTCTCCAGATACTCGCTTTTATGAGCCTATGTACTAGAGGTGATGGCAGTTTTTAAGCATTTGAGTTATTATCTCTTCAACACATCCAACCGTGTCATTTTCTGTCATAAGGAAGCTGTTACCAGTCAGGGGGTCAAATCCTGTCCTCATTAAAATGTTGGTCTTTGCTACTAAACACCAATAAACAAATCTCTGTGAATCCAGAAACACATTTGCAGATAACTTATTGGTTTGTGGATGTCATGGCGTACGCATTAATCCCCATGTCCTCCCTGAGGGACCTTCACCAAAGTGGAAAAGGGGCACATTACTCATATTTATGGAAATTATCTGGGAGAGCTTCTCCCATGTTGCTCAGGCCTCTCAGTGGGTGCCATGCGAATGCAGACAATGATCTCTCCAGCAGCTGCCTGACAAGGACAGACCTGGGAATCCCATCAAAAGGCCACTCTAGGGTTCCCATAACAAAATACAGCAAACATAGTTCTATCACTCCTATTGGGATTGGTGTTGATGAAATGTAGTTTAATTGTGGGATATGCTAATGACTTTTTACTCTGCAGAAGCTATAGGTGCTATATTAGACTGACTTTAGCATAACCTTACCAAAAACCTGGCTTTGTTCGAGTACTTGTACCTAAAGGTGACTTATTTCTATGTAAATAAATTCAGCACATCTGCAGAACAGTGAATTTTTTTTCAAACCAAGGTGAAAGTGACAACATCAGGAGGTTTCTCTAAGAAGCCTCAGGGCATTTAAGATCTACATTTGACAAATTGGCTATTGATACAGCCAAGTTGATTACAAATTGATATTGCATGTTGGAAAAGAGATGACATTGTTTCTATAACTAATATTGGAGAGTTTGGCAGTTTTTAGAGAAATGTAATTGCAATAATAATCAGCACATACAGGCCTCTGAACTTTCAACTTGCTTAATTTGGATAACATCTCATTCATTAGCAGTTACTAGAGGTGTGTTTTCTTAAGTTTAAAATTGCACTTTTAAAACTGGTGACACATGCGAGTGCTTTTATTTGCTGTGGAACATTAATACTGAGCCACACAAGCTTACCTGTCACATCCCCTTCTTTTTGCCTTTTTTAAAATGTTTTTTAAAGTTATATTTCTTATATTTTAGTCAGTAACTCACCACAAATGTGTCACAGTGTTGTCTCCGAAGAGAGACAAAAAAGACCTCTTAATTAAGTTGTTGCAAAATCTTAATGTCTTCACAATTTTCAGGACGTGACCCAGACAAAGATATATGTATATCAGATTACAGTTATCATACACCAAGATAAAGATAACTGACATTGTTTTTGATTTTAATTTCACATTCAATCATAAGTGATGGCTCAGTTCATCAGCAGGGCTTCACTTCAACTCAAATGAAAATTCTGAACTTTGTCAAAATTGAATGCCTCAGTTTATGGTTTAGACAATGGCATTGGCATTCATACAATGTCTGGGGAATATAGTCTGGTATATAAATTTAAGAATTTCTATCGTAAAATAATTACACTACCCTTTTAGTTTTAGGTTGTAGGATAACAATAAGTAAATGTTTAATCTGTGTAATTATAACATAACTAGTTACCTTGCTGGACAAATTTTGAGAAAGAAAAGTTGAGTTGCCTTTTTTTTTTGTGAAGTTGAAATGAATTAATGAGGCGAGGAAGGCCCAGACAGGCCCTGTATGACTACGGCAGGTCACCCTTACTCTGGAAAAGTCATACTGAGACACGACCAAAACGACAAGAGCCAAAGAGAATATTTACACAAAGGCAGTGAATCACAGTTTTGTGTGGGTTTGCCTGAGGCAGGCCACTCTCCTTGTGCTTAAATCAAAAGCACACATAATGAAATACGTATCCAGCTTGTGACGGTTTAACTATCAACACGGAGCGAGCCAACTGCAAGCATGTCACCAATGTTGATGCGTTTTATTTTTTCTCTCCTTCGACAGTGTTAGAAAAGCGTCATGCTCATAGCTGCTGTAAGCTTTGACTGCACTGGCCAAAGAACTTTAAGTATATCATATTTGAAGCTGCTGTGTTAGCTCTTGAACCATTGACTGACAATTCACGTTCCCACTGAGGCCAGGATAGATTTGTACTGCTTTTCCATAACACTGAATCCACATTTCTACCTTCTGAATACCAAATCCAGACTGAGGTGGCCTCTCACTAAATTTTTGACAGCCTTATGTGTGAGGGTGTATATATCAGCCATCTCACCTTTTTCAGCCTTGGCGCGGACAGCAGGCGCCGATGGAAATGCAGGGTGGGTGCCACTGACCGTCATGCCATAGCACTTTGGCCTCACTCTCTTTTACCAGCAGGCAGACAGGAAGGGTAAAAAACTGGGCCTTCACTAATATGGACATAATGCTGTTTCAGTCCGTGTAACCTGAGCGCCAGGGGAAAACGCTCCATGAATGACAGACATTTCATTGCCATATGCATCTATTAATCACAACCTCACCTCTCTCGCTCATGTGCTGCTATTTCTCTGTTTTCATCTCTCCAAATGTTTAAAAATCAGTTGGGGTAAAAAATCGCTGCTTAAAGGGGATTTAAAGGAAGCTGAGCAGTAATTTAAGAAAACTATCAAGCAAGTGGAGGAGATCCGGCTTCCCTTGGCATTTTGGAGGGCTCTAGAAATTGCATGATGATTTTGGCAGGTCGCTTAGTTTGCTGTTTTCTTTTTTTCTTCGGTTACATACGCTTTCCCAATGATCAGTTTCTGGCAACCACAAGCTCTTCCCTGTGGACATCCTCAGGCTGTATTCCACCCAGTGTCCATCAAAACCCAAGCACAGAGCAAGCAACTGACCTGCCAGGGACCACACCTTGCTGACCAGTACCCAATATATGTGTTGATTCTCCTGTTATTTGAATACTACAGGGGAGAGATTTTTGAATGCACCCTAGAAACAACTATGTAACTCAAATAACTTAAAATAATAAATCAATTTGGAATTATGGAAATTGGAGACATTCAGATTTTCTGATTTGTATTTTAACATGGTCATATTCATTATTACATTGAAATACCTATTAACTTGATAAGTAGCTTGTCCCAGGAAAAAAAAACCTGAAACTGTGCCTAAAGGTTGTATAATATGTAGGAATTGCATCATGTCTTTCTGCTACAGGGCAAGTGTTTGACTGGTACAGTGTCAAACGTTGACACCCAGGTCTTCTATAGCTGATCCCTATGGAGTTGCTCCCTCTAGTGGAGCAAGGGATGCTTTTTAATCACTCCAGAGATGCTTGGATGTGATTTATCGCAAATATATTTTTCAGAATATGGCTGCACTGCTATAAACATATACATCTCTGTTAAGCAGAGTTATGGAGTAAATTATCCCTCAATAAAGCAGTAGTTTTAAAACTGAGAAGGGACTGAGGATAAAGCTTGTCAGAGCCTTCAGGTTGCTTGCGTGATTCCTTGCCATGTATATGACTGTGTTTATATGTGTTATCATGTAAACATGAGCAATGAAAACATTACCTTGGCATAATACCGTCTGAGGCCTATTAAGTTAATTTCAGTTTAATTGTTGCATCTGGGGAATCATTAATTAGTCAATCAATCGCCTGCTGTAATGACAGGGTGCCTGGGCTGTAGGGTGCAATGGAAACCACAGCCGGCCATATGTAAATGGGAATTAATTAGCAAGCTTACGTTTCAGCCCCCATATTTGGACTGAAAACATTCTAAGGAGTCCGAGCCAGGGCAGGAGAGCCTCCACCAGCCTGCTGTGGTCACATCCCATCTCTGTCGGACAGAATAATTTCACCTCATTACCTCTGCCATGTATAAATAGAACTCTTTCCACCCACCAGCTCTTTAACGACATGTGCTCTTTAAACACCTACAATTAACCCCTTGTGACTGGGGCCTTGTGTCTACCCCCATGTAGCCTGGTACACTCTCAAAATCGAGCGCAGTCCCAGTGGATTACACCCCATTCTCACTGAACCCATACACCCCCATTCAGGCTCAGTCCAGTCCACTACACCTCCACTCTGAGCTCGTGTTCATTAAACAGCTATATATCTTGTGCTGTATTTCCCTCCATGCAGGATTTATTGGGTGACTGATAGAGTTTACAGCGTGTCTTGAGCAGCAACAAAAAACATCATGACAGTCCATACATACATCGCGCTTAACGTTTTCTCCCTGAAATATGCAAACATGTGTGTCAGCCCACCCTCACACCCACACTCACATACGCACACACATAAAAAGATGACACGTGTCAAGTGTATGATTTTTTTTTCTTTTGCGTGAGCCTGCTGTAGTACGTCATAAAGAAGTTCTGTCTGAAAGTTTGTGATACAGCTCCCTGGAGCCTCTTTGTAGATGTTATTCGTGGCAGGTATCCAGCTGATGGACTGGAACACCCTTGACATTATGGCTCTTATGTTAAAAAAGATATAGTTTTCCAAGGCACTACCCACATCTCACTGTCTCCATCATGGAGATTTGCGTGGAGGGTTTTTAGCTTGTACATCTGATATAAATGCTGCAATACACAATGACCCCATTGGAGTGTAGATTATGGCTCTTTAGGAGAAGCACAAGGCAAGTGACAGAATGTGGGTCATCTTGTACCTTCCCATCCTTTCACATGTGTGGATCCTTAGAAATGAAACATTTTAACAAATACAGTCAGTGTCCTTTAGACTTATTCCCATACCCAACATTAAGACAAAACACACACATATGAAAAATGTAGGCTTATATCCTCAACACACAGGCCTATCCACACAACCATATGGCTGAGATATAGCTCCTTGTAACAGACTGGGGACACACTCGCTTCCTCCCAGCGGCAAATAATTCAGTCAATTGCTACCTCAGACAAGGTGAAGCTCACAATGGATTTCTCAGATATTCAGCACACAAACCACAGCTTTCCTCACCCTGAGCACCACCTATAATCACTGTGTCAGACCCCAGTTCGGCAGTGACCTCAGACAAGTTGTTCTTGGATAGGTACCACACCAGTGGCGGGAGTCGCCCGTGCTAAAACTGGCAGTGTGAAGGACTTTTTCTCCAGACTGATGTAAAAAAAAAATAATAAAAAAAATACTGCGCCACTATCAGTTGTAACAAGTCATAATGACAGCTTTGGTCAAATGGACGTGTGCCAAATTAGTCATGTTTGCCCTGTTTGAATGGCACTAGTTCGAAAAAGAGTAGCTGATTAGATATCGGTAGTTTGCTTTACATGTGAAGTGTTGATGGTCAATAAGGGTTTGCCACTAATAACCAAGCACTGCTTGTAAAATCATTCCATTATTTCTTATTTTGTTCTACACGTCCACCTTTAATTATATGGAGCTATTTTTCTAACCTCGATTCCCTGTGAGTGAGTGATAATGACATTTCCATGGATATTGTGGTATGCTTCATGACTAGGATTGTTTGTTTGAACTTGTGCTTCGGGGCAGGCGTAATGGAGAGAAGAGCAAGATGGTAAAATATTTTATACTGTTGTCAGATTGGCTATAAATGCAGATTATAGCTATAAAGGTACTAAATTTTATGGCCCTTGACCTTATTGAGGTATCAGATTGACATGGACTTTTTTATTGTTTTAGACCCATTTCATCATTTTAAATGGGAATCTGATCTGGAATCTGATAAATCTGATTATTGTTAATTCAGTGGTTGGAACATATATCTAAACTTATTAATCCAAAAAGTGATATTACTATCAGTTGTACAATACATCAAAGATCATGACAGTGAAAGCAAAGGGTCTGCAGCAAAACCAATAATTCTAATTTGAGTAAAAGTCTCATATTTATGATCTCTCCTCCTAACTGGAACTGTCTTAAATTTGTTACTGTTTGCTTGTGTTGTCCAGTTATTTTTTTTATACAAAATGTTCTTATTCACCACTTTTCATGCATGAATCTAATCATGTAGCATAAGTCAGACCTCCTCATGATATGACTATTTCTACAAACAATGCAGCTTATTATGACAAGCCTGTACTTAGGTCAGGAAGACCTTACTGGGAAAAGCCATGTTCATTCAAGGTATGTGCTGAATATTTACATCATAATTACCATTGCTTGCGACATGCGATGCAACCAAGGAAATCACTTTGGCCTGTCTTAATTGGAGTCTAACTGCTCTCCAGACTTGTGGCTAGTTAGGCATAATTTGGCCACAGTAGCCTGAACAATGTCAGCTCACTGCATCCTAATCACAGCCAGATAAGAAAAACACAGGGGAGTCATTCTACAGAGACTCACACAGAGCCACCCACGTTAGAATATATTTTCATACATGTACACTGTGATGTACTGAGTGCCAAAGCTGGTTTAGTGTCTTTGTTTTCAAATGATATTGATTGAATCAGTACTGATTAACCAGGCCTTGCTATCTAAACCTGGGAGGGGTTATAAAAATACTGATGTGGCTACCAGAGGTTTCATAATATCTCTTAGATGTACTAGATCACACATATTGGATAATGGATAAGAAATTATATATTACACAATCATAAAATGTTGGAGAAGAATTCATCTAGCCTTTCACTGCAGTAAGTGTTCCACATGGATTTGAATGAAAGTCCATTCTTGATATTGTATAAGGTAAAATGTTGGCTGCAGCTTCTTATAACAAGACGAAAAGCCACCTCTGTCTTTAGTGTTTTCACAGACTTACACCCAGCCAGTCATACACTGCCTCTCAGTTCTCTTGTCAGACGCTGGTGGGACTGTGAAGATATTAGCTTAATGTCTCCTCTCCAAATGATGTGGTTGATTTAAAACATTTAAAGGAAGCACGCAACCCTTGCAGCATTTGGCCTTGCCTTTGGGTAAATAAAAGGATATGGTTTCTGCAGTAGTGACAGTCCCACATTATGTATACTGTAAATGTGTCATCGTGCCTCCGCTTGTGCCGCGAGAATGATAGTTTACTTGGAATGATGGAAATTAATGATGATGTGTCTCTGTATCCAAGGGCCTTTTACTTTATATATTTTGACTTCTGATTATGGCCTACATAATCACAACCTTTGTCATTTTCTCCCAACCGTGTAGCACGCGTTCATGTTGACTTTGTGGTTTTCCTAAATTGGACTCTGGCTCCAGGTGGCTGAGTTTCCATAGAAACCTTTAGTCTTATCTGCTACTGTGAAGACAAACAATAAAGTCTTTCACTTTCTTGCTTTTTCAGAGGGTAGCTACAACTTTAAGTGAAAAGGCTATTTATGTGAATATAATAATTTTAGAAAAAGCAAACAATATTAAACTTAATACAAATAGTTGACATCTCAAATGATTATTGTATTATTTATAAAGTTCATACCACCCCATAGATACCTTACTGCACTCATACAGTACATTGTACAATGCCTCTGCTTCATATAGTCTTTCTGAGAAATTAGAAATTCTGTAATAAATATATAATACAGTATTTAATTATTCTGAGTTTAAACATGAAATCACTATCTGTTAGGGTAAGGATAAATATGTTTATGTGGTTATCCTGTTTGCAAGGCCTTGTCCACATATAAATGCACAATATAGAGTGTGAGAACAAATGTATACACCAAATAAAAGTCAGATTTATGCCCATATATTTTATTTGAATATGGCTGATTTACCCCAGTAAGAAGTCTAAACAGTTACCCAACATGTTCCAAGATAAACTCAGGAAAATAACTTTATATTGTATAAATATTCCCTTCTGCAGGATAAGGGTCCCTGGCTTATTTGTAGTGGACGTGGCCATAGGCGCACTCACCTCGTGGTAGTCTAAGGCCTCTTTGTAGGCTGTCGAACATGCACCAAACCACAAATTATCATTGGAGCAGGACAGACCTTCTGCACCATAACTAGGCCCACCCCTGCCTCCCCAAAAGGCTCGGGATTTATGGCATGTGTCCAAATAAACATGTCAGAGAGAAGCCATGGGTATGCATGCAGCTGACAGAATCAGATCTTACACCTGTATGATTGATGTATGCTGCTGCCATGAGCATGCACTTTGTCAAATAAATCTTAAAAAACATTAATTAATTTATGTATGCTTGATATTCAGGTCTCCCCTCAGCCCCGTGTTTCTTGTTTGTATGCTCACTAGTCTCTCCGCATCTTTCCACTCCTTTTGCTACTTCCAGTTCTCACCATGTCCTTGCTTAATCCAGTAAAATGTTTTTCATGGTAAATGAGGTGTGCTGACAAGTAAACATTGCTTAGAAATGTTTACTCTTGTCTCTGTTTAATTTCTGGTCTGTACAGTAGTCACACTTATGCAGGTTGAGTGCTGAGTGAAAATCTTTCCAGTGGTTCTTCACCATTTGTAACCATCTACCAGGGTGGGATTGCTCATTTTAATATTCCCTTGCCAGAAATTCGGGGCATTTGTACTTATACCGTGAAGTTTAAATGATTCTGCAAGTTTTTACTGTCTTTTAATAACAGAATGCCAAAGGATACTCTGTTAATTACTCTTATTAAACCTGTGTAATTGATGGATTACAGATCAGCAATTTTGGATGTACAGCCGAAGAAGAAACAGAATGCATGTCTATAAGTAGGAGATACAAAGCATATTAAAGGACTGTATAAATCAAACCTTTAATATTTAAAGAGAAACATCTTAGTAGTATAAAAGGATAAAATATTTATATAAATAAATATCTTTCAACAAAACTCCACCAGGAAAGAACACCCTATTTTAAGGAATATACATACATACATGTATGAATCCATAATAACAGCTGCAACAGCATTGTGCTACTGTGCTAAGTCTGCCCTTGGACCTTTAGCTTTATACCGCAACCTTAAATTTTGAAGCATTCAAATACAAATCCTTTACCAGTATCAGCTTCCATCTGCAGGAAAAATGTGCTACCCTCACTTTTAATAATTGTCCTTTTTAACATACTTTTGAATGGGAGTTCAGACTTCCCAGCATGCTGTAGGTAGTTTTAGCCTACGCTTTTCACTGGCCAACGCTACAACTCTGCTATTGGCATGCCGTGTTGATGACATCAATAATTTGTCACTCTGCAGACATAGTGTGATTTATGGCTTTTCCCATGCAGCAAAACGTGCCCTTGGTGTTTCTTTATTACATTTAAAACCTATTACTGTAAAAAAAAAATAGGGAGATTACAGCATAATACATGCTTGGAAAAGATCTGCAGGTTGAGCAAATATAGTGTGTTTTATAGTAATAAAGTAGCTGGGTTGTGGGTAAATGTTTATATTACTTTACAGCTTGCCTTGAGGAGGGAAAAGATTTCCATTAATAACCAGAGTGATGAATGTGAGTAATTACCTTGTATTGTAAGCAATATACTTCACCCCCTGAAGCTTCACACTTTTATAATGTGGATTTCCCGCTCGTAGGCTAATGTTAAAAAAAAACGTTAGTATTTTCAAAGCCGTTCACTCACTCTTGTTTTTCAGTATGAGTTTTTGTATCATTGTCAGTGTTCTGACTGCGCATTTAAGGGTACTGTATACTGAGTTTCATTTTGTGATATTTTGATGTATAACAGATGTTTGAGAGCACACACACACTAGTTGGATGCCTTTGTGTGATGAGAGATGCACAAAAAAACAGGAGGTAGAGTAAGGCAAGAAGGATGTCCTTTTGATATCAAATGGACCTTTTAAGCTCAGTAATTACCCAAACCTGGCACCAAGGGACTATGAGTACCGTTGGACAACCTGCTTGCCAGGCAACAGGCAGTTTTTGCATATTTTCCCAGTGAGTGATTTGCAGAAAGACGTCCTTGTAAAGGCCACCGGCATTGCTCTCTGAGGGCACTCTTGGTGCTGACACGTCATGTCTATCAACTCCGGCATGGCTGTCAGCACAGAGCACACCATCCCTGCTCGCCAGTTCTCTCCCGCTGATTTACTCGTATGGTACAGTATGGCATGGAGAGGACCAAGAGAGAGGAAACTATAGGGCAAACAAAGATGCCTTTTAGCTGATATTGACACACACTCAGTTTGATTGCATTTAGGTAATGTGCTGAAGGATCATCACCACCTGGAATATAAATCAAATAATTGCAGCACTTTGGTGCACGTGGATCCTGCTTGTGGGTGTTTATGTGTGGACTGTGATTATTTATGTTATTTATTAGTATGTTTCTGTGTTGAGGTTAGGATGTCCTGTTAGCAAACAACAAAGTCAAAAATAAAATAGTCAAAGTCATATTAATAACAAACTTTTAAAAGAATGTAAAACAAAAAAAAAAACACCAAGGCATTTCAAAACAGAACTATTTTTCTACTTTCTGGTAATAAAGTTGGTAACAGCCTTAGCGCCAGCAGAAACCCTGTAAGTGGAGACCTATAAAGTGCTGATAGGGAGAATGAGTTGTGCAGTTGTCAGCACCAGTTGATGAGAGTCGAGGGAGCATCAGTGTTGATGCTGAAGGGGTTATTGTCAGCTCTGAGGGCAGGAGGCAGTTTTTACTAGGAGTCCCATCACTGTGGCCAGTCTATGAGTTGTTAGAAGTGTTCATTAATCATAGTCCTAATTCGTTTATGCACCACTGTGTTGACATAGACTGAATATTATAACAGTGACAGTTGTAGAAGTGGGAATTTCATAAACTACAGTTGTCATTTTAGTGCATGCTGAAGGACACCATTAGGCTGTCCCACAGTAAGCCTACACATCTCGGCACCCTAGGTAAGTGTTGCTAGAACGCTTGTTAAATTCCGAGTAGAGTATCAAATGTTGCCAATTTCAGAAATCATACAGCAGAGAAGTCCTACAAAGCAAATCATTAACTTGTGCACATGTTATTTCACAGTTGCTTCTTTATTTCTGTAAGTCTGTAAGGTAGTTACAAGGAGTCAAGTGCTGTATTACAAATTGTGCTTTAGAGAATGGTCTTATGACTTAACAGGGGATTGTCTGGAATAGGGATTTTTTCCCTTTTGGGTTAAAAATTTCATTTTTCATTGAACAAATGTACTGACTTAGGAATTAAACCAAGGAAAACACTCTACATCTCCTCCCCTATGTGTTTTATTGATTGGCTTAGCTCACTGATGTAAAGCCACAGGTTCATCCATCAGAGAACCCATTCATTATGTCATTACAGCATCTGAGGAAATGGCCTCTCCTCAACCAAGCTCAATTAAGAGGGTCAGCCTGTCGGAGAGAAAAAGCAATATATTGTTACAAAGTTACCTTTTATTTTTACTTTTTAAAATTTTTAGTTTAGTTTAGTGTAGTGTAGTAGTTTAGTGTTGCACACCCATAAACTAAAGATTATGTTTCACCAAGGCAATGAAGACTTGATTTTTGTCCTAATATTATGCCATACAAAATACATGGCATTATATTTATTTAAATGGTGTGCCTGTGTGTGTCCACAAAGATACAGTATATACTCACACTTTGAAGGAGGGAGGAGAGGAAAAATAAGTTCACTGAGAGCAGAGAGGTAGTAAATAAAAGAATGAGAAACCAAATTAAGTCTATAATATAGTGACATGACATTTGTAGAAATGATTTGACTGCAATTCAAGCATATAGTACACTATATCTGGGATACAGAATGATACAGAAATTTATGATGATCTTTGATTAAAGGGAACTCATTATATAATTATAGTATCATAAATAAAATATTTTAAAATGTTGATTGTGATTGTCCCATGAGGGAAGTGAAAGTCATACTTAAATCCCAAGCCTCCTCTGGGCCTTGTACCTCTTAACCTCTGCTCTCCTCCTGGTCAACACACTCTGGACAAAGTCAATTTCCTAGCAGCACTCCCACATCCACTCGCAGTGTTTATAAACCTCCCTCTGTAGAAAATGGCTGCTAATTTAGAGCTATGCTTGTGTCACCTGGTGAACCTCATGCCCTGGGACCCCGATCGGAACTGCTATGGGTCAGAGGTTACTGTCTGGCCCCTATCTTATCAAAGCTGTGTTTATTTAAAATCTATGAGCCGCGGTGGACGACAACAAACAGAGGGACCACAGGCAATGAAGCAATTTGGAGGCAAATCCCGCTTAAGAATATAGATTATGCATGTGTGTTCCAGAGTGCATGTCTGTTGAAATGTCAGCATTGTCACTCTCAATCCTCGTGACGATGGCTCGTTTTGCTCTGGATTACTATAAAGTGAATGCTCCTCGGCACCTTCTGACATTCACTGAGAACCTGCAGAGGGACTGAGCCCGGTTGCATGTTTACAGAATTTTCTTGGATAAATAATGTGTCTTGATTGGCACTTACCTGAGTACCTTCTAAAGATGATGGAGTTATGGTCAGAAATAACGGCCAGGCTGAAATTCCAGAGCTGTCTAAATAGATACTTTATATTTTTTCATTGCATGATTTGCTAGATAAATGTAACACTCCTTGTTGAACATTTAGTCCCTTAAAGAATACCGTGGGCCTGCATATTTGCAGGTTTTGCCAGTTACACCATGCCCACACAGAATATGTAAAGTGTAAAAGGTTAAGTGTGAGCCATTGTGAGTGAGCCATGTGACCTGCATAGGCATCTTAATCAAAATATAAGCATATCTGTTGCATCAGATGAGTGTGGAATGGATTACACCCAGAAAGGTGGAAGTGATGAAAGGAAAATTGTCAATAGACACATTTTTCTTTGTCACGAATATTAAAAATAATATGATATGTAGTGTTATCTTTGGTCAAGTTATAATTGAAACTTCATGGGGAGGTCATTTGATCAAACTTTTGGTCCACCACACACGACTGTAACAGTGTATTTCAAGAAAAGTTGGGGAGGTAATCAGGCTTGACCCAACTTTGTTTTCCCACCCGTCTGCAATGTAGGTAGCCACACATGGTGTCAGGGATGCCTCCCGAGGTTTATTTGCTCCCATCGCTGGATCTTTGGGGGCTGTGTGTGGGCCTGCAAGCCCCTGTGTTGTAAAGGCTCTGCCAGAGGAAACGTAATATTTTACAGTACTCTCTGCTGGTGACAGATCCAGCACATGTGGTTGGTGGGGCTCAGACACAATGAAAGAGGTGGATTTCAGATTTGAGTGTTTGATTTCATTCTGAGATTAGACAGGTGACCAGAGAGCAGTGCTGCGTTTTAAGGTTGGCTTCTCATACAGTGTTTGACTGTGACAAGACATGACCTCTAGGTCAACACATTTCACATTTCATGTGATATTAGAAATTAGTAACTTCTAATGTCACATGTATTTATAAATTGTGTTTGATTATTAGTTTAAATTTGGTTATCTTCCTCATATATGTGTACCACACAGCACATTGTATAATGTAAAGCTTCTGACTGACCAGATGTTTATCTTCCCATAAAATCATGAATAGATCCATGTTAAGTTGTGCTGCTCCAACACTATATAAGAAGCAGAAAAAATCACTCTTGTTCTTCACTTTGCTCTCTTTTTGCTTCTTTTATCTCGCTTTCCTGGCTTGCTGTGATTGTTTGGCATAGGAGGCAGGTTTTTATTATGCAGTGTCAGGACCCGACTCCGTCACATTATGAAGGGCAGAGGGGGGTTGGGGTAAGAGGTGGTGCTGGTGAGAGAAAGAGGGCGGGGGACTCGGATAAGTTCCCCTTTGTGTACACACGGGGGAACAATGTAAAAAGGCAAGACTGTATGTGGTGGCTAGGGGATCACTCGAGTGGCTCCACGGGTCCTGTCGCGTGGCCCTGAGGGTTTTCTTTGGTTAGCATGCGCAGCCCTCCTTTTTCACAGCTACAGGTTTGTGCCGTACTGTATGGCCACCCATTGCTCTCCCTCTCATTGACACACATGCAACTGCTATGGAGAGTAATTAAAAAGAGTCACACCACCTGCTGTTAAATAATAACAGTGAGTATGAAAATGGGCAGGTTTATGTGCACATTGTACTCCAGTCCACAGTGTACTCCACTAAGGTTAATCAGGTTATGGGAGAGGTCAAGGCAAGGTCATGGTCCATGATGATTTATGTGTTTTAAATGCACAGTGGTGGTGCAGTAACAGAGAAAAACATCTGGGTTTCTCTTCTTGAAATAAAACTGCTTTTATTTATGCCATCACATTGTTGAACAAACTTGCAGTAGACTTCAACAAACTCTCTTCTTTATAAATCACTTTAGTGCAAAAAGCAGTGTAGGTTATGGGTGATATAAGTTTTCCTTATGTTGAGGTTGAATTAAAGAAGTGGACCAATATCTGAAGATTTTGTGCTTGGCTGATGTAGATAATAATTGGGTTGATCAAGAGAACACAGTATGGCCTGATGGAAACATAATCTTTAGGGAACACAATAACAATGAGGGACTTGCTTCTTCTGTAGAAGCTTGTAACCTTCTAGTACTAACACCAATATAAGGCCCCAAAATTGAGATTGATAAGGGTGCCTAATGAACAAAAAGTTGCAGTAAACTGATGAGACACCATTCATTTATATAACAAATTATATCTTAGTTGAAATTAGATAAAATGAACATGAGGACACTCATACGAAAAAATATTGAAATGGATTGGAGACCATTTGTGAATCAGCTCAGCTCAGCTGTTGACTATAATATGAGTCTGTAGTGAATCAGAGTCACGTCATCCTCTCTTTCTCTTAATTCTCCAACTGGAGGAACCCAACAAAAGTGTTTTGAAGGACTATGTTTTATGCTCCCTGCTAATTGTCTCTGACATTCACCTCTTCCTATTCAAGAGGGCATTTGTGGGCACATGTGGTCTATATTATGTTATATGATGCAAAGAGAGTGTGGCACAGAGAATCAATGAGGTATGAAGCTTTGCCATGTCTACTTTCAGATCCCATCGTTCATTACAAGAAACTGGGCATTGCGTGCTACTCTTCTATTTTTTTGCCTTCCTCACCCCTTCTTGTGTTTGACTGTAAAATGTATAATGAGGTGGTAGATACGTGTAAGCCCTGCAAAATTTCCAAGCATGGCTCTTTTCTTTCACCCCATCCTCTCAAAATGACATGCAATGATATTTACTAACTAAGCTGACACTACAGTCAAGGTCTTGAGAATTAGAGTAGGGATAACATGCCTCTCCTTTGTCTATGAGCTTCAGTGTATGACGCCCAGCATGATAGTGGTGCTCCATACAGGCCTGCCACCCTCACCCTGCCTTTCAGCACCTTCTGGCCCACAGAAAGGGCCTCTTTGTTCAGCCCTGTGCTTGTGACGTCCACTCAAGACCATGCTTCCATTAGCAACAGCCTGCCAAATAACCAGGGATTGTGATGGAGCCTAATACCCCACTGCATATGTAGTATTTACTTAAGAGGGAATAGAAAATTGTCCCTCCCATAGCGTCCAGACACAAGAACACTTTTATAACTCACCTCAGTCACACTCACAGCCTTTTAGCAGGCTGATTGACTGATTGAGTTCCTTAGCTGGTCGAAAGTTTGTATTAAGATTTCCTCATTTAGAGAAAGCATTAACATTTTCTCTTTAAATTTATCAGTATCATGATTGGTTCCAATGTGAGATTTCTGGCTAATTTATTTCTCTTTTGACCAGTAAGTCTAGTTTGATGAGCAACAGCTGATCAGCTATAGCATTTTGACTTTATAGCCTTGGTCCAACTGTACAATCTTCTATTGAGTCAGAATTTTAGTGGAGCCAGCAGCTCAGCTCAACCAGTAGACTTTGCAATAGACATTCAAGAAGTTCATATTTTATTGCACATAAAACAAAATCCTTTATCAACATAATGAAACGTAAACAAAAATTTCCCCAAACCTTCCAAAAAAGAGACACCCTAGATTTGATTTTACCTGTGGTATTTTTCCACTGAGCAGGCCTGATATTCCGTGGTCATGTTCAAAAATAAAGAATGCCAGTCTTTTGCTTATTTTACTTGGATATGGTGACACAGATTCACTTATCACAGTTCTCCTTTACTCACATTGTCCCTGTAAAGACTCTTGACAGTGCAGTACATGAATTGAATCCAGGTTCTTGATTCAAACACAGCGGAGAGACAGACTGCTGAGCCAAGTCTACCAGTGTATGGAAATAAAACAATATTCAAACAGCACTTTTAAAATAAACATTTTTGCTCAGTCTACGTAGCTCGCAAATGCTCTCCTATGCTGTCTCTATTTAAGTAAATCTAATACATATGTCTCTTCATATGTTCATGGATTACAGTGGTAACTGTGTGACATCAAATCATGTCATAAGACCTATGAAGTCACTGGCTTCTCTTTAGAATTAAAAATAATCTACTCAGCTGCTTTATATATTCTATTTTTCTTCAGTATTAATCTTCTGTCTTATCTATGCATATAGGTACACAACTATTGAGTGTGCTGGACACACATCCAATGAATGTGTAAATCAACAGGAAGCAACTGAGCACAACTGTAAAACTATGAAAACAATACTAGACATAAAATTCATGTCATTATGAATCAGGAAATGGTGAAATGGTAAAAAACAAAAACTTCTAAGCTAGCTATTAATTTAGTTGCACTGTCCCTAATGCCAGGAAGAAACTCACCAGTAAAAGATCAACATCAAGTCCCAAAAGACATACACCCAACAGAAACCAGCTTCTGTTCTGCTAAATTTTATCAGAAAAGATGTGTTGCTGTCTTTGTCATATTAATAATACAGAGCAAAAGTTCTGTTGTGATCAGTTGTACATTAGTACTGACCAAACATGGGCCAGAGGAGGCAAAATGGATTTGCAGTGGCTAATAAACTGCTAGGACAAGCTTCACCAAGAGTTTAAAGACAGCGAGAGTAGTAAGAACACAAAGCCTCGCTCATGAATTTCCATCAGCTGATGACTCCGTAACAACCTGGGGAAAGTGAGAAAGAGAAAAACAGGACTCATCGCTGTGCGGACAGGAGTGACTCAGGATGGCATCTTCCCCTGCTGCCCCATTTCTTTTTTGTTTACCACAGTCGACTATTTTCCACCTCCACAAAAAAACGCTGGGACTTTTTTTGTTTGTTTGCTTGAACAACTTGAACGTTCATTGAATTTCTAGGGGAAACAAACATGGAGAAAGAGCCTCATGAAGGGTCTCATTCTTACCATTTCTTTTAACGGACGGGAAACCCAGCCCATCTCTGTTTTTACTGGAACTCTGTTCAGGTGTTTCATTGCAAATGTTGACTCATTTGACAATATTACAGCCCTCCTTTCGGAGAGTCTGATGACGCTGGTTCTACGCATTTTTCTGACATATGTGCATGTAAATTACTGTAACTACAGTGACTTGCTTTTTGATTATATTTACTACTTTATCATGTAGTAAATAGTGTAGTCAGTAAGAACTAACAGTAGCCACATGTATTTTTTCTAATTAAAAACATTGTGAAGACACACTGAAAAACACTGGATATTTGTAAATGTAAATGGATGCTACCACCAGTATTCTGTCTAGTATGGCACTGAAGTCGTGACAGCCACTTGATTCAGCCACCCACTTATGTGGAAGTATTCTGTGAATATCTGCTCTGTTAATAAATGCAGTACAAATTTAGGCATAATTCTGGTGAAATGTAGATGGTGGTTAAACATAAACTGTCTCATTCAAACCTAGGCATCCACCACATGAGAATATTTTTGGTTCATTTTCAAGACCTTTCAAATAGTTAAAGAAAAGGAGCATGTTTGTTTATTGGTGGTAACTGGCTTAGTAACCATCTGTCAGATGTTGAAATTAAGCCTTATTCTGCATGCTTTTTCTAAAAGTCTGACCACTGCGGTGTGTCCAACATACTTAGTTATAAATCTTGCAGGTAGAGAGATGCCATGCATATATTAATTTTTCAGGCCCACCACACACCTTTCCACAGGCCCACACCGAAAAAACAAGGAGTGTGGTCAGTTTTTCCAGTCTGGCCAAATTAAGGGGGAGGAATATGAAACATATGTCCTGTTCTTACAAGGGGCTGCAGCAACCAAATACATCACCAAGATCAACACATACTGCAATTACCAACAGCCCTCTTATTGTTTACGGAAGAGCATTCATTATTATGGAGAAAGAGTACACTCAGGATGTTAAATTATTAATTGATATTAAAAGGAATTGTGATATTCCACATCTAACATGCTGGCCTATTTCTTGTATCTTGTGCCATGTGTAATGCACCATGACCTGCCAAATAGCAATAATTAACAAACATTAAAAAGTTGAATTCATTCTGAATATAATCAAATTCAGTGAAAATTAGATAACTAAATTACAGCAAACATAACAAGCAACAGTGACTCTTAAAACAAGTGTCTGCTACATTGCAAAACTTTTGAGAGGTTTCATTTTGAATTTGAGCCCAGTACCTATTTTAGAAAAAATAGCAAAACATCCAATGTAATCATCTCTTAAATGCACCTTATTACATCAAAATCTGTCTCTCACTCATGAGTAATTAAATTATTATTAATATTTTCTCTAAAATAATGCATTTGCATTTATTTTTTATGATTGAATATGAATACAACTGTGTTGCAATACCCTATGAAGTATTAATTAACAATTTAAGTCCAGTTATTGATGCCTCATACACACAATTAATGTTAAGACTAACACATGAACTATACTCCAATATTTGCTGTCAATATTACATTATAGTGTTACAACACTACATCAACAGTAGAAAACACTTAAACTAGTCAAAGCAATAATATGCAAGCAATTTGTAAAAAGCATTTGGTAAGTGTGTACACACGGCAAATTTTGATGATGTATCGTGGCCAAAAGGTGCATTTCTGAAGCAACAGGGGACTCTGTATGTTGCTTGTGGTGTTTCTTCGACTTGCAGGAGCTTTCAACCTATAATAAGTCTATTCACACAATAATTGCTGCATGGGAATACCTTAAGTAAACTGGTCAAGACGTATCAAAAACAATCGAGTGGTCACACTAAATTCCTACCTCTCCTCGAGAGGTTGGGAACAGAGGTGCTCAGTGAGAGTTTTAGTCCCATCTGCCAGAAAGCCCATCAGGACCTGGAAACCAGACTGCTTTCTCTTGCAAAAAAACAAAAAAAGTCTGGAGGAACCGAGTGTGGGATAGCAGCAGCTAGTGCACCTCAACTCTTTTAAATTTCATTAGTCTTGATGCTCTCTTGATACTCTCCTGTAGACAGGCATCTTGCTGCTCTGATCAGTGTGTTGACATTAGAGCAGTTTAGGGTTTTAGGGAAGCTGAAGACTTAGGAGATAGTTTCAGAAGAGCAACATATAATAATTTTGAGTGAACTGAAAGAGTAAGTTCATCTATTGTAAAAAGACTTAACTGAATCCTGATTATGTTAAAAAAAAACCCAACTAATGCTCTTTTGAAAGCTGAGTCATGTTGGGAGTGGCATTCCCATGTTACACTCATAACGCCCTTGGAAAGAAGGTTGAATCATATTTGAGTCCCGCTGTGCAGTGAGCAGTTATCCCATACTCATGATGAATGTGGCTGCTAGCAGGATGGTGGCAGGGAGGACAGCTCCAATGTTATCGCACAGCACCCTGGCGCACTACACTTCTGAGGGCCCGCTCACCTGGGATGGCCCACAAAATTAGGGCCTTCATCAATCACACCTAAGCCAGTTTACACAGGCAGCAGCATGGACAGGCCTGACACAGCATTGAACAGGTGACAGCTCCCAAAATATAACTGGAAACCTCAAGTTCTGACCAGGATTCTACAGTTGTAAATGGAAAATGGTAACATAAAAAGTATCGCTGTGGTTCACTGTAGATAAGCAAGCATTCAGCTGCAAACCATATTTGTTACTTAAACATAGTATTACTTCAAACGTTCTGTATTTTGTGCTGAAACAAGGGAACTTTTCTCTTCATTTGTAGGATGAAGAAACATTAGAGGTACTGCAAAATAAGCTCCTCCTTGTTATCATCATATGGAGGTTAATAGCAATCGTTACTCAAGTAGGATTTCTCATAATTCAAACTGGAGAAATGTGGATTCTATACAAGGCACATTAAACCCTTACAAAGTGACTCGTCTGCACTGTAATTAGTCTTTGGGGACTCCAAATGCATTTTCATAGAGTCATATTATACCTGCCATTGCCGGACATTTTCAAAGCTGGAGCAATCAATGCAGAGTTAATGAACCCAGTCCTGGGGCCTCCTGTAGCTCACTGGGGGCACACGTTGAGAGGCCCCAATACCTGAGAGATTCATTTAAGGGTGAGATATTCCAAGCGGAAAAGCCTATTGGTAGCCAGGCCACAGGTTATAGAGGTCCTAACAATTGGGAGAAAAGCACACCCAATGTTTCAGGGGTCCACATGTGCAGTAACACTGTCAACACACAAGGGAGAGCAGGACCCCTGAGGGTCGGTCATGGGGCAGAGCCAGTGCCAGAGCCTCTCACCTTCTCTCATAAATCCTTACAATCTAAACTCCCGCTGAATGTTGTGGGAAGGTCAGGTGTTTGGTGCTCTCTCTGGGGAGGCCAGAGTTGTCCTGTGCTCGCCCCCATAACTAAGGAAAGAACCCTCCAAACTATTGACCCCTTCAGCTGCATGCTACTGGTTTCATTTGATATTTTTTGATTGCATCCAAGCCCAAATTATGACCAAATGAGTGGAAACCCTGATAAGATAGTTGTTTTAAAAAGCAAAGGCAAAACGGCTGGAAAGATATACTATTCGTAGGGAACAAAGCCAATCCTCGATACCTCTCAAACTTCACTTCATATGCTGTAGACCTGTAAGCTTCAAATGCTACTGGTTCTGCTAACAAGCAGTTCCAGAAAGTATCCCTTGTGTACCATGTCCATCAAATGGTGCTTGCTTGCTCCAAAGTGTGTTTGCACCTTCTTAAAGTGTGGTATGTGGTGGAACCTTGGTTCATGATCATATTACCTATGGAGAAAGCAGAAACAAAAAAAATCCCTTGTGTTACTTTTTTCATGAATAAAACCTTCCACCAAATGGCCCAGCACACTGTGGCACATTGTGGTACACTGCTGTGTTCTGTGAGCAAGGTGTGCTGTGGTATCTGGCCTCCGGTTTTTCTAAGAGGTGGAGCGTGCCTGTCTGCTGGTCCGGCTCTGTGGCTGTGGGAGTATAGGAGGGTAAGCAGCTATGTGGCTTGGCCCAGATGGGACATATGTACTGCACAGCAGCTAGCTGGATAGGTGGATGTGGGCAGCGGAGACTGGCGTGGTATGGACGTACTCATTATGACAAGCACACACTCACATGTCCACACACAGGCTACAACACACACAGATAGATGCACATACACACACCCGCACACTCTGATGGACCCATTCCCAGAATTATTTGGACCTAAACCAGCTGCATGTACCTTGTAGACTGTATGAGGGTGACCGTTTGGTTTGGCATTGCCAGTAGTCTGGAAACATGTCACGTGACTTCTGGAAAAAGTGGTTCCCACCAGCCTTATGTCTCCATGCTAAACTGAGACATGGGCAGTAGAATATGGTGCACTCCAGCTCCAGCTTACCAGCTCCAAAACAGGATAATCTTCTGACAGGTGGGCATGTTAATTTATAATGTGAGCAAAAATAATAGCATTTCCATGATTATTGATTATACATTTGTCCTCATATTCAAGTTTCACTCGCTGCTTTTGGCTTTCTGTTACCTATGAAAAATAACTTTGTAATCATTAAATTATTAGATGTCAGATCTGCAGCTTAAGTGAGTTAATATAGGTTGTAAGTCTGTTGACCCAGCAAGGTGGCAGTCCACCTGAGCTGATAAACAAGTCCACAGAAACACAGTTCTGTTACCTTAGGAGGGATTTAAACCAGCAGACTTTCAGGGGCCGACAGTGACACTGACAGCTTTATAGAGGCATGACACTGGCAGGACTGAAATAGTAAAAGCACTAAGACAACATACACCTTAGGAAATAATGATTACACCAGCAAGTACGTACATTAAGTTTGTGTGTGTGAGTGTGTGTACGCACGTGTGTGTGTGTGTGTGTGTGTGTGTGTGTGTGTGTGTGTGTGAGTGAGCCGTAATTTGGCATACAAACACACAAATCTCCAGGTCTTGTGTTCATGCAAATGCAAATGACTTGGCTTAAAGAAAGAAACCTCTCTGTTCACTGAGTGTCAAGTGAGCAAATAATTATAGGAGGTGGCCTTCTCTTGAGTCTGTTTATAACTCAAGGTAGGGAGAGTGTCAGTGGCAGAGAATGTCATGCTTGCTTCATAAATACAATACTACCTTGCCTTTCTGAAGTGATCTAATAGTAGGGCAACCCATGAACAACTCCCATGCTTCCACACAGCACATAGAGCCAAAACCAAACAAGAACAACAACCTGCATCCAAACCAGTCAACACAAGGAAAGAGCCTTGTAAATGCAAGCACACAAGAAAATACAAACATGGTGGTTTAAAAAAAATGTCTGATGTCAGAATCACCAGCACGTTTGTGCTGACACCTCCTGGGTGACACACTGCCGTTTGCAGGCCACTGCTGTAGTGTTAGTAAGCTACAGTGCCACAGCCACAGAGGACAAAGACAGCCTTCATGTGGTGTTCATTCAGCCCTGGAGACTACTTCTGGTTTTGTGTGTCTGGATATGAGAATGTGTGGTGGTAGCGAGACGCCATTGACCCAAAATCAAGCACAGGAGTTATTTACACACTTGACATTTACTGGAGTTTGCCCTTGTCTTTCTTTCCCACCCCTGCTATGGCATACAGTATGTTGTGCATATATACATTTCTATTCTTTTTTTATTATTATTTCTGGATGGGATAATTGCAAAGTAGCAAAAAAGTAGCAAAGGTGCAGTGGTATTTCTCCAAAAAGCAAATACTGATTTCCCTCTGTATGATACGGTTTCAGTGCTCAGAAAATTCAGATAAAAACAAGGCCATCACCAAGGTAATTCTCAGTTTCAACAAGTAACAGTTTCAGTATCCAAGATGCAAATCCTCCTCTCCATCTTTAACATTACTGAGGGGGAAAATATTAGTTTGTGAACAAAACATAATTTCGCCTGCAGGCTGAGCATGAAAACCCTTTGAAAACAGATGTTGTCTTGTCGTGTTAGAAATACTAATACATGAAACTGGGACCTATTTCATCTTGTTCTCATAACGAGAGGATTTTACCTTCTCTGTCTGCTGTCTCCCTCTTTAGTTTTTGTTGAAATGGAGCCACTTTACACACACACACACTGTCTCCTTAATTTGCCAGCCTGATTTGAAGCCTGCTTCTGAGATGACAATATTAATTAAGGGCTAATTAAAGTCATGCAAACAAAAGCTCATATTCATATTTTCTCTGCAAAAGGTAACCGTATTAAACCAGATGAAGGCAAGGGGTGGCCCCTGTAAGCAGACAGGAGTTGTAAGCTGTATGTAATTAAATAACATGACACCTCTCAGCCTGCTAGCTCACCATAGGGAAACCCTCCACAACACGAGACACATTCCACCACATACGTTTATGTGTCTTAGAGTCAGTCAACCCTCAGCCATTGTTAAAGCGTGACCAGGCCACCAGAGTAGGGGAGTAATAACACAAACGTCTAAACATATGACGTGACTGACAAGTAGGATTCTCCTGCATGCAGTGTGGTGACTTGCAGAGGGCAAAAAAATTATTTTGACAGGATAATTTTTCAGTGTGCTGGTACTGTATTGCTATACCGCTGCTAGTTGTCTAAATTAATTTAAAGTAGAGAAAAATGTGCCAATGCATTCTCTGGCTGATTGCATACTGATCTTTGTTTTCAATACAGGTGACCAATGAGATGACTGCAATGGATGTCAGGCTGTGTTTTTACCAATGAATTGCATTTTTGTAATACAACTTCCTCCAGGTGAGTACCTCAGACTAAACATGCTGTCAACTATTGTTTCCGAAGTGGACAATGCCTTAACCTTGAAAATCTATAAGCAGATCACATGAAGTGTACTTCGGCATAAATGATAAGGATAGTGCTGTGGTCAAACTCTATTTAAAATAAAAGATAGAGAATGATTTTGGTCCCTTTTGCAGCTAAATTTACAGGTTTGTCCTTTGAAATGATTCCTTAAGAGTAGTTTCAGACCCGTCCAAGCTTCTTCTTGCTTTTTTCCTTTGATCTCAGTCTAACCGAGACATCTCTCTTTCCTTCACTCTTGTAGTGATAGAGGGAAGGAGGGAACGGAAGCTGCTGCTCTGGCTGCAACAGAGACAGGCTCTGTGGTGGTGAAATTCTGAGTTTGTGCAGGGGTTCAACTCTGGAAACACCAAGTGTGCTAAATAAAGAGAAGTTGCAGGCATCTGGCTGTCCACCCACACACACACACACTAATGACAGTCATAGGAACAGTTTAAAGTGATAAAACTCCCAATGTCCCCTACAGCCCTCCTTAATATGACTGTTATCATATCAGTATAAGCAGCTCCACGGACAAGTTCAGATTGCTGTATCTATTCTGTTTCAGTGAGCTCAGACATTGTTCAAATGGGCAAAAGTAAATGTCCAAAGTCAAAACACAAATTTCAGAAGTACAGCATGTATGCACTGTGATGTGTACATTGGCATGGTCATGCAGAGTGTGTGAGTTTTAAAATTCTGCTGCTGATATATAAGGCTTGAATGGACTCACTAAGCTTTACCCTGACTAACTGAACCTCTTTTCTGTCCATCGTCCTTAGTGTTTCATCAGGGCCAATGCCCCAAAGTTCCTGTTATGCTTAATTAGTACATGACTACAAAATCATAACATCAGCCGTGTCAGGTTCCTGCTGCTCAAAATGCTCTTTTTCTAAAACAAACTTGGTGGAAAAAGTGTGTTTTTTTGAATGGTGGTGAATGTAATGAGTGTGATGGTGGTGGTGAGTACGGTGGGTGGCGTTTGGCAGTGGTGCAGCCCTGTGGGTTTGGAGGTCCCCTATGTTTATGCTTTTGTCAGACACTGTGTAGGCCTCCAGGCCATGCCACTGGAGGACCCCTCCTGGCTGCTGCTCTTGCTCCTGTCTACTGCTCCAGCCTCTCCATAATAAATAAGCAGCTGTAGACCTGGACCTGTGCTCTGCATATTCTCACACAGCCTACTGTAAATGAGACTGGAAGCTGCCCCAGCCTGGCACTTCATGTGCTCACAGACTGCCACACTTACTGTGTTACACAACAGTGGATGCAGCCTGCACATTGCTTACTATATACTGTATCACCAGTGGGTCACAAATCAGTGGTTCTTATCTGTTGCAATGAATACACTATAGGTAAGTAGCTAACAAGACAAAATCCAAACTTAATTTAGTTAATCGATTAAACCTAATTGGTTTCCATAGGTTAGGGCATTATTTTAGCAGGGAATTAGGGTAATTAAGGATATGAGGAATTTTCATCACCAACCACCATGTGCTGAAATAAAGCTGACAGGTAGTAATGATTATTTTAGACTGGAATAAACTCTGATGGATTTTATCTGTTTTATTTGGCCAAGTATAGACAGTTGGTGCATAACATTTCTAAGTGAGCAATAACAACATAAGAAAATCTTGCTTTCTGGAACCATTTAGACATCACTACGGCACTTTATTAGAGCTCATTAATCTGCAGAAATTGAATTTGTAAAGAAGTAAATCGTTTATAATTTACTAGTAATATATTAATGTGTAGTATAATAGAGTAATATAATAATATTTTTACACCACGGGTGCACAATCTATAGAATCACCTTTGGACCGTATCAGCAAAGGAGCCTCAGTCATGGCGCTGAGTCTTGGCCTTTTTCCTGACAGATATAAACACACAGATATAAGTCAGCTCTTCGCAGTCAGGGGTTCATTTTTGGGGGAAGGTCCACCATTGGTTGAAACCACAAAGCGGTCGTATAATGCACAGAGAGTGTAAAAGCCAGTCAAATGGACCCTAGAAGGCACCATGGGTACAATTCTCTTTCAGCTGTAGCTTAGAAAACTCTTGAAGTAATCAGGCTGGCTCTGGGCCTAACTGGGTGTCAAAGGTTCTGATGACAGGCCTTCAGCAGCTCACATTGTGTTTATAGTTTTGAGTCCATAGTTTGAAGAAAAAACAACTAACAGAAAAAAAGATCTTAAAGAAATTTTCCATGCCTACATTTTTGGCATTTCCTGTGGATAAGAAAGGTAAAGTAAAGCATCATTTAAATGTTGCTGCAAATGACAATAAAATTTCAGCATAAACATGAATTCTAACAGTAAATCTGTATATTGGGCTGTTTATGTCTGTGACTCAACCTGAGAGTGCAGACACACTCTATCATGCCAGATGTCTTGGAGTAACCCACGCAGCCTCCACAGGGGCTCAGGGGAGAGGCCAGACATGGCCCTGTTGAGGAAAAAGCTTGTGAGGTTTTAAATTCCTCCTTCCTTCCATGAACATCTTACTAATTAGCATCTGAGGAGAGCTGTGTGATTGTGTGTGACATTCTTTGATAAAACAGACAAAAAAGACATCCCACATACCAGCTGAAATCTGTCAGAAGCTGGTTGATTTGCCATGTCATCAGTATGCAATGGACAATAATGTAAATATCAGTGCTATATTATAAAATATTTTTAAAAATTAATATTTCAATTTTTCATGAAGAAAACCACTTGTCCTCTGTTAAACCTCTGTGAATCCAAGATGATTTCTCCGTACAAATAAACTTCACACTGAGAATACTGCAATGCAACATCTGGTGCTAAAATCAACTGGGAGGATGTACGATTGTATTTGTGTGTTGTTCTGGTTGCGTGTATGCATGCACACACTCGCAGCCTGTGAGTATTTACATGTGTACACTGGAGGAAGCAGGGCCTCCAGGAATTTGATACGCCATCCCACTCAGGAACAGAGCCGGAGTCACACACCAGATAACACCCCAGTAGAGTCGGGCGCTGGATGTTTGGTTAAAGCCGCATGCATTATGCATGCCCTCTCACTGTAAAAGTACACATGTGTCAGAAGGCTCCCATCATCATCACTCCACTCGACAGATCCGCTTCCATGGTAGAGGGGTCCCTCAAGGAGACCTGAGCTCAATATTTGAGGGGAAATCAGTGGTGACACTAATGAGGCCATAGAAAAATGCTCTGAGATCCAGTAAAATTGTCCTTATTCATAATAATATATATAATATATGTTTTCCTTTCAGACTGATTTTATCTGTCAAATGATCTATTAAAGTCCTTTTCAGAGAGATCATGCTTTACTAGAAACTTAGAGTATCTTGTCAAGACAATATACATCTGCTTTATCCTTTCTGCTGTATGCTCTTACTTCTCATGAGGCCCAATGAGACATATCTTATTGTTTTCCCTCCCATCTGGCTTCTTGTTTCTTTACATCTGCTGAATTCCTTCTGGGGTCAGCTGATGGTTATAAATCCTCTCTTGGTTCATTTTTGCGAGCACAACCTTCTTTGCATCGACCCGCCCTTGCAGGATTTTATCTTCTTTGGTGCTTTCTGAGGCACAAATGTTACCACTGGTGTTCCCCAATGTAGGATTGAGTGTGACTCCAGCAGACCTACGGTGGGAAGCACCTCCCCAGCAGGTCATTGCCTTTGACCTGCAAATAGCGGGAAGAGGAGGAAGAAGCCAATGTTTGACCCTCAGGGGGGCATTCCCAGACAGGGAATCTCGAGCGCTGAAGGAACATGTGTGGTTTTGATATCCGTTGTGCTGCTGAACAGGAAACAGAGGTGAATGGTGTGGGGAATCATTTGTTGATCATTGGGCATAATGGGCCTGTAAAGAGGGTCACCTGTACCCTTTAGAAAACCTTGACAGAACAGTTTTACAGTGTGTGAAAAAAACAACATTTTAGTGTGTTTCTTTGCTACCAAAGACTTAAATATTTTCAAAATACAGCCACAAAAATTACGAGACTAATTTGCAGCTGCGACATCAGGTGTGATCCCTCCACATACTGAAAATACAGAGAACAAGTGTTTCATTCTTGCAATTGAATAACCACTGAGGTTATGGGCAATCAGAATATAAATCATCTATGATTGAGTTTGCCCACCCAGGATACTTAATTCACCACACAACTTTAAAACTACAACATCAAAATCATCAGTAGAGTTACTGTAAAAAAAAACAACAGCCAAATCAGGTTTGTTTCAGTATGAAAAAATGATGGATGAGCTGCAAATCCTTTGAATATTCAGATTTTTATATGCTAGCTGTGAAGCCATGTCTTGGTGTGAGGTTGCTCCTATTTTAGCAGCAGTTGGGGAGGCTCTGGGGCTGAGGCAGACAGTGTGGCGCTGAAAGTCCCAAGCAATGTTAGCGTGGCCGTGCTGGCGGACGGGTTTTTACACCAGAATGTGAGAGGGCCCGGGGACGTCAGAGCCTTGTAAGCCAGAAGACCCCCTACAGTGCCTGCCTCAGCCTCAGCTGTGCCTGCCTCTAGAATGCCTGTCAAAACAGGGATTTCTTTTGGTGAAGGGGCTTTAAGTGAGTCGTGACTTTGACAGTGATAAATGGCCTTGTCCATCGAATATGAAATTGCGCCCACAAAAATGACAAACCAAGACACCTTTATTTGCACAACGTAGCTGACAATAAATAGAAAATCAAACTCAGCAACTGATGAATTGGCACATGCTAGGTGTACCTAATAAACTACCAGCAGAGTGTAAGTGATCCAGGTGATCCCGTGGGGAACAAAAGAGCAACAGTGTGGTTTTCTGGTATATAATAGCCTGTTTGCTTTCAGCTGCTTCACATATGATTAGCCGTCTCTACGATAACAATGGCGTACCTGTCACTCACAGCAGAATCACGGTACAGTCATGTAACCTGATCTGCAAATGGGTTGTGAATGAGTTATGGGTTGTGAACAGCAGCTTTATTGGACATTTGCATTATTACACATTTAGAACAGCCGGTCATATCTGTTTTCAAGGGTGTCAGCCATGTGCGCCAAAGTAAACAAATTGTGAGTGAGGGGAGTGTAGACAGTTTTGCAGGGGTGGGGTCATGTTGTAGGTTGTGACACATGCGGATCTTGTCAGGATCAGGGGAAGCTTGTTGGGTTGATGACAGAGCAGAGGTGGCCAGGAAAACCTGATCCCTTTCCTGAGGGAGGGCGAGCGTGCTGTGGCTTCCTGTTTACTGGGACAAAGCCACGGTGTACCTCAAGACGCCATATCACCTCTACCATCCCACGTCAAGCCACCTCACCTCCCACCTCTACCCCATCCAATCCCATCCTCCACTCATGCTTTGATTTCAAGCCAAAGCAAACAGCGAACTGCTGGCAGCCACAGTCCCACGTTCCCATGGCGACGACGCACAAGGGCACAGCCTTGGCCTTGATGATTTTGATCTGTGGGGACGGACAAAGAGGCCAATTCATAGCTGGCCGAGCAAAGATTTAGATGCAGGCAGAGCTTTCTGCTGGACACTAGGCCTGAATACACACGAAAAAAAAAATCTGCAGTGTGCAAGACTTATCACATCCAATCACTCAAGTGATAGTGACATCCTGTCACTTTGAGGAGAATTGCTGAACAATGAAGGCACTTGTCAGGGTTGGATGGGACCACTTATGGGGGTCTAAAGGGGAAAGATACAGCTTCAGCAAATGTGATTTACTCTGCTTTTAAGAGTGTCATTCTGAGTTGGAACTAAAAATATGATAAGTGTATCATAGTATGAGAATTTATGCAATCGATGAGATTGTTTAGTGAATAGAGATTTTTTAAAGCAAGCACTCTCACTTTGGCTTTCAGAAGTTATCCTTGTTGAGTAGCATAAAAAAACCTTAATGACTACATTGTGATTCAAAGTTTTAAAACTTCATGGTTTTACTGTATGAGAACATTCAAGGTGATGATTTTTCCAACTTTGTTAAAGTAGAAGATGTCTGTTTTGGTGGACCTATGGTTGCATCACTCTGCATTGCCTGGTATTTACATGAAGAAAAACAACATCAGGTATAATTTGCATGAATTATCTGTTTTAATCAGGTTCCATTTGTGCAGCTAAAAGTAAAATACTCTTGGAGAAGACATTATTTTTAAGGTGGTTGAAAATATGGTTTAATTACTTACGACAAATTATCTTACACCTTCAAAGTGTTAATGAGATAATGGCTTACTGACACACTATAACTGAAATGTGTCAGGTGTTTATCACCACGGGGGTGCTTCTTGCGATTATAATTATTATAATAATAATTCTTTTGCTTTTTGAAATTGAAAAAATACCCAAACTACAATAAGACGTTAATACAAAGATAATTATTATATTCCGTTGATGAATTTTCAACCAATTGAAGTGTGAAGTCTACCTGAACTCTCCATGAATAACTCAGGTTTACACACCCAAACATGTTTCCCCAAATTCTTTAATACCTTTTAGATGAAGAACAAAGTTAGTCTAAGTCTGTTGACAGTTGAGTAATTTATTTCTTGAATGTCATTCTAGAAAAAGACTATCAGCCACTATAGAATCCAGTTGACAATATTTGCTGAAATGCTCCAATGACATCAACCTTCTTTTGCAATTAAGCACAACTTAAAGCAATTTCTATTAATGCCTGTGGGGGAAAGGGCTGAGCTGTGATCTGTGACTCAGACAATTTGTGCCAAATAAAACCTGAATAAATCAAAGCCATATTTCAGCATTGCCTGGCTGAGATGTAAATCTGGGGCTCAGAGAGGCTATGCAGCCTCGCCCTGGGACTGGAGGTAGTGTGTTATTGTTGATTAAAATGGATTAAGGGTGAGATTACAGTCTGTCTCCTCCCAAAGTCCGCTCTAAACTAGCCCCAGTACTGGCAGTCCGGGTCACTTTGAAGAGAAATAGATGCAGTGAGACAGGCTTTTTCAAATGAGGGTGGTTTCTTGTGACATGTGGCTTTTTTCTTATTTATCTGAGAGGGCTTGATTGAGAGAGGAGGAGAAGGGATGCAAAAATAAAAGAGAGTGAGTGAGTCCATGTATGACAAAAAAGGATAGTGGCATACAGAATATATATGCAATTTCCAGACAGAGGGAGCAGCAGCTATCTGTATGGTCAACACAACTTTTAATAGAGAGCAGACCTGATAAGAGTTTTTTGGTGGTGACCATTCCTGACAAACCTGGATGGATTGAGAGTTGCTAGTACCAAACCTACTCTTTGCCTTGTGCAGCTTTTAGACATAGTCTTGTACGGTATGGCTAACTGCCAACAGTTTGACCTTGAGAGACAAACTGAGCTAAAGGTGCTGGATGCAATTCCTTGTGCCATTAACTATCAAATTCATGTTCATTTTTGTATTAGTACAAAATGGATTTTTCATAGTAAATGCTACAGTAAGATAATTATGTACATCCCTGGTATTAAGCATCATGAAAACATTGCTTTTTGAGTCATCAATATCTCTTTTATGTGTCAGTATATTTTAAAGGTACTGTCATGAGATTTAAGGTCCAATTAAGATAACAGACACCAAGTTATAGCAAAAAGACACTGTGCAATTAACTTGATTACTCCTGGCTTAGCTAGAAAAATCTTGAGAGGGTGGCTGAAGTGTGTATAACAGCCAGAGTGGTTTTGTTGTCATAAGGCACTATTTATTTCTGTTTTTAATTAGGGAAAATGATTCCCATCTGTTAAAAGGTTATTGTTGTGCTCGTTATAAAAGGTTTCAGCAGAACAGTTGATTAATTGAGCATGTCTTCAGTGCTGCACTTGAGCTGGAACTGACCAACCAATTATCATAATCCAAGGCTGTTTATTTTTCCTCCACTGCCAGTCACGACGCGTCGGTCGAGCCAGTGGTTTAACACCACAAGGCCTGGTTCAGGAGATGCTCAGTAGTCAGCAAGATGGAGGGAGGCAGTAGGACAAGGTCTGTTCAGTCTGTCAGTCATCTAAAATGCTGTAATGACTGAAAGTTGATCTGTCTGGTTTGGCTGAGCTGGCTACACATTACCAACAAAGATGAGGAAAACACAGACACATTCAGATCATATTAATTCTGTGCTGATTTACTGTATCAGCAGAGATTGTGATTTGTGTTTCTTTTTTCCAGATTCATTTTGTGGGCCTTCAGTATCCTGAGGCCACACAATGAGATGACGCCACTGCTAGTAGTAGGATTAAAAAGTGCTGCTTTCACATTTTCACTTGTTTGGAATGAACATTTCATTAGTCAGTTACTTGCTGCAGTACCAATGCATAGGTTTTATCCTTACTCTGATGAAAAGGAAAATAAGACATTGACCCTTATAGCTCCTGAACGTTCAATTTTTTTAATTGGTTAAATTGTAATTTCTACTATTTTTATTGGCCAAAAAGTAAAAAAGTCAATGACCCCTTTATTTTGTGCTGCTGTGTTTTGGTTACACATTTGCAAATGTGAGCTTAGTCACATTTGGTGCACAGTGTTGTAGTGACATGTTGGCAAATGTCTGGCCGCAATTGTTTTATTTTCCAACAAAATTAAGTATTTAGCATTTGTATTCTATTTTATTTTTTGGCAGGAGATTGTGAAATGTCAGAGTTAATAAGAGGTTATCGGGACGGAAAAAGTAATTAAACTCCCTCCCCTCAAAATGAGACCTTTTACAGTACATGCTGGCGAATATTTCTCCCTTTTCCTGCGTCTAGACATGCAGGGCAGGACCGCAGCTGGACAAAAGAGCCTCACAGGTCTCCAGAGAACTGTGAAGACCAATACAACATGTTAGACTTCTCTGAAGTGGGTTGTATAAGTGAAAGAAACTCGGGGAACCACCATGTTTGCTACAGGCTGGTCAGCTAAGGGGCACAAAAGGCCTGACTTTAAAGTTAACTTTATGTTTATAAAGGGGTTACTGCAAGAGAAGCCAAACAAAGTATTGACCACAAAAGTGCAATCCTACAATGCTACATTGTAGTATTGCATGCTACTCTATGCAATAATGGGGTTCCATCACCCCAAATAGGCGCTGGTAGCCTGGTAACTTCTGGCTACTGCACAAGTAGCCAATATGAGTTTAACAGTGGCCAGTTAGGAAATTCAATTTCCTCTCACTCCTCTACATGTTTGATAATGGCCTTTTCCAGAAACCTGCTCCCTCCTGACCTTTGCTTCCACCTGTTATAGTCATGGTCTGCCCCATGTCACTCACCTCATAACATTGACAACACCACTCCACCGGGTGTTAATTGCTACATTCACTACTCAGTGTCCTGGCTAATAATCCTGGTTGGCTGGCTGGCAACATGCGTGCTCTAGCTTCTGTGCTGATGTTAACGACAGCAGATGTCAATCTTTTTTCCCCAGCATAGTTACACCTATTTTTAAAACACCTCTTTCCTATTGAAAAGAAAAAAACAGGTTGCCAGGTTAGCGCAACAAAATCTGCAACTAATGCTTGTAAAGTTTACTCAAGTGAAAACACAATATATTGTTTGTTTCCTTTTGCTTTGGAACAATTTGGTGGTAAATGGTTTGGAAGTGTGAATGCGGCCATTGTGGCATTAACATAAAGGTAGAGACTTATACAGAAACTCGTACAAACTTATAGGAATAATGTCTATTTCCCCTGGACCTCACTTGATAATATGTTCATTATGTTGCATTTGTTGAGCAAATCATCACAACACATACATCAAAAATCCAACCTGTTCTCTTGTAGTCTGAAGGGTTGACCTGTTGTGCAAATCGAAGATTCAGTCATCCATGGAGGAGGCATGAGGTCTTGACCCCTTGTATTCTCCTTTAGCAGAGGAATGCGGGCTGCTGAAAGCTTCATTAATTGTCAAATCACAGTGAGACCCTAAACATCAGTGCTCTGCAAGGACATCCCATGAGAATCTTGGAACATAGATAACAAAAATAGCTACCTCGTGTTAAAATCAAATATTTCGAAATTGTAATTTTTTCACATTTATTTTGTTGAAATTGTAATATTTTGAAATAGTTGTAACTGGCACATCAGCAGTTTGGTTTTTACAGTATATGATAAACACAAGCACTTTCTGAGATATAATGTTACATGTTAAAAAATATGCTAAAGTGCCACTTTCAGCAGCACATAAATTTCAAACACTGTACCCTCTCTGCCAAGAGACTTGCTATTTTTCTTATCATGTACAGCATCAGACTGTGAAAGTGGAGCAATAACATCCCCGAGTGTGCCTTGCCAAGGCTGTTGCTGCCGTGGCGGCTGCTGTCTGTGGAGGAAATTAAAGTGAAATACATCTCCCTGCCTGGCTCTCGCACCTCACACACCCATAAAGCACTTCTCTGCGATTGTCATCTTTACAGCCTGCACATTGTTTAAGGAGATTTCTCATGTGGCTGAATAAATCTAAGTTTCAATGGTACCGGTATTTAAACAACAGGTCTTGGTGCCTGTTCAACAATCAGCAGTCAGTGCCACAAAAAGTGAGTCAATGACTTGAGTTTATGCTGTTTACAGTGCATTTATTGGGCAATTAATGCAACTGAACTAATGTTTAAAGTAAACCAGGGATGAAAAGGTTTTATCATCATCTTCTGAAAGTGCATATTATTACATAAGAATCAGTACTGTTTTAAAAGAAGTCTTTAGTGTTCCTGTCTGAAGCTCTGAATTTCAGTCAGGACTAGCCTACACTTACACTGAAAGGACCTTTTCAACCATGACAGAATGAATCAGATGCATAATTTGGAGAAAGCCACTGACAGAAAATCAGTTAGGAAAATATTTTGATGCTCATACACTCCTCACCCCCACCCCCAAAACACACTGCATGTTAAAAATACAGAAAGTCCTGCACATGCGTGTAAAAGGCAGGAGCCAGGGCGCCTGGCCACCCTCTAGTCTCACTCCATCCGCCCCACACGCTCTGTAAATATCCCATCATCCCCCAGGTGGCAGAGAAACTAGTCAACGCCAGGAAACTGCCAGCATGACAGGCACACATCTTACATTGTTAACCCCCACACCCCAAAGCAATGCTGCAGACCCTCATCCTCAATCATCGGACCCCCTCAGTTGGTGTGGACACGTGAGAACTGAGTTCATAAAGTTTGGAGAATTAATCCCTAATGCTTTAAATCGGGTTGTATTATTGGGTCTTAAAGCTTTTAATTATATAGGCCTTTATTATTAAAAAAAAAATCAATTAAATCATTAAGTTTATATAGTAGAGTATATACAAGCCAGGTGTCTTATCTTGTATATGTTGTCTTGTATATACAAGTGAGTATTTTTTTGGCAGATGCTGTTACTTAGATGAATGTACAATTTGGTAGTTCTAATCCACAACTCTAATTGAATTGGTTGACCAGCAATAATAATTGCTATTCCTTCATCCATTACCAAAGGGACAACATTTATAAGGTACCAAGGAAACATTAACATTACATTCTACAGTTTAATCTAAATACATTTACAACAACTTTTTGATCTCTGTGGTGAACATTCAACTCGAGATTTCTAATCAAAAAATTGGGAAGATTGATGACATTGAATTGCTACACTGATATGAATTTAAAGGATGTTTTTAAATGATTTCAAGTGAATCTTTTTTCTGCTGTTTGGCTACAGTAAAACACATTTAAAGTGCTCCATACCGAAAGTCATTGGTTCCTAACTGTTGAGACACCCCTGAAGCAACACATCAAAGCCATCATGCTTTAAAGACTCAGAGGAAAACAAAAGTGTTCACAGTGGAGCTGGGACCAAAATTAATGAACCAGAAACCTGCTTGTATGTGTATGAGTAATTGTGTTATGTCTGTATATGTGCACATGTAGGAATGTGCTTTTGCTCTCCCATATTTGTGACATATCATTTCTCGACTGCACTCTTCAAGCAATCTATAAACGTATGCCTATTTATCCCTATCAGGGAACAATAGAAATACGTTTGCATATGTTGAGACCATCCTGTTGTGGGTTTAAAAGCCTAATGGCCTGAGTTGAAATCACCAAAATATTTGGACTCTAAGATCTGATAGTTATAGTTGGTGTCCCAATCTGGCAAGGTTTGAGGTCCCAAGTTGCAGAGAACAATGTTTAAAATGTACGACTTTGAATCTTTAATCACTGTAACCTTGTGCAAATGGACTGCAAACATTCAAGATAGACATCACAGAGATACTGAACTAATTCTCTGACCTGTGGATGAAATAGCCAGTTCAGCTATTAACAAAACAGGGTACATTTATGTGCTATTAGGACCATTTATTTTCAAAGAGATGGAAACAACAAGCTGATTAGGCTGACATCGTACCGCCCTCATTTCAATCTACAGTGAGAGCCTGTTTGTGTGTCAAGCCAAACTGGGAGGAAAATATTCTTGCTTTAGATTGGATAATAACATCACAAATCTGATAAATTCAATCTTACTCATAGCCTATTAGATCTGGTGAATTTAACACTGAATAATGGTCATTTAGTTTTGACCAGCAGAGCGGGGTGCATTCAGAGGTTGTGCATACCAATTTAAAGGATGAGTCTGGATGTATTTTCTATTAGTCTGTTTTTTGCAGATGTGTTGCTACTGCGAAAAAGATGTCTAATTTAAAACTTTCACTGTGCAGCTATGTGTAATTTTAGAACTGTTATTAATATTAAATTTCCCTACATACTGTTACAACAGGCTAGACATTCCAGGCAAAACTAACAAAACAGTGTGTGTATGTGTGTGTGTGTGTGTGTGTGTGTGTGTCTTTGTGCATGTCTGTGTATTTCTGAGTGCATTGCTGTGTTCATAAGAATTCCTGAGGGATAATCCTATAATTAGAGCAGATAGCACAGGAAGTTTATTCAGGTGGGCTTTTCAAACAGGCCTGTCTACCCACCCTACTGTATGAGAGACAACCAAGCACAAAAGACTTGAAATGAGAAGCTGCTTAGGTGCTTTCCACCGAAACAAGACTATAAGATTATGTGCATGAATTCTTTCAGTGAAAAACTGTTGACTGCACTCAGGCTGTTTAAAAATTTGTTTATGCATCATTCTAAAACATGCATTTAAGAATTTGATAACTGCTTCTTAAAATCAATGGTTTATGGTATGCAAGCATAAACAAAATCTGTGAAGCTAAGATCAACATTTTTCTTATTGCTCTCATTTATAAAGCAATTTCCCTTTATCAGTAAGTAACTACTCCTTTACATCATTAGATTTATGTGAGCTTTACACAAACAAAATCTGGATTGTGCTAAATCTACAAAAAAAATTGAGGCTGCACTTTTGGATACCCAAACAAAACTCTTTCTGGGTCAGAGAAAGGAAGCAGATGGCCTTCCTTCACTCTCCATGTGGGATCATATACCCTACATAAGCCCATTAACACCTACAATACAGAAGCCACGCTGCTGTGCCGTGCATTAAGCCATGATCGCACATCTTTAATTTGTTCATCACTGTTGTCCTTCTTGTTGAAAAAAAACAAAGTCACATTGAGTCCGCATGAAGCCATTAGCTGTAAATTGCCAAGAACAGTGTGAAAACCCAGTTGAAACCATGTGGTTTTAAACTGCCTCCTCCTCGCCATGTTTTTGGAATCACTTCCAGCTGCTCCACAGCCACTAATGGCACCTTGGGCCCACATTGCTGTTTTAACACTGGCCAAGATTCAGCCCCCTCCTGCCGGCTAGGAGCTGAGGAGGTTTTCAACTACTGTTGAACAAATGATTTTAGCCCATATTACGAGCAATAAAAAAGACATCCTGCTGAGTGTCCTGAATGTTGCGTTCATGCACATGAGCAGATCTTACAGTATGTTAACAGTAGTTAAAGCAGTTTCTTTCTGCCGCCATTTTAGCAAGTTTAGGGAAATCCATGAAGATGCTAAATAATCCAATGAAAGATGACTGATTTTTCAAGAAAGTGTAAATTTGCAATACTAAGTTCAATGCTTATAGTAAACAATGTATACCTGCAGCTATAATATGTTAAATTAAATTAATTTACTTCCATTTTCTAATGTCTTCATCTTTAGGTCTTTATATTTACTTCATTAAGGACTTCAAAAGCTGGATAAAAATCAAAAAGCAGAATGACACATCTTTGTGGAGGTGCTGGTTTGTGTGTCCTCTGCTGTTAAAGGTAGACTTAACTGAAGCAAAAACATGTTCAGTTTAGTTTTATCTGCCAGTGACACCAAAACATCCTTTGTTTAGTTCCTGTGTGTACAGCTCTGCACACAGTCTTTGCCAAAATTCGGTGAAGATGTTTGGTCAGTTAACATGGTCAGACATCCCCCGTTTATCTGTGTGCTTCCAGTAGTCTGACAGTTACAACTGCAACGGGACTGCAGGTTTTCATAATAAAGGGTTTTGGTGTAGAAAGTCAGACAGTTGGGAGAAACACTTGTGCAGCTCAACATTAACTGTGCTGAGAAAGGATACTTTGACAGGTTTAACCTCAGTGGTGATCAGACCCAGATACTGCAGTTTGATGGACAGCCCCAGCAACCATTATGCAAAATGAATACATCGAGAAACACAAAATATATGTGGAAGAGCTATATAAACATCCTGGAGGAAAATTTAAATGTGTGTCATGGCAGGAAAATTTGTTTTTGCTTGTGTTTATATTAAAGGGAGCACACTCAGTCTGTTGGAGGTTATCAGTTACATCATCTTCGAGAGAGGGCTTTTCCTGATAACCTCTGATCCCACACTCCTGTCAGTTAGAGAAACAGCCAGGGTTTACGTCTAAGTGTGCATGGTGGGGGGGGCATGCCGCCCTCACACGTGAGAGATCCAGACTCAGTAACTAGAAAAGCAGAGGCATATATGTAATATGCAATTTAATGAAATGCAGTATCTCTGCCAAAACTACTTGTTATGTTCTACTACATGTTATTTTCATTATTGTATTACTTACTTTCTATTTACTTTTCCTCATATTTGTAAATTGTTGTGAATAAAATAACGAAAGTGTCATTCTTAGCCTGTTGATGCAAATGAGAGCATTACAAAAAAGTTTTCTACTGGTATTATTCTGGGTGTGGGGGGTGGAGTGTATGTCACGAAAAATTGTATGGTCATTTTTGAATGCGTGAATGCCTTTTTGCTATACAAAACCTTAATAGGATTTTCATTTTTTCACTGTGTACATAAGTCATATATGTCAATACATGTTGTGCATTGTTCCACTTATCATTGTGGATCCTGTGAAATCAGTGTGTATTCATGCAAACTGTAAGCATGAGGATATTCGTGTGTGCATGTGTGTCTTCATGTGCATGTGTTAATGACTTCTTATGAACCATGTTGGCTGGTCAGATGGCCAATTAGTCCTTGCACCTCTTTAGCCCTGTCTGTAGAGCAGGGGCTGGGCACATCTGGTGTCAATAAATTTTAATAACGTATTGTAATTCTCCTGAACTGAACATGCTGGGACAGAAGCACATTTAGAATCTTGTCAAGCCGCTCCAATGTAGCTGTATGAGTGGAGCCAGATTGCCATCACTAGATCAACGAGGGTACTGCACGAGGTTAAAATGTTTGCAAAATGAAAAAAGACCAAGTAAAGCAGCAGTCAAGCTGACACTAAGCTTGTTATCGGAGCTGAAATCAGACCTCTTGTGGAAGTATCGTGAGATGTTAGAATTTTATAATCAGCTACTTGAAGGGGAGTTTAAGGCTTCTTTACTTGTAGATAAAAGTAAGTGCAATGTCCAAGGCCCAATGTCCTACATTCTTCCTGTTCATCTGATGTCTTCTTGTAGCAAGAACAGTGCAGCAAAGAATGTAAAACTCCTTGAGGTAATCATAATACACACGTTCTTTGTATTTGTCTCCCATGAGGTGTTTATACCATCAATTTCTCTTGGGCTCACATCACACATTTGGTTGTGCAGATCATTATTTCCTCCATAGAAAAGCTGAGAGAAATAACAATGGCTGAAGCTATAGCCAGTAGTTTCAAAAAGGTAAATTTTAACAGACGTTTGGGGAGAAAACCTGAATATTTTGTCAGTCAAAAGCTTTTGGAATTTCAATGTCCACGGCAAATTAAGATTAAAACATCAGATGAATAGAGATTTTCTGTGCAAGTACCATTGTTTTATTCACTAGTTAGAGAAAAAGGCCAATGTTCTAAAGAATGAAGTCGAAGATGCAGTCTTTAGGAAGCTAAGACAGTAAATTGATCCACCATGCAATTTACTGATCAGGCTTTTGGTTGGCCAGTATGTTATGAAACTCGGCAAATGTCTTCTTCTGTCAAACACACTTATTTTAGGTAATACTATATTGTTTCTGTGTTTTAACTTGGCTGTCTTGGATGTGACAGAGCATAACCTATGAATTTCAATAGTCCTTGCAAAAAACCAAATCTGTCATTTATGTTATCAAAGAGAAAACCAAATATTGATGTCAACGATGCAGAAATGAAAGTGGTCTACACATGAGTAGAAAAGACAAACCCCCCTCCCCCAAAAAACACCCTACAGGGTAGAGCACACGGAGGAGCTCTCCAGAGTACAAGTTACCTCATACTGTCCCATGCATTGTTCACTTGTCCTCCATCTTTTCTCAGGATGTGATCATTAGGAAGGCTGACATTTCTGGCACAGGACACACAGGCACCCAGAGTCATGCTGGCTATTACGGTAAGTGTTACTTTATCCACACAAGTGTCAGATCCAGTTGTCTGAAATCACCCTCAGACTTCACTAGTATAAAAAGTAGTATACTTGTAGTAGCTGTACTTGCTATACAAGCCTTCATATTCTGAAAATGTTCTGTAATTAGATTATGATTCATTCATTCAACATGTCAGACCATGTGTCCTAAATATATCTAGGTTTACTTGTCACACTGTCATAAATAGCACTGCATTGGATTTAGACTAACAAGCTATGGCCTACAGACCACATTCTGCACCAAACAGAGCTCAAGTTGCTGTTTCTGTGAGCTCAGCCAGTGCAGGAGATAGTATGGCTGGCCACTCTAAAACCACAACTTTTAGACATATTACATAAATCCGTTGAAAACCCAGAGCTCCTTGTGGCTGACACTGAGGAAGTTAAACTGGCTTTTGTAGGAACCAGCAAGAGCCGCCATTACGACTTACTGAATTCCAGAGGTGGCTTTTATAGGGACATACAGGGTGACACAAGAGCTCAGGACCAGTTCACCGACTCTGTCACCCTTAATGCCAGAGGCTATTATTTCCTCACCTTTTGGGGCACAATTCAGCTGACATATTGATTGAGACAGCGAGGATCTGAGTCACAGAAAATAGAATAATAGAATAATAATAGAATAGAGGTAGGTATTTGGGGCTGCCTCCCTCAGAGAATAATCCCACCATCCTACTATTGGGATACACATGAACACATACACACACAGAGCAGCTGTTGAACATGTGCCTTTCCATGTGTAGTTCAGCTACAGACATGGCGATAGGGACACATACACACCTGTTAGCACCGGCAGCACCAGCCAACTCTGACTGACAACTTCCCTTTGGCCATCATCACCTGTCAGTCATGGGAGCACTGTCCAAGCAAACAGTCCATCAACAGTGCGTCGGAAGGCTCTGCCGAACAGCATTGGTATCAACAAGCTCTCCACATCTCTACTGATTACTGGACAAAGACTGAAAAAACAAGAGAAAATGTCTTTTTTGGTTTGTTTTTAAGAAAAGTTCTCCGGGAATATGAGCTACTGCTTGGGAATAACTGAGTGTCTGTAGAATTGGGCACAAATTATTTGTACATATGTATGTGTGCCACATGTGTGTATATTGTACTGTATCGGTATAGACTGTTTATCATACATGTACCTATATGAAGGGTAGACCACTGAGTTATTAAAAGGAGGTACAGTTGGCTGTATTACATCAGCTCAACAAATGTTTTTTTCTTTACTTTTGTTGGTTGCTTAGTAGATTCAAGACATTAAAAAACACCAGAGATAATTTCACTGTTTCCTTGAAGAATGACAAATATAATCATTTTCTTTTTCATCTCTCTGGTGCTACACATTTTTGTGAAGGCAGAGCTTGTAGTAGTTAAAAATGTTTTCAGAGGGTTTTTTTTATTATTGTTTTGATATGTTTGTCAGAAATTCAACAAACTGTGAGGTTTATTTAACATGTTTGGAGGAATGGTCCTGTCAGTGATAAGGGATAGAGAGATAAATTGCTATCATAGATAACGTTATAAGTGGTGCACAGAGGAGATGAACTATAGGTATAAACAGTTATAAATCTCTGATAGGGTCTGTGAACTTAGAGGAGCTTTCAGATGTTATATGGGAATATTCTGTTGAAATAATAAAACTGTTCGGTGCTTTATTCAGATGACAGATGTGCAAGGCAGAAACAGATCAAAATAATATCTTTTTTCAACACAGAGGGCTGTGGTGAATATAAATCCTATGTAAGCATAAGGATCCCCCCATCCAGATCTGTCTCTGTTTCCTCTCATGACAGGTGATTAAATGGCAGCTCTTTGCTCTGCAGAGAGACAGTATGTTAAACACTTCTCTGGCATGAACTCTGATCCCTCATTGTCTGCTTATCTGTACTAAAGACCTACAGATGGATGAATCCAGTTGGGGGGGTGTGAAGGCTGTCTGGTAAACTCATCAAAGTGATGTACAGCAGGCGTATGCTGAGGCTTCGTCACAAGTTCAAAAGGAAATGAAATACTTATTTGGTTTTTGTTTCTCCTTCTTTCTCCATCCTGCCCATTACCTGATTTATTAAAGTTATTCTTTAGATCGTCTGTATAATTTATGCCAGACATTTACATGGTTGACCAGATTTTGGTCCAACGTCAATGTCTGACATTGTAAACCTGACTCAGAGGGAAGCTGAGTCCCTACTTTACATCCAGAGGATTGAAAAGAATCTAAAGATATGTCTAAATGTTTGTAAAATGACAAACTGCTCATCTCCTGTCTTTAGTGGAATTTTAACCTCATCAAAGTAATAATTATGACATATAATTTGGAGACTTACGAGGGTAAATTTATCAGGTATGAATATTGTGTTTAAGTCTTGACAAAATGTTGAAAGCATATGTTTCCATGGTGTTTTGAGGGACCGTTCCCTGCGAGCACAACAATCTTGTTCAAAGTTGTACATTTTGCTTAGAATAAGCAGAAATTATCTTCCACAGGCTGAGCTGACCTTGAATATCTACCGGTTGAGACAGCCCGACAGGAGACAGCCCGGTGCTATCTGCATGGGTGGGAGGTTCTCTCAGGTTATCATCCGTTCCTCCCCCACAACCCTCACAGTCCGGAGAAGTTTTAACATTTGTGCACTGAGCTGCTGCCAAGGATCATGACTGATACACACCATTCAATTAGTAAGACACAAACTACAGCATGACCTGTATTTCCGTTTTTGCTTCAAGATAATCGCTAGCTCTGATGTGTGTTTGTTGAGTAAATGGCTGCATATGCGCAGTGTTGACAGCTCAGTCTGCCAGATGCCAAATGTGTACTTGCTGTGGTATTCAATCAAAAAGCTGAAAATCAAGAGGAGCGTGAGTTACATAAGTGGCAGATTTTTTTTCTGGTTGAAAAAACTCATAACTATCAAGAGTTCAAATGTATGAAGCTGTTATCTACTGTTCATTCATTGCTATTATCCACTGCATAACCCTTCATCTGACCATGAGGCCCTGAGGTCAAGAAGCAAGCATGATCCCTCCGCCACTAAACTAAGAGTGTACTCTGACATCTCAGGGCTGTTCTCCTGCCATATCAGGAATTATCTCAGGATGTTTCATTTTCACGCCACGTGCCTGCAAGGTTGCAACACAAAAGAGTAGCACTGCCATTTTAATTGCTTCACACCTTCTGGGATTTTGTACAAGTAGAAAACCATATACACTCTATCTATTGGTTGTTGCATCCAGCTGCTTGTGGTCAATATATCAGGCATTAGTCCTTTGTTGGCTGACAGCCCACATCACCAGCTGTGCTATCAAGCAGTCCAACTATCCGATGGCTGCAGAATACTGATGCTCAGCTGTGGGGCCCTGTGAGGGTGAACCACTACCACTTTTTGGTGTTTTTATTTGTTTGTTTGTTTTTATTTTTTGACAGTCCCATTTGTTTCGCTTCTTTTTTTCTTAATAGTGGGAGACCAAGTGAAATAAATTACCAGTAAACTGGGTGGTGTGAGTTGAGGGCTACACAAGGTTACCCTGAGGTTTCCAACCTCGAAAATTATCTTTTTTTACTTTTTTGTGTCAAGGGTATTCAGAAGCTTTGTAATTGGAGCTAATAATCATTTGTCATGACGATCAAACTGTATAAAAACAAAATCTAAATTCTCAAAGAACTTAAAAAGTTTAAAGTTTAACTCGTGACTGTATGTTGTACACATGAACAACTGAGCCGCAGACTTGGATATAAATCACATGTGGAAAGAAAGTTGGAGCAGATTAACTTTAGATACCAAACGTTCAAACAACATTCATTTTAGTCAGTATGGTCATTAATAACATTTAATTACATGTGACCTTCTTGTTATCACCAGCTGAAATTCATGTAATTCAAGATACATTGTAATTAGTCTGTATTGTTTGTGCAAGCTTTGTGTATACAGTTTGGAAATCCATCCTTTGGGGCAGTGCAAGGTAGAGTAAACAGGCTATTTTTCAAAGCCAAGAGCATTTCTTGAGCATATTTATAAATGGTCTAATTCAGACATTTCATACATTGAATTATAAACTTGAGTTTTCTAAGACCCAAAACCTCCATGAACCACAATCTTGATTTGCCTGGAAATATTGCTGCTGTCGACAAAAGAAAAATATACATGTTTCATTTTCGAAATCAGGGAGAGAACACGAGCAGGCCGCCAGTGAGCAGCAGTAATAACCAAATGACTGCCCCTGGCAGGAAATGACAAGCATGTCATTCCTGGGCATACCGGGTAGTGCTGACTTGCCCAAAATAGCCTGTGCCAGTAACAACAATATTACACACAGATCTCTCTATGTGTGTGCAGGTTAAAAAAGCATGGGCTGGCAGCCACTCCTTCCCCTCATTATTTCCATCGATTTCCCCTGTGAGAGAAAATCCTCAATCCTCTGATGCCATCTCTAATAGCCAAGACAACCAACAAATCATAGGCTGATCCCCAATAAGAGCTCCAGCTTGTATTGAATGCTGGCTGACCAGAAATGAGACAGATGATTTCAGGACATATGGTGTGCCACAGTTTGAGGCAATACAGGCTGTGGTTAATACTCTCTCATAGCTCAAGCTTAATATTGTACTTTATGTGTAACAGAAGCTGGACTTTTATCAAAAATGCATGCAATCATATGAGTCTCCATTACAATCTCAGGTACAATTGCCTGAAGAAATGTAAAGCACATTTCACATATTCTTTTCATATGACGAAAAAATTTTACTCATGGTGACGTTTTCCAACTTTATATTGATTGTTTTGATTTTCCAGCATGCCACTTGCTGTTATTAATTGCTGAAGTTGCCAGGTGCCACTAAATACCTTTCAAGAGAAAAAACAGTACAGTATAATGAGACATTTGAAAGAGTATTGATTAAACCTGTGGCAAACAATGAAAAAAAGATGATGAAAGGTTTATGTTATTACTATTTATACTGCTACTACTAACATACTATACTATGCTGTGACGTTCAGCTTGTCCCTAGAATCTCCTGTGTTCTTAGTGTCTATCTTCCTTTTGGGTTTTTTTGCATTTTTTCAACATACTATACTATGGCGTTTTTTTCATTTTTTATGACATACTCTAATTTGACCATTTTATGCATTTTTATGACATAATATGTTGTGGACTGCATATAAAACAATATTCCTCGATGAGTTTTTGCGTTTTTAGACAAAAATGTATATGTTGCATTTTGTGATGCATTTGCAACACAAATTATTGTATGAAGTGTTTACCAAACACAATTCTGTAATGTTTTACATATTATTAAGCTTTTTTTGCATTTTTTCAGCATACTGGTGTTTTTTCATTTTTTGAAACATCCTAAGCAATGACCATCTTTGCATGTTTAACACGAATTATGTTATGGATTGACTTTTACATTTTGTTGCATTTGTACAACATTTTGCATTTTTCTCATTTTTTCTGAAAATATACAGTGGTGTTTTCTGTATTTTTTAACATACATTACGATGACCTTCTTCTGTAATTTTTGACAGATGTTATTCTATGGAGTTTTGTTAAAAAACCATTCTTTGAGGTTTTATGTTGTATTTGGACATATTAAGTTTGAAATATTTTTGCACATTATTGTGGATACTATGTTGTGGCCAATTTTGGGAAATATTAAATTTTCAATTTTTTCGGATTTTTTGACGTAGTATAGTATGTCGTTTTTTTTGCGTTTTTGTGACATACTACACTATGACCTTTTTTGACCTTTTCTGCATTTTTAACACCTTTTATGTGATGGAGGGTTTATGAAACAGTGTTCTGAGATGTTTTGGGGCATTTTCAGCAGTTTTTATTTTTTGACATTTTTTCGACATAGTATAGTATGTCGTTTTTTTGCGTTATTGTGACATACTACACAATGACCTTTTTTTTTTTTCTTTTCTGCATTTTTAACACCTTTCATGCGATGGAGGGTTTATGAAACAGTGTTCTGAGATGTTTTGGGGCGTTTTCAGTACTTTTTATTTTTTGACATTTTTTGCTGTTTTCAACATAGTACAGTATGCTTTTTTCCATTTTTGTGACATACTACACTATGACCTTTTTTGACCTTTTCTGCATTTTTAACACCTTTTATGCGATGGAGGGTTTATGAAACAGTGTTCTGTGATGTTTTGGGGCGTTTTCAGCACTTTTTATTTTTTGACATTTTTTGACATTTTTCGACATAGTATATTATGTCGTCTTTTCGCGTTTTTCTGACACGCCTTAATACGGCCTTTTTGGCACTTTTAACACCTGTTATCCTATGCAGTGTTCATAAGTCAGCGTTCCTTGATGTTTTGGTGAATCTTGAAGCCATTTTGAATTTCGACATTTTTTCGCATTTTCGCGACATACTACACTATGACCTTTTTTGACCTTTTCTGCATTTTTAACACCTTTTATGCGATGGAGAGTTCATGAAACAGTGTTCTGAGATGTTTTGGGGCATTTTCAGCACTTTTTATTTTTTGACATTTTTTGACATTGTTCGACATAGTATAGTATGTCGTTTTGTTTGCATTTTTGTGACATACTACACAATGACCATTTTTAACCTTTTCTGCATTTTTAGCACCTATTATGATATGGAGTGTTCATAAAACACTTTTCTTTGATGTTCTGATGCATTTTTTGGCAGTTTTAGACATTTTTAATTTCTCCATTTTTGGACTTTTTCGCCATACCGCGGGTTGACAATTTTTCCAGTTTTCATGACATGCTATTCTATGACCTATTTGGCATGTTTAGCACCTATTATGCTATGGAGTGTTCATAAATCACTGTTCTTTGATGTTCTGATGCATTTTTTGGCAGTTTTAGGCATTTTTAATTTTTTCCATTTTTTGACTTTTTCGCCATACCGCGGGTTGACGATTTTTCCAGTTTTCATGACATGCTATTCTATGACCTTTTTAGCATGTTTAGCACCTATTATGCTATGGAGTGTTCATAAAACACTGTTCTTTGATGTTCTGATTCATTTTTTGGCAGTTTTAGGCATTTTTAATTTTTTCCATTTTTGGACTTTTTCGCCATACCGCGGGTTGACGATTTTTCCAGTTTTCATGACATGCTATTCTATGACCTTTTTGGCATT